>VYZX01000275.1:0-12330 GCA_013401335.1 Brachypteracias leptosomus
ATGATTATGTCTTGGTTTGAAATGTAGTAGCATGCAGTTTGCATATCAAAAAACTCAATCTAAATAATAATACATTTCAGAGTATCAACCAGGTATTGTTCAGTGTATCTTTGTATTGCTTTTAAAGAAACAACATAAGAAATGGTTATTGATAACATATGAAACTAGCCTACCATTTTGCCTGTGTCTGTTAAATAGAATAAAATAAAATTATGTTAAAATTAGAGAAAAGGAAAAAATTATCTAGCTAGAGTGTAATAGCTTTGAGTACCAAGCTACATTGTTTAGGTAGGTAGAGCATTGATGTTCAGAAGTAGCATTGTTTTTTAGGCACAATTTCCAGTAATTTTAATTTTTTGTCCATATATTTGTTTTGTGCTTATATTTAGTTTTAAAATATATTGGAATTTCCCTATAGATCACACACAGTCATTTCCCATCTGCATCTGTAATTTAGAGAAGTTCAATATCAGAAATTAGATCAGTATTGGAAACATGTGTGGTTACTTCTCAGCAAAATTTCTTAGCAATCCATTTCCCCAAACCCTTGAGGACTGAAATAGAGAACTAAATATTTAGTTAATTGGGAAATAATAATTTACTGAGTATTTGAAATATTAAATTAATAGAGAAATATGTTACTCTGAACCCTATCAATAACATCAGTTTCTATATCTAATTACTCCTCTAAAGGGTGGCATGTGTGATGACCATTGTTAACTGTGGTGTGCAAAATATGTCCCATCTTGTTATGCCTTTCTTTTTTTGATACATCCACCTGTTAATTCTAATATGGTAAATTATTTTGGGCAGGGAGCTTTATTTTATCATGCATTTTTACATGATGAAGCTTTGTAGCTTGAAACCTCAATCTTTAAATTCTACAGTAACAGTAATAGTAATGCCATAGGAACTACTATTCTCCTAGATACAGGAAATAGGACAACGTATCTACTTGATTAGCAAATAACAGAAGAATCTCTAAACACGCTTTATGGATATCAATTGCTTTCTAAATCCTCATTATGGTACTTTCTGCCATTACTTTTTTTTTATTAGTTATGGGTATTTCTACACTGCTTGTGTAGTAAAGTATCACTTTTACTAGAAGTTCATAAAGAGGGGAACAGATGTCATGTTCCATATGGAGCTCTTAAAGATTAGCAAGCATACTCCCGCTGACTAATTGAAGCTTACATATGTAATCACCTGGACAATGGACATATGTTTCGCTTTCTGACATATATGCCAAAGTGAATTTGATAGTGCAGTAGTCACAGAATCTTTAGGCTGGACTATATGCTTTTAACTGATGTTAGTTTAACCGATGACCCCCTAAAATCTGTAAAAATAATTTGCAATGCCACCTGAGCTATTCAATGAATAAAGCTATGAATATAAATGGATAAAGAGAACAAATATCAGAGCTGTGAAAACCACACAACCAGGAATAAACCCATGAAAATCAATACAAGCTGCAATTTATATTTAAGATTTTAATATTTTGAGTAAGTCCTTGAAAGCTATCATTATATATGCAACCTGGGAAAATATTTGAGAGCAGAAAATCTCGGAAATATTCAGTAACCGTTTATCAAAGAGAGGAACTTTTGGTTATGTTCAGGCAGTGCTGATAAAACTTTTCCTCAATTCATACAAAAGACCAGTTAAACTAATGTTTTCAAAGTGCTTTGGAGGTGAAAGCAACCGCTACATGATACTATCATGCTAATAATGCAGCCATTGAATTCTCTTGCACAACACTTCTTCAGAGCAGGAAAAAGTAGGTGAGAAAAATGAAGGCAACTCCCTTTGTCTGAGCACTGGGAAGTAAGGCAGAGATCCACAACCAAATATGCTATTAGGGACTCTAGTGCCACCTGTTACAAGTCTTACACAGCTCTGAGTTTGCCAGCCCCTTGGGACCCCATATACATTTGTGGGCAGCCATGGGGGATTACCAACTGCGGAGAGACATGGCAGAAATGCTACTCAGGAGCATGTCATAGCTGCAGTGTGAAACTACAGCCCCAAATTAAATTTCATGGTATGTTTAGTGTAGGTCAAGGTCCAGGTTTTGGACCTAACCCAAGTATTAAACCCTTGCAAATACCTCCTGGCACCACATTACAAGGCACATCCAAAGAGCAAATGTCAAAGGTGCTGCTTATGTCCCTCTTCCTACCTGCTGCACCTCCAGGGACACTGGCCCCTGCCTCAGAGCAGAGGAAGGCTCGCTGGCTCAAAGCACAAGGGAGAAGTCTGGGTCTCATGAGAAATACAAAAATAACATGAGAGCATTCTCCATTGTACAATACTATACAATATAGGCATGTTTTCTTTTTGGTGTTTTAATGCCATTTGCAAGAGATTAAATGTCTCACTTTTTTAAATAATGACAATGCGGTTTCATACATGTATAAAGTTTGCTAAAATTATGCATTGCAAAAGGAAGTTTTTCGTTGTACCTGAGGGAAACATTTTAGTATATCTGCCTTCTGCTTCCAGACTATCTCAATTATGTTCTTCACCACAATCTTGATTCAAAATGCTAATCTAAAAAGTACTAGCCTATTGTGCACACATACCTAATAATGCTTGAATTCTTAGATGGTGCCTAACTCCTCCCCTAAACTCCAAATATAATGAGAGAACTGGAAGGGGAATTGATGTGCCATGGTTGGCATATTACCTATACTGCAGGAAAACTATTACTGTCAGTTTACTTTATCTAATAGACCAGAGATATCTAAATATTTTATGTCACCAAATCCCGTCAACAAGGTTTTGTACCTTTTATTTCTATAAAGAAGAAAAGTCTTTAAAAGAGGAGGAGGAACAGATCCTGGAGTGTGTGGACCAGGATGCACAGTGTCCCATAGCTCCATGAAAAAAATGACTAATAATGTTTGGGATAATTCAATTTTATTATAATAATTTTTCTCTCTATCAAAAATGTTGAAAAAAGTGTGAAGATAATAAAGTCTCTTTCATATAGGTTTTTAACAGGTGTTTTGATAGTTCTTCCTCGAACAATTCTATCAACTACATCAATTTTGTGCTGCTTACTCTCTCTTCCTCTGCAGGCTAATGCCAAACTCAGCAACATCCCTTCAGCATACCTTCATCTTTTACTCCTAATCTTTTTGCTCTTCTCCATCCAAAGGGGAACAGACCATTGAGAGAGAGCTCAGCAAGCTACCCCCAACAGAAAGCACCTCTGACTGGCCCCAGTAGCAATCCACTTCTACAGGAACTCTCTTCAAACTGATCAGCTCCTTATCGCTTTTCACAAACTGGTCGGTTCCTGGTTGATATAGCTCTAGCCTCACCCACCAACCCAACTATGATCACCTGGGGGAAGGCAGGGCCTCACACAAGTGGACCAGGTTCTGTCTCTGGGGCCTGGAGCTACTTGGAGAGCAAAACATACTTCTGGGTTGTGACACATCCATAGGTCAATTCCAATTTGGGGCCCGCAGCCCAGGCCCCAGCACTTCAATAGGTCACTTGCAGTAGTAAACTCAGCTAAGGTGTCAATTTAATGACTGGGGAGAGTGGGCCTTCTGTTGCTGCCTTTGCTACTGTCAGCAACTCTAGTATCGTCATCATTCTCAGAGGCAAATACAATTTTACCTGAATTAGTAATCTTTAGAAGAACTGGATAAAAATGATATGAGCTTCACTGGTACCTCTCAAGGGATCCATTTGGTTTGCTGAGAAGGTGTCATCTGACTCATAAAACTAAACCATCTGTAAACTGAAATTACTGTGTACAGAGTCATAAGCAATGCTGTTTATTTTTCATCACAAATACTATATAAATAGAACAAGATTTTAATCATATGGAGAACATTGCTCTGACTGTGTCTCTGTTTAAGGCTCAGGGCAACCCCCCACAGAGCAGAATTTGTTTCACCCCTCTTTGCCCTCCCAGGGGAGGAAGAAAGGCCTCACACAAAGTTGGAAATCATGATTACAACTTTTAACAGGGAGTAACAAAAGGAAAATTAAAGGAAGGGAAATGTACAGAGGTATTAAGGGAAGGTATATATACAAATGTATACAACACCGATCCTCAGGTGTTGCTGGATTCCTCCCGAGCCACGTGGAGCTGTAGCAGCCACAGAGACGTCCAGAGCCAGCAGCAATCCCAGCAAGGAAGGGGCAAGCAGAACTTCCTGTGTCCTTTTATAGAGTGTGGCAGGAAGGGGAGTGGAATAGCCGCTCCACCTGTCTCTCCCCTTCCCCAAACCTTAAACCACAACAGACTGACTATGCTATAATGCTGTGTTTAATCAGTCAGTCTAAAATTACCGTCACAACTTAAGCCATTTTTCTTGAACTACGAGTGATAGGATTGTATATGCAAATAATTAAAATGTCAACAAATAAAAATAACCGAATCTTCCCATTATATTGAAAGAATGACTCACATGACATTCTGATTCTAATGGATACTTGAAATACAGGTTTAATATGATATTATTATTTCTGGAATAAGAGCAGAGAGTGAAGGTAATTTTAAAACATGATATTTTAAAGCTGTTATCTGCTCTTTAAAGAACTAACTTCATGATAACTAAAGTTAAAATAGTTGAAACATTTTCCTGTGTGTTAGAATAATGTAAAAAAATGGAACATGTAGGAGTTAATCTTTCCAAATAAAGAGGACAGAAACATCTGTTAAATAAAGCTTTCTTTGTTTTTTTTTACTGGAATTGGTTTTTTTGTATATACTCTTAGTAACAAAATAAGATTTTTTTTTTCTGAATATTTCTGTAATAACGTATTCCAGGCACTATATAAGGATGTTATTCCTCATTTTATGTGTAAGAATTGGTTAACTAACTCACAATATAAACATAACAGTTTTACATATTTAAATAGCCCTTCTATAAACTTCCTGCCTAAAGGAGATTTCATTAATAAAATAAGATAACTGGGAAGTACTAGTTTTATTTAATGGAAACACACAGTTTCCATTAAATTCCAGAATGTACAGAGTTTTTTGATATTTATTCAAATTATGCCAGGGCATGTGGGGGCTAAATCTTCCCAGATGTACTTTATTATTGGTTCCTAATATAAGATTCTCTATTAGGAAGACGTGGAAATGTGTTGATTCATTCTGCACAGGACATAAGGGAATTTATGAATTAAATGAACTTGTACTTCAGTTTGGATCAGCCTCTTGTGAAGAAGCCACTCTTTCTAGTCAGGGGTTCAAACTGGAAACGTGACATAGTAAGAGAATGCTGTGATCCAAGCACAAGACACCCAAAATCTGTAATTTATGTTCTGCAGTATAGAGTTCAATTTCTGATCTTTTTCAAAAAAACAATAAGTTCACAAATTGAAAATAAAATTGTAAGCACACGTGCTCAGGATATGAAGACACTTGTAGGGCTCAAATCTACCTCTCTAGGTCTCTGAGTCTTCCAGCTATGGCACTGCAAGTGAGAGAATGCTCTCCTTCCATGTTGTGTCTGAGCCAAGAATTATAAACTTCACTGAATTGAAAGGAGAGCAAGGAAGATTAAAAGCAATTGTAGAGAACACACAGAAACTGTTGGAAATCTTGGATTCTATCTACCTCTTGTGCCTAGGAAAATTTGTATTTTAGCCATAATTTTTAACATAAATGCAAAAATATTATGTTCTAAAACATTGTTTTTAGCTGAAGGATCGATGCAACATTTAATTGTTTAATTATTGAAATGGACTCAGTACTGCTTTGGTTTAATCCCTTTCTAGAGTATCTCTAAACTAGGGACATTTCTGCACTGGTACCCTGGGATTAGAGGTGTACTGTGTGTTTGCAACTCTGTCAGTATTATTTGTATATAATTCTTCTTTTTGATTAGTTTCCTTTTGACTGAGACGCTAGAGGAAAAGGAAACAAAATTCAGTACTCCGAAAAAATTAACAAAGGTTGGTTTTATTTTTGAAGTATGGCATAAATACCTGTTAGGTTGCTCTAGAACAAGTTGTATCAGGCACCTGTTCAAAAAGGGTGATTGCTGTGACCTAAGGTGAGAAAAAAATGTATTTCATGGAAGTGTTGAGTTTCCTGTTAGTCTGCAGCACTCCATCTCATGAGACCATAAGTACTGCTGATGTAGTTATATTCCTTTCACCCATACAGACACACACACATACAAATCCTTCCCGTACCCTGTCCCTGTTTGTTCACTTTTTAAATTCCTTGCTCATTATTTGAATGTTAGCAACACTACTGATGGCATTCTCCTTTTTCCTATCATCGAAATGGATTAGGGCAAGCTTTCCTTCTCCAAAAGCTCTTTGCTGGTTAGCCACATGACTCTGCTACTGAAAGAGCTGATGGGGTGCCTCCAGGAGGAACTCAACAAGTGGGTGATTTGGATTGCAAGGAGAAGAGGGAGGATCCCAAGCGGGGGTGGTGCCAGAGTACACTATGAATGCTGTTTTAGATCAAGACTTAAGGTGGAGATTGACACTATTTTTAACAAAAGATAGTATTTAGGAGCCTTTGAAAAAAACTGGAACCCTCACTAAAGAAGTTACAGTCACACAGTGACTAGCAGGGCAAAGGTATGAATAGTGAAATTTGGGAACAAAGAAATAAGACTGACACTCACATAGCTTTAAATTGATAAAATCTCTCTATGGACACCCATTTTGGCTATACATTTCCCACAGAATGTAAATTTCCTAAACATTTTATGTATGGGAATCTGTTAAATCTGTTAAACACCTTAGGCCAAAAAAAGTAGGCTTTTTACTATCTTAAATTTCAATATCCTGGCTCACNCTTGCAGTAGTAAACTCAGCTAAGGTGTCAATTTAATGACTGGGGAGAGTGGGCCTTCTGTTGCTGCCTTTGCTACTGTCAGCAACTCTAGTATCGTCATCATTCTCAGAGGCAAATACAATTTTACCTGAATTAGTAATCTTTAGAAGAACTGGATAAAAATGATATGAGCTTCACTGGTACCTCTCAAGGGATCCATTTGGTTTGCTGAGAAGGTGTCATCTGACTCATAAAACTAAACCATCTGTAAACTGAAATTACTGTGTACAGAGTCATAAGCAATGCTGTTTATTTTTCATCACAAATACTATATAAATAGAACAAGATTTTAATCATATGGAGAACATTGCTCTGACTGTGTCTCTGTTTAAGGCTCAGGGCAACCCCCCACAGAGCAGAATTTGTTTCACCCCTCTTTGCCCTCCCAGGGGAGGAAGAAAGGCCTCACACAAAGTTGGAAATCATGATTACAACTTTTAACAGGGAGTAACAAAAGGAAAATTAAAGGAAGGGAAATGTACAGAGGTATTAAGGGAAGGTATATATACAAATGTATACAACACCGATCCTCAGGTGTTGCTGGATTCCTCCCGAGCCACGTGGAGCTGTAGCAGCCACAGAGACGTCCAGAGCCAGCAGCAATCCCAGCAAGGAAGGGGCAAGCAGAACTTCCTGTGTCCTTTTATAGAGTGTGGCAGGAAGGGGAGTGGAATAGCCGCTCCACCTGTCTCTCCCCTTCCCCAAACCTTAAACCACAACAGGTTTCTTTCATATAACTTTAAAAGTCTGTAACAGAGTCACCTGAATTCCCTTATAGACCATTCACCGAAAGTACTTCCAGCTTAACACGAACTATTTCAATCATAGAACCATAGAATTGTCAGGGTTGGAAGGGACCTTCAAGATCATCTAGTTCCAACCACCCTGGCATGGACTGGGACACATCCCACTAGATCAGGTTGCTCAGAGCCCCTTCCAGCCTGGTCTTAAAAACTTCCAGGGATGGGGCTTCCGCCACCTCTCTGGGCAACCTNTCTTTTTCAAAAAAACAATAAGTTCACAAATTGAAAATAAAATTGTAAGCACACGTGCTCAGGATATGAAGACACTTGTAGGGCTCAAATCTACCTCTCTAGGTCTCTGAGTCTTCCAGCTATGGCACTGCAAGTGAGAGAATGCTCTCCTTCCATGTTGTGTCTGAGCCAAGAATTATAAACTTCACTGAATTGAAAGGAGAGCAAGGAAGATTAAAAGCAATTGTAGAGAACACACAGAAACTGTTGGAAATCTTGGATTCTATCTACCTCTTGTGCCTAGGAAAATTTGTATTTTAGCCATAATTTTTAACATAAATGCAAAAATATTATGTTCTAAAACATTGTTTTTAGCTGAAGGATCGATGCAACATTTAATTGTTTAATTATTGAAATGGACTCAGTACTGCTTTGGTTTAATCCCTTTCTAGAGTATCTCTAAACTAGGGACATTTCTGCACTGGTACCCTGGGATTAGAGGTGTACTGTGTGTTTGCAACTCTGTCAGTATTATTTGTATATAATTCTTCTTTTTGATTAGTTTCCTTTTGACTGAGACGCTAGAGGAAAAGGAAACAAAATTCAGTACTCCGAAAAAATTAACAAAGGTTGGTTTTATTTTTGAAGTATGGCATAAATACCTGTTAGGTTGCTCTAGAACAAGTTGTATCAGGCACCTGTTCAAAAAGGGTGATTGCTGTGACCTAAGGTGAGAAAAAAATGTATTTCATGGAAGTGTTGAGTTTCCTGTTAGTCTGCAGCACTCCATCTCATGAGACCATAAGTACTGCTGATGTAGTTATATTCCTTTCACCCATACAGACACACACACATACAAATCCTTCCCGTACCCTGTCCCTGTTTGTTCACTTTTTAAATTCCTTGCTCATTATTTGAATGTTAGCAACACTACTGATGGCATTCTCCTTTTTCCTATCATCGAAATGGATTAGGGCAAGCTTTCCTTCTCCAAAAGCTCTTTGCTGGTTAGCCACATGACTCTGCTACTGAAAGAGCTGATGGGGTGCCTCCAGGAGGAACTCAACAAGTGGGTGATTTGGATTGCAAGGAGAAGAGGGAGGATCCCAAGCGGGGGTGGTGCCAGAGTACACTATGAATGCTGTTTTAGATCAAGACTTAAGGTGGAGATTGACACTATTTTTAACAAAAGATAGTATTTAGGAGCCTTTGAAAAAAACTGGAACCCTCACTAAAGAAGTTACAGTCACACAGTGACTAGCAGGGCAAAGGTATGAATAGTGAAATTTGGGAACAAAGAAATAAGACTGACACTCACATAGCTTTAAATTGATAAAATCTCTCTATGGACACCCATTTTGGCTATACATTTCCCACAGAATGTAAATTTCCTAAACATTTTATGTATGGGAATCTGTTAAATCTGTTAAACACCTTAGGCCAAAAAAAGTAGGCTTTTTACTATCTTAAATTTCAATATCCTGGCTCACCTATCCTCTCTGGATTTGTAATTGTGTTCGTACATCTGATATTGCTAGTCCTGACTGCCTAAGCATATGTAGAAGGTATATAACAAAAGTTACACCAGAGAAAAAAATGTCAGTGAATGTGCCATCAAATAATATAAATACGTAAACAATTCTACCAGAAAATGTACAATGAAATCTTACTGTTTTGGGGCTTTTTTTCTGCAAAAAATTATTCCCAGCATATTTTCACATATAACATGTGAAAGAAACATACTGTTATAATACTGGTATGGACTGCAGTTGCACCATGACAAGAAAAAGGAATTCCAATTCAAGTGGCCATAGGTATTAACACATCCATGCTGCATTCCCTTCTGCAATAAGTGTCAGTAGCTCTGATCAGATGATTCTGGTTACAAGTAAAGTGAATTTACTCAGCAAGCCCAATACAAAATGCCAGAATTGTACTTGTTCAATCATAATTGAAGAGCAGCAAAAGAGCTTGCTAAGAGTTCTTTTGATGCCTATTTTCAATCTAATTGCCATGAACCTTTTTGCCAGGGTTATCTTTCCACTTCTATGATGTTATTAGTTGTCCTATACAGGGTCCCTTCAAACCAATTGTGACCTTATTACTAAGGCAACCAGTTATCTACTGCAAGTAGCACTAATTTTTATTCATCTTTTCACAGTCAGGATGACAAAGCAGTGCTTTTAAATAGCTTTTTTTTCATCTTTAAAAACTAAGTCCCTAGGGAGCAGTACCAATTTACACCTCTTGAAGATTTGGATCAAAGAGCCTGAAAACCCAAGAGAGCATGGTGAAAAGAAGCAACAACCTGGCAAGTCAGCAACGACTGATCCAAGTGATGAAGGAATCCCCAAAGTCTGAAAACACAACTGAGGTCCAGTTCTTTAATTAGCAACATGCAGCCAGAGTTCTCTACTGTTCATGGCTGAGGAGAAGGGTGCTGAAGCTAGATCTCTTTGTTACTTTCTGGGGAAGCAGTCGCTTGAACATCTTCCCTCTCTATCACTTACCACTCCTCTAAGGCATGCAGAATAGGATTTTTCAGCCTGTCAGTTGAATCCACTGCAAAATGCTAGGTTGCATTCTCTGTGTTCAAATTGAGAATTCACCGTAGTTTAGCACTATCCTTTTCTTAGAGACCCTGGGGTTGGTAATCTTGCCAGACCCCCAGGAGAACTGAATGGACTTTGTCAGGTTGATGCAGCTGGATGTGATACAGCTTATACTAAAGAACTGGTATGTGTAAAGGAGCTGCATTAAGGTTGTGCAAGCTGCCTTTTTTTAGGACTGCTTCTTATTTTTGAGAATTTGCTGTTGCAATCCCAAATTTTTGTCCCCCTAGTTTTTTATTTATGTATGATATGCACCACTCAGACCAACCATATATTATTCCAGTGTCCGTCTTCTTAGCAATAAAAACACACCTCTAATTTCAGGAAGAATCTGCTCCTCTGAACATGCCCTCCCCAGGGCTGTGGTGCTCAGGAGACACTGCCTGCATGCTGCAAGGCTTGTCTGGGCCACATGGATCTGAATCTCCCACAGTCCAAGGCAGGCACACTAGACTCCCACCAAGGTTTGGACAGGAAAGTGCTGCTGCTCCTACTGCTTTGCCCAAGCTGGGAACTTTTTCATCTGCAGTGGCTCCCAGCTGTGAACAATGAGCATCTATCCAGGAGAGATGATTGTTGCTGAGACCACATCCTTGATTCACCTTCCCTCCATCCTCACTTCACCACCTTGGGAACTGTGTCTTGATGTGCATACATCCACTCATGCATGCATGTGCACTGGGTGCTCATAGGAGACCCACATACTGCTTGTAGGCTCAGTATGCCCCTCCTTAACCATGTAATCCTTAAACCCAGCAAGAGCCCTGAAACACTGCCATGAATCCCTCCTAGGCATCACTGTGGTAGGATTCATTGCATTATCAGGGTTCATTGCATTATCCTCAGTTAGGAACCCCATGAGAATGCATCTGCCTGGTCCTGCCTAACCCATGTACTACTACAAAGCAGTCTCCTGCCCCACACCTGTGATCTTGGGACATTTTCCCAGTTTAATCTCACTATGGCAGTTCCCAGGCAGACTTTTTCATTTAGGGTTTCACCCACCCTCTGTCCAGCTGGCTATACTGGTGGACCCCAAGATACCCCTAACTCTGTAGTCATTTCACTAATGGAATATGTGCAAGAGAAAATCTCTTGGCTTGAGCATAGTGAGAAGTTTTCATTCAAAAGGAATACTTGAGATTTGTCCATTGGAGATCCATCCCACAAAACTTAGGAGGACAAGCATGACTGACACTCCTTTACCAATATGCAGTAGTACTTTAACCTAAGCAAAATAGTTATAAGTGGAGTCTGTTTTCACATGTGTGTGCTGTTTGCTTGTTTGCTTGTTTTTCCAGTGTAGACAGAATATAACTTCAACAAAATACAAGGGTTTGGTTTGGGGGTTTTTGTTGTTGTTTTGAGTTTTCTGTTGTTTTGGTTTTTTCTGTTTCTTTCTTTCAGTGTGGACAGTATTATGTATTTTTTCCTTAAATGGATTCTTGGAAACAGCCACTTTATTTTGGCTGAAATATTTAAAAAACAAAACAAAACATAGCCACAACCTAAGGCAGATATCAGGCATGGAAAGTTCAACCTAAGTCTGTAATTTTTATGAAGTTATGAACAATGGAAAACAGAGTCATGGGATGGAAAGTATCGAGCAGCTCCTGTAATAGGTGTTATTACCTATTGAAGGCATTGCCGCAAAGTGCACCTCGAACAAAGGTGATATAGACATATCAAAAAAAGGAACATCAAGGAAATACTACAAAATGATCAGGGGGCTGGAACACCACTCCTATGAGGAAAGGTTAAGAGTGTTGGGGTTGTTAGACTGGAAAAGAGAAGGCTCTGGGAAGAACTTATTACACCTTTCCAGTACTTAAAGGGGGACTATAAGAAAGACAGGGACAAACTTTTTAGCAGGGCCTATTGCAATAGGACAAGGGGTAATGTTTTTAAA
>VYZX01000276.1:0-14429 GCA_013401335.1 Brachypteracias leptosomus
GACAGACCCACTACAACTACTCATTTCCCCCCAAAGTAGATGTACCATTTGTCCCTGAGCCTCTAAGGCTAAGAGATGCTCAGTGCAAGGACTCTTCCTTTGCACCTCAGCTCTTCAAGCTAGGAGATCTCAGTGCAAGGAGGAATCAAACATTACTGCAGGTAGAAACTTCCATTTTTTAAAAAAAATTACTTTGTTAGAAAACCCAACAAAAACTCAAACAACAAAAACAAAACATGTTTTTTTTTTTTAAAAAAAAGCATTCACTTGAAATTTGTGTCTTTCTCCATTACCAGATTTCAACTTGATGGGAGGGAGGTTCTCAGAGTTGATGAATATTGTCTACCCAACTATACAGATTATAACAATGAGATCTTTTATAAGTGACAGATTAACCCAGATATGACAAAGCTTTCAGCCATGGAAACTTTTCTCTCACATGTGGCTACTGGAATATATGACTCTCTCTATGTCATTCCTGAACAACCCATATGGAGATTGTCCCAGCACACACTCTGCCAGCTCACAAAGGGGAGCTGCAAGCACATTCACAATTTCCTCTAACCTGCCTTTCAGTCCCACCTCTCCTCTGCAGCTTCATTCTCACAGCTCAAGCTTCTCATTTAAAGCAAACACCCATTCCACCTCCACACAAGTATTAGCAACACTTGATTTTGCACACCCTCTTTGCCTTGCACTCCCACTGACAGGCTAGATGGATGTGATGGCTAAAGCTGACCCATGTCTTCCCAGTGCCTCCCAGGTTCAGGATGCACCAGTTCACTCCCACGCGGCTCATTTCCTCCCCCATCTTGGTTTCAGCACCTCCCACTGACCTCATCAGGAGAGAATAAACTCTTGACTATATATAGTCACATAATCTGGGTGGGCAGCAGGTGGGAGAAGAGAGCATTGAACATTACGCTCTGCTAGGTAGGGAGAACATTCAGACTTACTTCAGAAAAAGTTGCTCTTAAGCATCAACAGTTTTGGTGCAAATACTTTGGAGTATACCCTCATCTACTGAGTGACTCAAACTTCAACCATTATATGTCTCTGAATGGTCTTTTAATTATGAATGTAATGTTTTACTATCTCCAAAGGGAAAAGGAGAAAAACTATATATTGCTCTAAATTTGAAGTTGCTTTTTAGGTCATATCTTAAACATCATTTACTCTATGTGTCATATAACTAATGTTATTTCTCACAGTATCACTCAACTACAGACCTTACTGAGAAAACGGTTTCCCTCCTGAGAAACTAATAAAAAAACCCAAACCAGCCAAACAAAACACCATACCACAAACTAAAAGCTTTTTTAATAACAGATTTCAAAATTTGAAATTTTTCATATGTTGTGATTTTCCGTTTTGAGCCATTCTCTCCCACTTACTCCATGCTCCAAATATTCATCAGAAATGGACTTTTTCCACACAAATATTTTCCTCCAGCAACAGAAATCCACATCTTTTCTTTTTTTAACCACTTTTCCCAAAAGTCTTTTGATCATTTTGTAAATCCTCTGGCCACACCGGAGACAGATTCTGCTGACAGAGCCCTTAGGGTAGCAGTCCTAAACTACCTTCCTCATACACTTCATGGACTGTGGTGGTTGTTTGCAGCACCTGGAATATATATGTGGCAATGACATAGTTAATTTCTTACACTTAGCTAAATGCAGCTGTACTGTCAAAATTTGTCAATGATGGCTCGCTTAGCCCAAAAATCCTCCCATTGAAACAAACAGCATTCTGCACTAACTGCACAGCATCTTTTCCCAGTCTCAGAGTCCTCTTCTCACCATTACACATGGACCCTTAATCCTCCTACTTTATACATACAGCCTTATGTGAAGTGACACTGAGGAAGAAGGAGCCATAGCCTGGATTTCGAGAGTACCCAGCTACTGGTCCTACATAGCTTGAGACTACACCCTTGTCTCTGAATGCAACTCTCTTGAATGAGGTAGAATGCAAAAACCTAACCAGGGAGCTGCTGGGCAGACACATTCAAGCACAGACTTTCTCTGAAGCCCAGATACAGAATGTATACAAGCACACTGGCAGTACCACCTCAGTGAGCTGTGTGACAACGACAAGGCAATACACAAATTATGAAGGCTTATCCTTTAAAGTCTAACCCTTCAGCTGCGGACTGCAATAGCATTCTGGCTTCTCTAGAAACGAATGCAAGCCATAAGATAGCACTCTGCATCAAAACCAGACCTTTTTAACAACATTAAAATCAAAAACCCAGCCAGAAAACATGATCAGCTACCCCCTTATAAGATGATCTTATCAGAGTTGAGTCACACCAGCTATAAACTAATCTTCAGGAAACAAAATCCCCCATTACCCTTGCTCTGGAAATTCTTTGTGAGCAACACCTCAGTTTTGCCTGTGTAAGTGTCACATAGGCACCATGTGAAACAGTAGGGAAAGCAAAACTCAACAGTGAGGAATCAGACAAAGCAGCTCAGTAGGGTGAGGTGCATCCTGAATTGTCACCACATTATTCTTCAAACAGATATTCCTCCAACAAGATAAAATTTAGCAGGGTTCCCCATCCAACTACATCCTTTGGTACTGCTTGTATGGCATGGAGGGAGCTGTGAGAGCTTGTGGTTTCTTCGCAGAGAATCCCCCTGTCTGCAGAGATCTTCCACAGCCAAGAAGCTGGCAGCAGCTTCTCCTGTTCCTACAGCAGCCTTACTGCCCTCAGTGCTACAAGGCATAGTGGGAAACTACGTACCAGGTATGTGGGGAGGAAGCAGAGGCAGAAGCTTTTCAAAGGAAGAGAAGAATGGAAAGGTCAGGTAGCAGATCACTAGAGGATAAAATATTCTGTACCTTTAGGTCTTTACGTGATAAAAATGTGCAGAAGCCACATAGCTGTAACTAACTGTTTTCAAGGCATAGACAAAATAAAAAATTGGGCTTTAGCTGATGTTTAGAGCAGCTCCTGGCAGCTAGCAGAATTAAAAGCATCATAAGAACCCCAACAGACTCATCTATTTCAAGAGACAGTATCGAAATTATACATCATGGGCAAAGAAGAAAAAAAAGGGATATCTGCCGTAGGAAGAAAAGACAAAGGGCATGATGCAATGAGCTTCACGTAGGAAGTAGCTATAGGCTAGATTCAAAAATCAGTGCTTAGTAAGTTTTCTCAAATTATATTATGGAAAGACGACATTGGTGTGCATCCAAATCAACCTTACCTCCCTCCCTTCTCCCCCCCCATGTTAAGTTACAGTGATACAGATTTAATATAGGATTAGAATTTCTGTGAGTCTCCTGAGCACACGGGGGAGGCCTATGAGTCCCCAGTGTCTTGTCTTTTAATAGACCCCATGGAAGCCAAATACAGAGGAGAGTGTGTGGACTGCTACATTGTATTGCCAAATACCCGAGTGAGGAATACTTCCAATGGAGATTGTCCTCTGCTTATGTATTTCCTATAGAGGATTAGGCGATTATATATCGTATCATGTGGCTCTGTAATGCCATACAATTATACAATTATATATCATATACATCCTCGTGGGAAAGTATGCAGGTTTTTTATTTTAGATTAAAATCCTTCTCCAATGATTTTGCTGTCCAAGTTCCTTCCAATTTCAATTGCAATTTTTTTTTTTCTGCAATATTTTGTGGTATTTCTCATTTTTAGCTAGTACAAGCCTTCAGGAATGTGCAATACAGGCAAATTTTAAGTGTTGTGTTCCAAAGTCAGACTTTGGAGGCACATGGAAAGCAAAGTCAATACAGAAAGCAGAGCTGCCTTTAGTGTTAAGCCACACTAGATGTGTGAATTTGGGCAAATATCTGCTTTTTTCCTTAGTTGCCCTAAAACTAAAGCTGAGCTCTATTGATGAAAAGTACTGTAAATAGACCAAGGAGCTATTATTGCTACATACTAATTAACCCTTCAGGGAACCGTAAGCAAAAAGCATAAAAAGTGACCTAGCTTCTCATGCCTTACTTGGTTAGACTTGAGGCGCTTCGGCAGGGCAATGTAGGAAGCTTTTGGCTAGATTCACAAGAGGTACTGGGGCACACAGATCCAGCACGTATGTGCTACTGGTATCCATTCCACTCAACAGCTGCCTAACCCTACAGGTACTCTTGTTTCTTCCAGGCAAATCTCTGATCTCCAGACACAGCATGCAACTGCTAGAGTCCTGATTCCTCTGAGCAGCTAAGCACTTCACTCCTGCCAAGCCATGGTGGGATTTGCATTTCTTTTAGGTCACTTCTTAGTACAGTGATTCCTATACAAAAGAACAAATGGCAGTAGTAGGATAAACTTAGACATATTTAATAAAATGATGAGCTAGAATACAGAAAATGCAAGTTTGGGCCCTACTCAGAGATGCAGAGCAAGCACTTTGAATCCAGTGCCCAGGTCTGCTGAGGAGACAGTTTCCCTGAGTGTGAAGCACATACATTGGTCTAGAGGGAGAATGAGAGCGACATTTGCAAATTGGTCATTGCTTACGGTTTCCGCATCTGCCCTGCCTTGGTTTAGTTTACAAGAAAGAGAAGTGGTTTTGATGTAAATATTTAACTCTTGGAAAAGGAGTGTTGGAGAGCTTCATGATCTCTTTTATCTTGAGAGATTTGAGAAGTTTGTATTGATACTAGTTTAACCTCTGTTTTTTCTTTCAGATTCCTGAAGAGTTTCAGTCAAAAAAGTTATCTCTAAAAGCAAACTCATCTCTCTTCAAAGCATATTTGGAGTTAGTTAGGGCCACATCCTGCACACAAACTGAATCACAGGTGTCTCACATGGACACAGTATCAGTTTCAAGGAAGTGCCCTTACAAACTCAACAAACCCAAAAATGTGTAGCCAGCATTTCCCTACAGTGCTGTTCTGGCACCCATTCTACTAAATTCGCTAGTAAAGGACAAGGAGGTCACAGGAGGGCTTCAAAATTACTGATCAGGTATTTAGCTTCTGAGGAGATGTAAAATCTGGAAGCAAAGCACAGGTGATGGAGGACTCCATAGCACTGCCTTCCAATTTGAACTCTGAGCTCAAAACTTCCAGGTACACTGTGTGTTCACTCAGCATAAGCCCATGTTTCCATATGACATCTCACATTACTGAAGCTGGTGTCAATTTGGGCACATGTGAAAGTAGCTGGAGGTTTGCAGTATTGGTGGTCATATTCTGGAAGTGCAGTATCACTCGTCCTGGATGAAATCAGAGTGGAATGCTGAATGTTACATCAACGGGGACTGTCTGCGCAGATACTAATGACTGCTTAACTGGCAATCCCTTGTTTTTTTGGTGTATTCACTATTAGGAAATATGAACAAAATTAACTGTCAATTAGCATGTTATTTTTGATGGAAAAGTATTAGGCTCACATAAAAAACCTTAACAAATACATTGTTATAGACATTTACTGCATTCAGTAGAACTCTGCAGGGTCAGATAGATATCTCTTTGCTGCTGTGAAGAAGGGGAAAAAAAAAACCTGGTTATTGATCTAACCTGTCAGTTTGCCTTAAAAAGCATGAAACAGCAGAAAGGGTAACTTCAAACCTGTCTCTGACTGCCTTGTCTCTTTGTCTCTAATGGTTCCTCGGGACAACATTCAAAGTTTGATCGATCCCCTTCAAATTAAGACCTTCCTCATCACACTACAAGAGACCAAGCATCTAGAGTCAGAGAAGAACAAGCACCTCTCTCGTTACCAGCAATCAGATTTGTTACTGCAAGCCATCTATAATTCCCAACAGGGGCTGATCAGCTTTAGAGAGCACAGAATCATTTGCCATCACAAAAGTCATTTGCGACCCTTTGCTCATGATCACTACCAACAGTAATGTCAACATTTTTGTGGAGAAATAGAAAGACACTTTTTGATTGTTTTGCCATCGACATGCAATCAGTAAATGAGTCAGCACCTTCTGGTAAAACAGTAGTAACTTCAGTGTGCTGAATCACAGTTCAAATGTACTTTAAGGTTCTCTTATCTGCACAGGTAACACATTTTCTGTTTGCTTCAGCAGGGAGGCTTTTATTCTGAGGCTGAAAAAAATGGTTTTGTGGTCTCACATCTTATTCTGAGATCAACATTTAACTGTTTCAGTTCACTGCACCTTCACATGAGGGTTTTAATTCATTTTTCTAAGTGATGGTTAAAATCTTCCTGAGGAAAGTGTGCAGCCCACCCAAACTGCTAACTCCATGTTGTCACATTGGTTAATGAGTGTGGGCAGGGAGAGGTCATGCAAAAAACAAACTGTGAAAAAGAAATGAAATGTTTAGTTTAGATTTAAAAACAAAACAAAAAAAGTTCTTTGAGTATGAAGCATTGTTTCCTCTGGAATGAAATACCCCATTCCTCACATGCCCCGCTCTTACAAAATCCCAGCCACCCATTGCCACCTTGACATTCCCACGTGCCTGTCACTCTGCCCTCCCCCTGCTCTCTTCCCACATTCCTTGCACACTTAGCCAAGAGGGAGGTGGTGTGCTCAGGGGCTGCCTTCTGGTGACATGTGTCAGCAGCCCTGTGATATGCACATGCTGCTGGTCACCTGCCCTCTGCCATTAGGCTAAGCAGGGGCCAACTTTTCTTTGCGTTCTCTTAGTAAAAGCTCTTTTCTCCATACAGAGAAAAGAACAGGCTGGTAGGAACTTAATATACTTGTTATCCCTACATCACATCAAATTTAACTGAAAGTCACCAATCAGTTTTCCTGCTGCTCAAGGGGATGTAAGAACACAGCCCCATAACTCTTATGACCTTAAGAAAGAGGCCAAGAAGAAAAAAAGATGAACTACAAACTCTCTGCAGATGAGGAATATGATAAACTTAGGTGCTGGAAAAGTGAGTTTAAGGTTCAGCAAATGTGTTCATCTTACATTGGCTAAACCTGAACTTTACAGTCTTTCTTAGTTTCCTTGCTTTTCCTGACAAGATATGGGCAGCATAGCTCCAGAGGAACCAAGAGGAGTGAGTGCATAGGCTGTTTTTTCTTCGCTCTCTACAAACTGTCCTGTTCCAGATGAAAACAAATCCAGGTTTTTCTACCCCATGGTGGGACTTAATTATCACAACTTGTCCTTTTTGAGCCAAACCCTCTATGTGTTGAAACCACTGGCAGGACTGATTTCACTGGGAGCAAGAGGTTCCTACATCCATGCTGCCAAGTGAGTTCAGAGTTGGGGCTGTGAAGTCATTCTCAACACCAGGGCTCATTTCCAAACTCATGAAATCAATCCCATGCAATTTTCCCACCAACTTTGCATGTGGAAAGAACAAATACATATTTCCCTGTAGAGGTAGAAGCATGCAATCACCCTATCTACTTTTAAGGTATAAAAAAGTTTGTACTTCAGCTTTCATTCCATAGTCCAGTGCTTTGGTATTAATCATTTGTTGTTTTTTTCTTACTCAGGGATTGCTTGGGTAAAACCTTTCCTTCATATCCTCAAAGGAAACCGGAATAAACGATTGCCAAATGCCACATTTCCCATTGGGAAACAGCATTCTCAACCATCTGAACACTTGGTGTACCACTGAACAGCAAAGCTGTACTACAGATAGTATTTATAGTACATTTTATGAGACCAAAAGTTGTCAGTTAAACCACTAGAAACTAATAAATGGGCCTAGTGTCATTTGAGTTGTCAACAGGATATAAGCTTATGTAAGGGGAACACCTACATTTTTTAGGCTTCTTTCACAAGAATAAATATATGGTTGATAGTCGTACTCAACTTTGTAGGATTATATTGAGTAAGGAATACTGTAATTTCCTCCATTGCACCGGTAACAATCATCAGATCACTAAAAGACATGGGCATGTTGAATTCTTGAATCTGATGATAGTCAGTAAGTGTTCTCATGTACAGTAGTTTTGTTTGGGTCTACTTCTGGCTGTCATTAATACTTAGCTATATGGTGAAAAAAACCAAACTTGATTACAGACCCTGAGGATAAAATGCAGTTTAATTAGTTTCTGTAAGTGGAAAAATCTTAAATTTTCACTGACAGAACAGTCTAGCACTCTTATATGTTAAAAGTTTTGAAACTTTAACATAAACATTTAAATGTGTCTCATCCCTTCCTAGAATTATGAGATAAAGCACAGATAGTACCCCCAAAATGTAAATGACTATCTGCTCAGAAAATGAGTGCTTTTAAACAAAGGCAGAGATTTCCCTGGAAAGGGAGGCCGAGGAACTTGCCTGTGCACACACTTACTGAGAAGAAATCTGTGCCGCATTCTTTTTGGTTTGGAATAGGAAGTGTATGTGAAAGATATGGTGGGAAAGATTTTTCTAGAAATATATCAGGCTGTTTGAAAGAAGGAAGTAGTGAGAACCTCAGTAGGTAGCAGGATTTAGAAAGACTTCTACTATTAAAATTTAGATAGGGTTCTGATAAAAGCCCCAGGGAGCCTTTTAGCTGTGCTTTTCCTCATTAATTCTCTCCTGTTCAATATATGCTGAGAGAAACCACTTCACTGTTCACTATGAGCTCTGAACTTATGTCAAGTTGATCTTAAAAGGAAAGGCAGTTTGAGGAAACTTGCATTTAAAAGCTAGGAAGGACAAGTTCATTGTCAAGAGCTTCTATTCCTATGATTTTCCAAGAACAAACACAACAACAAAGAAGAAAGCCAAACATCAGAGATAAACCAAAAATTTTAGACTTTTTCAGCACTAAAATTGAGATAATAAAAGAAATCATGAAGCGTACACTTCTTTCTAATACAACAGTATGTTTCCAGCACACCTGAGATTTTGCAGTGCAGGCTCTGGCCTTGGTTGGATCATGCTAGGGTACGGCTGGGAGGAACAACTGGCATTAAGGCAGACCTGCTCTTATGAGGGAGCTCGTCAGCCCTTCTAACAATTTGCAGGGTATGTTTGCATTTGCAGATGGAGACACAGCCCTCTAGCATGGACTGACCTAACCTAGCAGTGCTGCAGGAACAGCACAGACTCCAGCACAGGCTTGCTCTGGCTGCCCCTGGGACTGCAGGCAGATCTGTACAGCCCATGTTGACTGATGTTTTGCTGACAGACTTGCAGTGGCATTGGGTACTTGAGTTCAACTGAATCAAGGCAGAGCTCGAGCTGTGATCACGCACAGCACGTCCCAAGTGAAGTGCACAGAGTCCATAGAGCTTACTCTGGGCTCAACTGAATCTGCTAGTCAGAAGAAATCATCTTCATAACAACACTTCTCCAGCCATGGCCCCTCTTTTGCTGGACAGACAGCACAACAGAGCTACTTTGCTGCTCCACTCCAGCCTAGGATTCCTCTGATGTGAAGGGAACTGCTGAGTTGAAGGCTTTCTTTGGCACCCTGGTGTTGAGGGCTGCAAACCAGCTCAATCCCATATGATCCCTTCCTGCATCCCATGCAGGCAAGGTGCTTATCGAAACAGCTTCAAGGGAAGCCCTGCCAACTTAAGTCAGCTGTGAACCTGGGTGGCCCTGGGCATTTGTGCTTTGCATAAATATCTGATTTTTTCATAGCCAAATGAACACAAATGAGTTATTGCTAAATATATCTTCTATTATTATTATTTTATGTTCCTTTGATTGTCTTTGCTCTAGAATGAAACACAGATGCCCTTATACTAGTCGTCTTGAAACTAGAAATACTCATTACTAGAAACAAATGACTGATATTTAAAATTGCATGCTACTCCTCATTGTGAACCTGACTGGAATGAGTCACTATCTGGGACATCTATCCTACATCTGTAGTCTACTTTTTGTTTGAAAGCCTCCAGGAGGGAATCAGGATCTGTCAAAAAATTACCTAATACCCAAAAGAACTTCTATCCCTAGATGGAGAATTAGGATATACAGACAAAAAGGTAGGTTTACAGAAGAAAGGCACCGGCACATTCACCTTGCAATCTAGCAGAGCTTACTGCTCTGACTTTGGCATTCAAAATCTCTACACAGTGCATGCAGAGCGGGTAAGTGCTCAAGCATGGGACCCCACAAGAATCAGTAGCTGTCTGGAGCATGCAAAAACTGCCAAGGAGGGAAGCCCAGCTACAGCCTTAGCTGGGAAAGCATGGGGCATTTTTCCTACAAGGAGAAACCTCTCCCCCTTCTCCCAGAATACACTACCTACTTGTGAATTAGGGATTTAAGACAAGCATCCTTGCAGAAGTTGAGAAACCTTGCTTGTAACTAAATGCTTACAGGAGTCTTGAATGTGGAAACTTTCTTCATCTGTGAAGACTTGAATCAGTTTCTCTGGTGGAAGTAGTTTATTGATCAGATGATAGATCTATTTGAATCTAAAGCTGTCTTATATTTGCGGGTTAGAAGATGTGTCACCAACTTGGAGCCTTTGCCTCCAAGATGGGGAGAAATCTCAATGGTTACTAAATATAAAATGATTGAACATTTACTAGAAACTTTCTTATTAAGCTCTAAACTATCAGCTTGAGTTCATATAAGAAAGCTTTCTGTGTGCTTTTAGGTACCTGCAGACTGAAGACTATGATGATTCATTTCAATTTCTTCACTTGCAAGAAAATTCTTTGAAAAGAAGACATCTAAGAGTGGATCACTGGCATATCAAATTGCTTATAGAAGAGGAAGAAAGCGAATGTAAGTTTGAGTGAATTCCCATTTAAAAGGGAAGTAGTAGGAGAAATAGAAATCAAAAAGTATTTTAGTACATTATTTTATATTTCCCTTTATTTGGCTTGATGTTTACTCTAAAAATAACTGGGTTTTCCATGGAAGAACTACCCTAGGCACTTATCTATCTAGCACTTATCTCCAGCATCTAGATACCAATCCGCTAGTCTGATTCTTTTTTACCCACTCAGCATCAAACGACAGCACTTACTTGCACAGCTTGCAGCAAGGTGACTGCTCCAGGATTTCAGTGCCTGAATTCTGTGACATTACTGTGAAGCTAGCTGGACAGTCTTCTTTTTCAATTGGTATCATAGTGTGGTATTAATACCTTTGCCTCTGACTTCAGTGCAGACATGGTTCAAGTACCTGATCTACCTGCCAGCAAATGGGCCTATTTCAAGTCCACTGAAGTAACAGAATCAATCACAGAATGGTAGGGGTTGGAAGGGACCTCTGGAGATCATCTAGTCCAACTCCCCTGTCAAAGAAGGTTCACCTTGATCAGGTTGCACAGGAACATGTCCAGGTGGGTTTTGAAAGTCTCCAGAGGAGACTCCACAACCTCTACGGGCAGCCTGTTCCAGTGCTCCATCACCCTTAAAGTAGAGAGGGAAGAGAACCTTCCTTGACCTGCTGGTTACAATCTTTTTAATGCACCCCAGGATACCATTGACCTTCTTGGCCACAGGAGCACACTGATGGCTCATGGTTAACTTGTTGCCCACCAGGACTCCCAAGTGCTTCTCTGTGGAGCTGCTTTCCAGCAGGTCAACCCCTAACCTGTACTGGTGCATGCAGTTAATCTTCCTCAGGAGCAGGATTCTACGTTTGCCCTTGTTGAACTTCATTAGGTTCCACTCTGCCCAATTCTCCAGCCTGTCCAGGTCTCTCTGAATGGTAGCTCAGCCTTCCGGTGTGTCAGCCACTCCTCCCAGCTTTGTATCCTCAGCACCCTTGCTGAGGGTACACTCCATCCCTTCATCCAGGTCATCGATGAATATGTTGAACAAGACTGGACCCAGTACTGACCCTTGGGGAACAGCACTAGCAACAGACCTCCAGCTGGACTCTGTGCCACTGATCACAATTCTCTGATCCTTGTTGCTCATCCAGTTCTCAATCCCCCTCACTGTCCACTCATCTAACCAAGTCAGCAACCGGTTTTCTGCTGGTTGGCCACATCACACTTAAATTAAGCTCTAACACAAACAAATCAGAATCTTTAATAAGGAATGATAAATAAGGACAGAGCTCTCACGAGGAGGCTTTTTAGTAATAAATTTAAATTAATGTCTTTGGAAGAAGAGGTAAGGCTTTAGGCTGCAACAATGTAAGTCTACCTTACATCCAAGTTTCAGTCATACAGTTTATCTAAACAACTCTTTTTCCATCCCCTAACTGCAGTGCATGCCTGGAAGAAAAGAATACTCAGTCCCTAATAGCCTTTGTTTTGGTTCATGAAGAAGAATACTTAAAAATAGCAAGATGATAATCAAATAACCCACTGCTTATATCAGCTGGTGAAGTTCAGAACAGTAAGCATACAAGTGACTATAGATGTTTCTATCAAACTGTATAGTGGTTCCAGTTTTAGTTCCTAGATGTATGGTATTCTTATCCTTCAACCCAAGGCTAATGTCCAAAGTAGAAAACAAACCAAAATCCTGTATCTAGCTTCATGACATGTCAGACAGCTTCCTGAAGCTGGGGGGTTGTTGGGCTTTTTTTCTGTTTTGGTTTGGGGAGTGGGGGGACTCTAAAATTTTTCGGTAGAGTTATCTCCAGATAATGTTTGTGGGATTTCCAGGTGGTTAATATTTACCCAACTCTGCACTCAATGGTTATCAATGAATTCGGTAATAGCAAAGGTCTCCATGGCCTTCTTATGTTTTTTTTTCTGCAAACTCAAGACCAATATCTAGAAATAGATATGTATAAAGTCATGGGAATTTTGGCTTTGCTCTTAATAGAAAGAAACTTTTACCTAATACCCATATACACCTATCCTTTCCTACCTGTTTACACACCCAGGCACTTGCTTCTGTTCTTTGACAAATAGATATTTGTGCTCTGCCTCTTAACTTATATTCACCTTTACACCCCTTCCCTTTCCACTTTCCTGTTGTCACCACCTCATCTCTAATTCTTCCTCCAGTCATTGCATTTTCCAACCATATCTCCCTCTTTCTCAAAGTTGTCAAGGTTGCAACCTTTTCCACACTATCAGCGTACTCATTTCCCGTCCTTCCCCAAACTTTGATCTTCTCTTACCACCTCTTTGTTGAGTAGGGAATTTGAGGGCAAGTAATGTAATTACAATTCAGGAATGAAGGCTATATCATATGTGGGGCACAGCTGAATTTTCCACTCTAGAGGTTTTTCCTTGAGCAACTGTATGGCGTGGGAAGGCTTGTCAGTCTGGCTGTGCTGTCAATGTCATGGAGGAAAGCAGCAACTGGTCCCAGTCTTGAGCTTCCCCAGCACTTGGGAAGTTCCCTTTCCTCAGGCAACTTTGCAGCCTGATTTGGGCCACCCTTTTCCCTCACTTCTTCCTCTTCAGCAAAGTCAAAATATCAGAAAAGGAGATTACATAGCCATTTGCTAGTCCCACTTAAGTACACACTTACTGGAATGACCAACTAACATAAACATCTAATGTGATGAAGGTTAAGCACATACATGATTATTTGTAGGATGGGGGCTGGTGACTGCCACCACTTTGGAAAATGTTGGTGTTGCCCTGTACCTCCCTGGCAGGACTGCTGCAGAAGGCTCCAGGAAAAACAACAGTGTTCACAGCTGAAGAAAAATAACCCAAACCATCCTTTATTATATTAGACAGCCTTAGCTATAGTAAAGTGTAATTATTAAATCAAAAGCCACAAACTCATTTACTTAATGACAAGAAAACTAGAATTGAAATTAATTTAACTCACAGAGAGCCTTAAGGAAAAACCTGTAATAGGGTAGTTTTTTAATCTTTTTTTTTTTTAATACTAACTTAATATTAACTTTTAAGTACCTTTTCACAGCTCCATATAAAACCAATATAAAGCACGTGCTTGAAGATCTGTGCTGCTTGAGATGAAACCTCCCACGCTTTGCTTTCCAGGGCACCTGAGAGAGGGCTGTCAGGGATTTGCCTGCTGCCCTCCAGACTGCGCCTTGGCTTTGAGCAGCTGTGGAGGATGAGGCCACTCAGGGCTTGATGGCATCTGTGATCGAAACAGCTGGGCACAGACCTCTGAGGGGCAGCCTGGCACAGAGGGAGCCCAGGCTCCACAGGCCTGTTTAACTTGATCTTATAGATCTTTTCCAACCTTAATGACTCTATGATTTGCTGTCTCCTTATACAGAAGCAAGATGAGCAGCTGTCTGTCCTTCTCCCCTGAGCAAGAGGCAACTTTCTTTCTCATAGTTTCCAAATCTGCCTTTCAAATCCATATTCCACCCAACAGTGCTCCCACCATGTGTGCCTCTGGCTGCCCACAGTGTGCAGTGATAGACTATGCCTCCCGTAGATCTAGACAAAGAGTATCACAGACCATGTTTTTTTACTTTGTTGGATTGTCTTGTGAATGATATCCTGATGTCTCCTGAACACTAGGAGCCCAAAGACCTCAGGCAGAGAGATGCAACTCAGCCCTCCCAGGGAAATCCCTGGGAGTTTAGTCCTGACTCTGCACAGGTGTAGGGGATGTCATCTTTCCCTCTCTAAAGCTAATAACATCAAACTGCTCACTCTTTAACACCCCCACCCCCCCCCCCCCCCCCCCCCACCC
>VYZX01000284.1:4482-15174 GCA_013401335.1 Brachypteracias leptosomus
GTGTGACAGTGTGTCCAGGAGCTCTTTGCTCATCCAGGCAGGTCTCCGAGCACTCTTTCCTGCCTTCCTCTTTGTTGGTATACTTTGCTCCTGGACACGGAGAATGTGATCCCTGAAGCGGTCAAAGTCTGCATGCCTGAGTCCAGGGTCTTAAGCTTAGAATACATCCTCCTAGTTGCCCTGAGGATCTTGAATTCTAGTACTTCATGGTCACTGCAGCCAAGGTCATTTCTGAGCCTCACGTTGGTCACCAGCCCTTCCCTGTTGGTGAGAACAAGGTCCAGCATAGCACCTTTTCTTGTTGGCTCCTCTACCATTTGAAGGAGGAAGTTGTCATCTACACAATCCAGGAACATCCTAGATTGCTGGCGCCTTGCTGTGTTGTCCCTCCAGTAGATGTCAGGGTGGTTAAAATCCCCCATGAGGACCAGGGCCTGTGAACACGAAGCCAGTTCTATCTGCCTATGGAGGGCCTCATCTGCTTGGTTCTGCTAGCAATAGTGGATTGGGCCACTCCATGTGGCTCTCACACTTCAGGGTCTTGCCTGCTTGTGCTAAAATATTGCTGCTGCATGTTCAAATGTAGATCTTAAGCTGTGCTCAAGTACACAGTCAAAATACTGTAGTCACTCATATAACCTGTCTTCTAGGGAATAAAGCTACAATATCGCTTTGAGACATAAATTTTTATAGGAATGGAAACTGAGGCACAAAAGCATAAATGCATAGGGAACTTCACATAGACTTCAGTGCTCTGGAGTGTGGCATCAACATTGTAGTATCAGAATAGCACTTTAAGAAAAAATAGGCAAAAAAATCTCTTTACTAATCTCTTTACAGATTTAGTTTCTCCTTCAATTGCAAACACAAGCAGATCAGTCCCTAAATATTTACATCGTAGATAAATATTCAGTTGTGGTTGAAACCTGAAAACAAACATTAACATTTTGTAACTTAGGTTGTAGGCTTTCAAAACACTTCAACTTCCACTGAAGTCATCTTTCACAGTCAAAACTATGCTCCAGTTTAGTATGCCTTTGCATCTTTGATAAGTTATCTGTCTATAAACTTCACCTGAACCCAATACGTACATGAACTTTAGGCTTGTATTGTTCATAAAAGCCTTTACTACAGCTTTATTTCCCATGACTTTTTCATGAAAGTTCATACTTGACATTACGTGGATTGATTAAAATGTTTCCATTAGAAGCATTTGAAAACATATATTTCACAGGACCTGCTGCTCCTGTCTTATTGCATCTTATCAATCAAGAGAGGAGCAAAGGTCTCAGAGAGTATTTCCTGCGTATTTTTAAAGTAGTTTGGAAGGTGGTTTTTTGTTGCCACAGCACATCTCTATTGATTGATGGTTCTATGTCTCTCTGCCTCCAATTATGTCTTGTTTGTGTTTTAAGATGAGACTTCAAAAGAATAAAACCATATAACAAAAAAGCAAGATCCAGGGAACAGAAGGATCTCTAATTGCTATTACTCTGGTGAAAAAAAAAGTCTAGACTTCCCCCTCTGATCAAGAGAAAATACTCTAACAAACAAATATATTAATTAAGGAAATGCCTGATCTTTCCAGGACTGAATGTGCTTTTTCTTGTGTGTTAGAGCAATGGAATGAGGTTTGATGCAGTTTATAGCTGGGAGGTTATATTAGGTCACCTAATTCTGACAAACTATTTCTCAGGTAATTTTTACAATATATGCTAAAGTTAGACTAAAGTGTTTTTTCCTCAACATTTGAAATAGTTTCAGGCCAAAATCAGAGAGCAGGGTAGACTGGGTAACTGGGGACCTCACAACGTTAAGGAAATTATCATGTGAGATAGGCTTACATAGCTGAAGCAACTGAACTGTGTATTTTCAAGTGGTGGCTGAAAATGCATCTGTCAATATGACTGAGAGAAGGGGGAATCAGGTACAAGAGGACAAATGAAGGGAATCACTTCTGGGTGATCCCATATCTGCCAGTTGGCACGATCTTGAACAAAGAGCACTCTCAGAACAGCACTCACTAGCTGCTGATCTTCTTCCAGCATCCACTCACATTTGGCCTCTGCTACTGGACAAGGTATCCTTTTGTTTTGATCCCAGAGAATCCAAAAGCAACCTTATAATTAACTCAAGATTAACACCAAGAAGTGAAAACATTTAAGAACTACTCTAGTCTCCAGGCAGACCTTGACACATTAATAAACAATTGATTGCATTAGAAGTGGGGAAACTTGCAGAAGAGGCAATACTGAAACAAAGAACCTGATCCAGAATTAAAATAATTAGAAAATTATTCTAGTTATATAAATTATCCTGTTGTACAACAGTACAAGTACAAAAATAGCCATCTGAGTCACTTTTTATTAATTATTTTTCACTTCAACAGACATTTTTCTATGTAAATATTTATAAATTTAAAATATAAACAAAAATATGTTTTCCTTAAAGGATATTTTTTAATCTGCCCCTCAAGAGGAAAGCTTTTCTAAGGAGCTAGAAAAATGATACTTAAGAAACAATGGGGAAAGAATAAACACATACAGGATGGGGAAGGGGTGGAGCAATCTTTTATATGTCTAACTAATCTCTCCCTTTTGCTTTGTTGGGTCTTTGTTTTGTTTTGGATTTTTTTTGCAATGACATCTGCTAGGCAAGGAAAACTCCTATTATCTCCATTAACTTCAAATTAAGTAACCAAAAATAGGACTTCTGAATTAAGAAAGTGAGGTCGTATTTGGAAATGCTGCTTTTGTTGACAGTTGATGGGAGAGGCAGTATTCAGAGTGAGTGGTAGATAGTACTTTGGAATTAGATCTAATGGGCAAGCTTCTCATTAGAGCCTATGAAAACTCTTGTTCTGCTTTATCTTTTACTCTAACCTCAGCATGCAAGTAGCTCCTTCAAAACCACTGAAGGGCTACCCTCTGTGTTCAGATCATCCCTATAAGTGAACTGTCCCTTCCATGTCTGTATTCTGTTTCACTGCTCTCAGCATAGCTCTAACTAGTATATTATGCTCAAAGGTGAAACACAGGCAACTTTGATGAGTAATTTCTACAGTTTAAGCTTCAGCACCTGGGTGCTATTTCAGCAACATATTTTTGAACAACTGGAAGTCAAGCTTCCACAAGAAATCCTCAAACACTCAATTCACTGGAACATGCATCATAAGAAACCCTAAACAAAACAAAACAAGATCCAATGATGATAAGTCAAAGTGTCATCAAGGCTGCTAATTCAGCTTTTTAAAATTCAGAAACGTAAGGAAACAAACTCCTTCAGAAGTATACCAGTCCTTTCAACTTATAGTAAACTTTCTTGTAGTTTTTCCTCTGTCTCAGTCTTTCATTCCCACTGTCCCCTTCAAAGAGCGTGGGAACGGAACTAGATTCTAGCATCAGGAATTATAGAATGCCAGGTTGGAAGGGACCTCAAGGATCATCTAGTCCAGTCTTTCAAGATAGAAAAATACAATTCAAATGAGATGGCTCAGCACCCTGTCAAGCTGAGTCTTAAAACTGTCTAACGTAAGTTAATGCACTACCTCCCTTGAGAGACTATTCCCATGTTTAATTGTTTTCATTGTAAAGAATTTTCTTCTGGACTCCAATCAGAATCTCTCCAAGAGCAACTTGCAACCATTCCCCCTTGTTTTACTATGTGACTCCTTGTAAAAAGGGAGTCTTCTTTTTCTTGATAGCCACCCTTTATGGACAGGTACATGGTGATAAGGTCTCCCCTAAGCCTTCTTTTCTCAAAGCTGAACAATCCCAGTTTTCTCAGCCTTTCTTCATANTAGCCGCTCCACCTGTCCCTCCCCTTCCCCAAACCTTAAACCACAACATCCACCAAGACCCCCAGATCCCTCTCCCTAAGGGCTGCTCTCAAGCCAGTCTGAGCTGCGTTCCTGGGTTATGTATTCCCAGGTGCAAGACCTTACACTTGTTTGGTGTCACATCTGTTCAACAACAAGAACAAGCTTTTTCAAGTCCAAGAAGTATCTGAAGCATTAAAATGGACTTACACCTTTTAAAACTGATGATTTACATAGTGATATTTGCTAGGGAAAGACAGCCTTACCAGACTACTGCAATACTAGACAAGATTTCCCAGAGAAGCCTTTTTTGTGCTAATGAGTTTTAATTTTTTATATATATGCACAGCTATATATTTAAGTGTGTTTGTATATGTATTCTACATGAATACTATTCTTTTAAAGGCATCATTTTTATACTGTGAAGCCACCTAAACCTGCAAGCATCCCTTTTAAGTATTTATTGCCAGGGGTCCAGAATCTTATTAGTAGCCATACTGCTTCCAAGAGCGCCTAATCCAGGTACCCCTGCTGCCCATGCTGTACTGAGCAACATATTCTAGGAACTAGGAGCATTCCAAGAGTCTGGTCTATTTGGGGGAGTGCCAATGCCCTTAATTCTAACAACCCATCTGAGTCGTGTGGGAGTCCAGCACTTTTCTAGACTAATTAATGATGCTTTTGAGACAGCCTAGTGGCTTTCTTTGCAGATGATGAAAAGCTTTTCAGGTAATGTTGGGGGGGGGGTTGTTCATTTGGCGGAGCAGTTGATTTTTGGCCCATTATTTTGTGCTATTTTAAAGAGTTGAAGCACCTGGTCATAATTAAATACATAGATTTTTCCACTTGGCTGACAGTATAGATTACACCAAAGATTCTTGATAGCTCAAATGATCCAAATGAAAACATCATAAGTAGTCATGAGTAGCAATAAGAACCTTTACCACAGAGACAACAAAATTAAAGAGTAGTATTTTTCTGGTAGTAAAAAAATTGCCAGGAGAGCAGTCCTGTGGAAAGGGACTTGGGGATGCTGGTGGATGAAAAACTGGATATGAGCCACCAATGTGCACTCGCAGCCCAGAAGGCCAATCACATCCTGGGCTGCATCAAAAGAACTGTGGCCAGCAGATCAAGAGAGGTGATCCTGACCCTCTACTCTGCCCTGGTGAGACCTCACCTGGAGTACTGCGTCCAGCTGTGGAGCCCCCAGCATAAGAAGGATGTGGACATATTGGAGCGTGTCCAGAGGAGGGCCACAAAATGATCAAGGGAATGGAGCATCTCTCATATGAAGACAGGCTGAGAGAATTGGGGCTGTTCGGCCTGGAGAAGAGAAAGCTCCTTATAGAAGAGAAGGGAAGGAGAACCTTATAGTGACCTTCCAGTATCTGAAGGGGGCCTAGGTAAAGGCAGGGGAAGGTCTATTCAAAAGGGTTTTTAATGATAAGACCAGGAGTAATGGTTTTAAGCTAGGAAGGGATAGATTTAGATTGGATATTAGAAAAAAGTTCTTTAACATGAGGGTGATAAATCAGTGGAATGGGCTGCCCAGAGAGGTGGTGGAGGCCCCATCCCTGGAGTTGTTCAAGGTCAGGCTTGCTGGGGCTCTGAGCAGCCTGACCTAGGTAGAGATGTCCCTACTTGTGTAGGGAGGTTGGACAAGCTGACCTCTAGAGGTCTCTTCCAGCCTAAAACTTTCTATGATTCTATTATTTGGACTTAGTCTCTGTTTGGCTTCCAAAACCAAATAAATAAAAATGAAGCTGTGTTTTCTACTATAAAGCCTTCCATTTAAAAAGGAAATAAAAGAACAGAATTATGAAACAGCTCAGCAGAATTATTCAGATGAATTATCTTCATTCCTTCTCTTTCATTTTTAAGATTTTATGAATACTTAAAAAAAGCAAATTGAGTTTTCAAAAATCAGTATCACTATAAGCCATTTCAAAAATGACAGCTGCATTGTTCTTGCACCTCCAGGTGAAAAAGACAGACAAGCTAATTGCCTTTGAAGTTGCAGGCTTTTTTTAAGTACTGGATGTCAGTACTATTTGTTTCCATGACTGAATTTTTGTCAAGTTTTGAGGTTGTATACCTCATAATATAAACAAATTTATTCAAAATACAACTGTCTGTCAAGACTTTTTTCTTAAGGCTCTCAACAGATAGCCATAAGGAGTGACCCTGACTTTTTATTCATGATTCATATAGTCGAGCTGTCCACTGTGACATAGTTTAAGTTTATTTTCCAGTTTGATCTAGTATTTAAAAGCAACAAGACTGATGATATCTGGCGTCTCTTACTATCTTTTCTTCACACTAGTTTGTAACTTCAGGCTCACACATGTTTCTGTCATGCACAATGGGAAACTGCAGAACTTAAAGGGAATACTCACACTATGCAAAGAGAAAATATAAACTGATCTCTCTGGGCCTATAGTCTCTGCTTCCTTCTGACTCAGTTTTGAAATTTGTAAAATGTGCAAATGGTATTTAACAGCAGGGTTTGAATGATTAGTACCTTTGATTTACAGAATTTACAAGAAAACACTAGAGAAGTACAATATGTCACAGTTTTCCTCAGTTCTGAGTGAGACAAGTAACATGACTTGAGATAACTATTTTTATGAAACATGTTAAATAATTACTTATATTATTGGCTTAATCTTAATAGGTTTTAGAGTCTGGTTAAACAATACTGGTGATCAAATAATTCATTTTACGCTGAACTGAAATAATTGGACATTTACGCAGAATGAAAAAAACCCTAATAAACAAGGATTTCAGATCTATTTCAGAAGCTTTATGTTCTTCCAAATGAGAGAGAGAAAAAAATTGTTTCAAGTGGAATGAAGCATTTTGTTCAACTGAAAATGGAGTGTTTTATTTAATGCGAGGTTAGTTAACAATTTTTAAGCCTCCTTTTTAATTTTGAAAAGTACAGCTGTGTAAAAAAAGTTGAAATTCTTCATTTAAAAACTGTCAAAACAATATTTCTACATCTCTTTTTTTTCTTTTTCTTCCCTAACAGAAAATATTCATAAAATGCCACTCAAATAATGTTTTCCCCTATAGATATTATTTTTAGCACAAATAGGACACACTAGTAAAGATTGTTTTGCGTAGTCCAGCAGGATAAATAAGTATGTAAATCTAACCAGAGGTAATATTAGTTCAATACCCTACCTATGCCGTCTTTTTAATTCTTGAGAAAACAGTCAAGTCTTATCCTGCACTCCATATTCTGTATTTCTGAATGCATGCAGCATGTTTTCTACAATCTGTTGGATCCGATGGAAATCACCTTAAGCTCAGAACAATTTTTTAGCACTTTTTCTTGCCAACTACCTATATTGACTGGGTCAAGACTGATCTGACAGAACGAGTAGTGGTCCTCTCTCAATTGTTAGGATGATCACGTCTTTGCTTAAAGTCCTTGAGAGGAACTACAATTACTTTGTGGATTAGAAAAAATAGGTTTGTGATTTTTCTACACATGTCATAGCCTGCTCGTCAACTCAGTCATTATCTTTCTCAGTGTATTTGACCAAGCTGCAAAGCTTTCTGCATCTCAGATGCTCTCTCAGGCAAGTATTACACCCGTTGCTTTATGAGTATTGTATCTTGCAGCAGTATTTTCAGCACATTGAAGCTATATGAAGCTACGTGGCATAACTGACAAGTAGAAGTATTAAGGTATCATGGATAAGGCAGGGAGAAAAGACTTAAACCAAAGTAAGCATTATAAAGAATGAAAGAATGACTGCCTCTAGAATGGAGCCTTTCCCCCCAGGCTCCTGATAGTACTTTTCTATTAAAATTCCTCAGGATGAAAAGATCAAATGATTGCTACACTACCGGTTTATATGGTTTCAGGAATACAGTAATTACACTCTATGATACAGCTTTTTTTGCAAATGCATTTTAGTAGAGAGGAATGGAAAACTAAGTGGAGATATCCATTTTCCCTCTTAAGAGAGAGGATCATGCTAATCATAGTTTTACAATAAAGTAACGTCACAAACACTATAACAAACCCAATGATAGCCACGATGCACTCAGAAATTTGGTGTGAAAAGCCTAAGAATTCAAAGTACACCTAAAAGAGTTCTATATATGCCTTGTTTCTTGATAGCTAGTTTTTAGAACAGCATATTGATCACTGGCTATAGTGGAAAAGGGTAGCTTATGCTTCTGCAAGATGACATTTCAGTTTGTAGATTTAAAAGACAGTGGAAAATATTCCCATTTGGAGAATTATTTAACTGTATGATCTAGAAATATAGTTTATGGGATGTTTTATTACTTTTCAGCTGTTTATTTTTTTCTTTAAATGGTGGTTGTGAAGAAAGTTTGTTTGAACATTCCCAAGTAAGCTAGCAGATAATGAGAGACACTAATTACACATTTAGAAACACATATTTCTATACCCTTACTTTTAATGAAGGTCTATGTTATACAGAAAACAAGATGCATTATACAGAATATTTGAAACTTATCTAGCACTTCACTACACTGAAGAAATTGCAGCTAATGCTAGTGTTAATAATAGTTTTTTAACAGCCATAGTAAGCACCTGTGATCAGTATATTGTTTCATTTCTTTCCTGTAAAAGCAGCTAAATACTCATCATCTGAGCCATTTCAGATTGCAATGGCAATACAAAATACATTATAAAGAACAATCATATTCTGATGGGGATGGATTACATAGCTTATTGGATCTATTCCACCTGTAACTTCAATGGTGGCTTCTTGAGTGACTTATGCTTGCACTAATCTGCTACTCTGCACTAGAAATGGATTCAGAGCAAATCTTTCTCCACAGGTGGCATTTCCCAGTAATGAATTCTGCCATTCAATTATGTAATTAGACTAATTTCTTCATGTTAAAAAAAGACCCCTTCTTGAGTGGCACATAAATTACCACTGGATTAAATTAGTGTTACTGCCAGGGCTTTGAGATTTCTCCAGTTGACAGACAGCATGATACGGGCAGTGATGGTAAGAAAACACTTCATCGTAGAGATTTTTCAACTTTATTTTTCCATCTCGTCACACTAGCTTCTTTCTGTTTGCTTTTATGATAATGTGTGCCTCAGGTATCTTTCAAATTATTATACCCAGAGCCACCACAGGAGACTTTCAGTGCCATTAACTTCAGGGTAAAAATGTTCATATTTGCTGAGGGATGACCAGTTAAGGCAAATAGGAGGAAAGAAGAAAGAGGGGAGTGGGGGGGGGGAATAAAACGAAACCAACCACACCAGAAAAAAAGAGAAAATACTTTGACACCAATAAAATACTTGGTTTACAAATGGTAATAAATTTTGGCTAAGTATAACTCTGTTTGATTTACTCTTCATCAAATCTAGCACAGCATTAAAGAATTTACAAAATCAGGACTTTCTACTGAGTTCAACGGGATATCATATTTTGCATACACAGGCAGCAGTGAGGATATTAACAAGTAATAATTTGTTACCATTAGACTTAGTCCCATGGTAAGACCTCAAATAAAACAAACACAAGATTTGTGTGGCTCGCAGAGTCATCACTGATGAATTCCTAAATACTTTGTGCCTGATACTGCAACCTTTCAATAAAGCAAACAATCCAGTTTTAAAAAACAAAATCAGTGACAAGTGGACTCTTTTACTTCCCCAAGTAAAAGTGAATGGAGAGAACACAAAATAATGCAAGTAAGCATAGCTAGTTGCAAAGATGGATCCAGAAACCCATTTCACTGTTTTCAAAAGCAGCTATAAAGCACATCTGCTTTCAGCTGTTACACATTACCTGTGTACAGATTCAGCTGTACAGATTACCACAGATTTAACCACAACAGACTGAAAGTATATACATCATCCATATAAAGTTAAGAAACTTCGGGTTTTTTCCTCCAGAAAGCATCGTAAGCTGTACTACTAGTATTGGTAACAGAGTTGTACACTGATGTTACAGTTCACTATGTATTATACACTGCTGAACACACCTCAGCCTGACCTGGCCACAGCAAGGTGCACCTGTAACGTGCACGTTCTCTTGCCATCAAACCAGGACAGAAGACCACCACCACTTTGTGCAGACTGTTTGAGTCCTTCTCTATTACCTACCCCACAGTACACATGCCTAAGTTTTGACTTGAAGAAGTAAAATGCAAGAAGGAATTCTGAAGCAAAAGAATATTCTTTGAGCCCAAATGTTTCCTTTAAGAACATTTTCCACTTGACAGCCTTTTTCAGAATCTAAAGTCATGTTCCTTGTCCCTAGGGTCAACTCATCAGGCAAGTTGTTTTAGCACCTTTGACCCTAATTCTGGGACACATTTAACAGGAAACTGCCTAGGGACTGGGACATAATGTTTCATAGATCTTCTGTGATTCAAACTTTTACCTTTCAGAATACAGCCTGACAAAAACTGCAGTGCCATTGTAGAAAAGCAGGCAACTTTGATTCATACCTTTTTTTTTAGTAACAGCAGATACTGCACAGAAAGAAACTTCACAGCAGACAGTTAAGACTTTAGTCATACAGACAATTGCTTCCTAGATTTAGGCAGGCTGTTCAAGACCATGAAGGAGGAGGGTAGTAAATATAAACTATGGAGAGTTAATATTTAACTCTATTTAAAAGTTAGAAGAAATTTTTTAAAAAAAAAGGGTAATGCACTGAACAGAACAGAAATATTATCAATGTTATGTTCCAGTAAGTACTGGACAAATACCAGATCACCAAAAGTTAACAAATTCCTGAGAGCAAGAGCAACCAAGAATGCACACACAAAAACACACTGCAGAAGAGATCAAATTCACAGGGAATCAATTTTTGCAGCCTCACCTTTTTCTTTATATTGTTTTCAATAGTTATGTA
>VYZX01000298.1:1238-24385 GCA_013401335.1 Brachypteracias leptosomus
AAGATCACTGAGCTAAGGGGATGGCAGCAGAGCATGCCCCATCCTTTGCGAAAGACTTCAGAAAGTGTAAAAGGAGACTGGCATGGCTAATCTGCAAAGAAGAGAAAGCTACTAGAAACAGGAGGAATCATTCAGAAAACTGAAGCTGTGTCCAAACAAAGTAGGAAGGACTGCAAACTAAAGACCCTAATCAGTCTAGCCACAAGAGTTTAAGGAGTAACTAGGTTCAGGGATAAAAATTTCTGCTAAACTTTTTTTGGATCACTTCAGAAGAAACACCTGATGACCAGCACACAAAGAGGCTACTCAGAGGATAAAGGCTTTACAGAGAAGCTAGCTCATTTTCTTACTGATGTTTGCTGTGAGTAAAACTGAGGCTATTCCTGCACAGAAACCTTTTTCTGTGGGGAGTGAGTGGGTACATCAGCAAAGCTCTGCCTAAATTTGAAGAAACTTGAGGAGGGAATAGCAGTAACAAAAGAAAGAATGAATAATAATAAACAGTAATAAGCCATTTCCACCCAAAAGCTCTTAAGGCTGAAACAGCTGGGTCTGAACAGAAAGCATGAGAGTGTTCTGACTGATATATTCTGCTTGGGTTTCCAACAGGCTTTTGACAAATTCTCACAATTTTACAGAAATTGAACAGCCACAACATAGAAAAGAGTTGCCACATTTCTTAATAACTGGCAAAGAAAGTGAGAAACAGAGGATAAGAGTAAATGGCTAGTTCTTGCGATGAATGAGAGGTCACCAGGGGAGTTCTACAGGAAGATCCATGTTGTTTAAAAATATACCTAAGATACCTGGAAGTAGGAGTGAACAATGAAGTGGTAAAGTTTGGTGATGATGGGAGGTTCTTCCAGGTAGCAATGATGAGAACCAGCTGTGAAGAATTGCCAAAGTGATTGGGTAATAAAATTACCCAGATGAAATTCAGTATAGATAAATGCAAAGTATATGTACATTTGGAAAAACAACCCTATTTCATGTCAAAGATGACAGGCTCTGAATTGACAATTACCACTGAAGAGCAAGATCTGGGGGTTATGATAAGGAGTTCCATGAAAACATCATCTCAGTGCTTGGCAGCAGTCAAAAAAAAAGGCAAATCAATTGTTAGAAGTTATTAGGAAAGGAGCAAAGAACAAACAGAAAGCATAATTATTCCACTATATAAAGCCATGGTTCACCTGGATGTTGAAAATTATGTGTAATTCTAATCATGTCACTGCGAAAACAATGTTTTGGAACTGGAAAAGGTGCAGAGAAGGGCAACAAAAATTACAAAAAGCAGTGAACAGCTTCTGTACAGAGGCTGGGACTTGATAGCCTTGAGAAGAGCCAACTTGAGAAGATATATTAGAGGTCTACAAAATCACAACTGCTAGCAAGAAGGTGGATGAGGACTGACTATTTTCTGTTTCTTACAGTGCAAGAACAAGTGAAGGGAATGGGAGAGAGAGGTTTAAAACAAGAAGATGGAGTTTGTGCAGTGGGTAAAGGGCCTTTGCAAATCCTTTCCAAAGGCTGTAATGAACAGAAATTTTCATGAATTCAAGAGGAGACCAATGCTTACATCTGGAAGGCTTCTATGTTACTTGTATAGACAAAGCACAGCCAACTCGGAAAACCTCCTGAGCTGAAATATTTGGAGACTGTGAGAGTATTAGGGGAAAATACTATATGTGCTTGTGTTGGTTTTATTCTCCTTGGGTGGCTACTGTTTGGCCACATCTTAGTCTGGACGAATCCTTGCTCTGAACTGCAATGGGTAGTCATATGAGTGTGTGACCACAGGTAATTACACACGCAAATTTTTCACATCTAGAGAGTTGTAACTTATATTGTTAAAGTAAGGGGGGTTTTTTAGAAGATCGAGTATCAGAAGTAATATTATAGTTTTAATACTGAAGTAATACAATGACATTTTATAATGATTAACTCTTTACTGACTAATTTCCTATAAGCTGGTTTCTAATCATGAGATTCAGTGTTGGTTGTGAGAGTACAGAGTGGTGTCCTGACTGCATGGACAGTGTTTCAGTGGGAAGGTTCAGTTGGCATTTCAACTGTTCATTCATCCCCTTGCACAAGAAGTTCAAGGTCAGGTTCGTTTCTTTTCACCTATTAACGACAGCTGAAACTAAGAGACCTAATTAGCCTAAAGTACAGAAGTCCTTTTATCTTCAATAGCAGCCCCTGTACCTGGCTACCATTTTGCACTTAGACTTCTTTTATGCTTATATTTAAGCACTCTGAAATATGTTTAAGATGGGTTTTTTGCCTTACATTGAGTTTTTTCCTAAGCAGTGATTTTATCTGTGTAGTTTTAATATCTTTTAATACCTGGAAACATACAGATTTTTAAAAATTGTGTTTGTGCTTTTAAATAAAACCATCTTTCCAGCATTTGAGGTGGTGTCTGTATTGTATTTGAACTTGTCAGCAATTTTTTTGCTAATAGATAATATTGAGAAACACATAGCAAAGAGCTTCTCGTACTGCTTGATTTCACTGTAGAGAATCAAAGTTCTGATACTGCATATATTAGTGTATTTTACATTTAGGTTGATTAGGAATGTTCTACGACATGATTTCATTTGAAAATGTAGACTGATCAAAAGTTTAATTTCTACATGTTGTTTTTAACTTTCTGATTTACAGATGGGTTTTTTCTTTCATATAGAAATGTTCTGCAAATGAGTTCTATGATTTGACCAGTTCTATCTGAACCGCACCTGGGAGAGAAAAAAACAAATTCAGGTAATTTTTCCAAGTTTTCTGGTTTTTTAGGTGACTGTTAAAAAGACCATAAAGATGTTAATAATAGAAATATAATTGGATTGATCCAAGAGAAAGGATCAATATACTGCTCTTCCTAAGAAATTTAACAACTTTATTACAGTTTCCCTCTGCCTGGTACTTCACTAAGGTGCTATCTGCCTTCTTTTTTTTTTTTAAACAACATTCAGACTCTGAACTAACCCAATTTGATTAAATATACACAGATTATTAGGCATTCTGGAAAGAAAACAGCTACAAAGGAGCACACTGCCCTGAAGTCAGGCTCATTTGGCAGGTTTCATACTAACTTGATAGTAATTATGATCTCCATCAAGTGAGACAGGGACTGAATAAGATATTTAACACTGTGTGCTTTGGCTGTGAAAACCTTTTCAACTTGTGCTTTCAATTTCTGGGTTTCAGTGTTATTAAAATATTTATGTGGATATATTTTAAAAGAAATAGTTATCCTTTTCTCAACACACACTATTTTTTTAATCTCTCATGGACATTTCTTTCCATTTGCTGCCCGCTTCCCAGAGATGAATGCTTTAACCACCATATAGAGCAGGACCATAAATATCCTTTTCCAGCACTGGAGCTGCAGTTACAGTGTAGTGAAATCTATCATCTCACTCATACAAAATGCAATCTGACCCAGAACTTTCTACCCACAGTGACTGGATTCAATTATGGTTTTAATTTAAGAGATTTGATGTGTACATTCCAGATGATACAGGTCTTTCCACGTAGTTCTTGTATGTATAAACTGTTCTTTCTCTTTACTAAACATTATAGATTCTTGTAGGATTTATATAACACCTGTTTTTAACATCTCTAGTCTAACTCAGTGGAGAGTTCCCCAAATATACCTGTATAGGTTATGTCAGTACTCAGAGTAACTACCATACCTGAACATCTTCTAAATTCTGTAATACCATTTTCTTATGGTTGGCCCACCAGCCACCAGAAAGAATGCAGCATTCTCAGGCAGTGAGGATCTCAGACATAAGATATCTAGGGTGCTGTAATTATCATGATAGAAGTGCTTATAAAATCTTAGGATACAACTCTCCTATAAGGCTGAAAGTTATATTATAAACTCTAAGACTAAAGGTACTGAGATAATTAATGTAACCATGTTTCACATACTTTTGCACTGGATTCAATCAGGCCTAAAACTCCTGGCAAAGTTGTTGTTGTTGTTTTCAATTATTAATTTAAAAATTGTAATGCATTACATAACAGTCATGCTGTTATTCCTAGGTTTCTCTTGTATAAAGCTTATAGTTGGAAGTTTAGTATTTACTAGATACAGTTACTAGATCTACTAGTAGATCTCAAGTGTCTTGTTTCTTGTGCCATACCAAGGCACTTCTCCTTGGAGAGCAGAGTAACAGGAACAAGAGGGTAAGACCAGTTTTTCAGGATATTGAAGTCATGTCTCTAATCCAAGCCAAGCACATGAATGTGATAGATGACTTTGCAGCAATGTGGAGGGTAAAATATAGACATGATACAGTAAGCATTTTATGAAAGCTCTAAATTTTGGCGCTCTTTACAAGCTGCCACATGATTAAGAAATTAGATTTATGTTCCAGTCTGCTCTAAACCTGAATGTGAGGAGTTCCTGCTAATAGTAGTACTCCCAAATGTGTTTAATCTGAGCCTCTCTGTACAGCAAGCTATTGTGTCATGTACTGCAAATCTTGAACAAGCTGACTCAAGTGCCAGAAACAAATGTGGCAGATCCATTGTCCCTGCACGCTTATTACTTGTCTTGAAAAAGCTGGGTAAACATGTCTTCAGAGCTCTGATTCCCACATAACCAGGTTGTTTTCCTGTTGAAGGCAGCTCATATAAAACTTACATGGCATCTCTCCACTCTACTACAGTCTGTGAAGGAGACATCTAACAGATGAAGCCTGATATATCAAAGGACAAAATTTGAGCTCTAGATTAGAGATGCCATCTTCTTCTTTCTCTTCTTTCTCTCTCTTTTTTCCCACCCCCCTTGTTTGTTTTGTTTAGCCAACAAACTGAAGCACAACCCCTGAGATGTTCTTCCTCCACATCCCCTGAGATGTTCTTCTCATCCCTTACAGTATTGTAATGCTGCAGCCACATGCTGTGCTTTCACTCCTTGCAAGTACACAGACAAGTTACCCTGTGCTTACTTGCAGAGCAGACTGCAGGGATGGAAGAGTATGCAGGGTGTTGGGGAGTCCAAATGACTCCTATTGGAGATGATAGTTCTATGCTTCCTTCCTCAGCCCTTTGCAAATCCACATTCAACTGTTGCCCTGGCAGTTTTCTTTTGAAATATGAATAATCCTCCCATTCCATTCTGCTGCCTGTGCCCACAAAGTTTGGCAGGGTCTTTCTAGAAAAAAGTGCATTTGTCGCAATTCCTGTATTGCCTGTTGCATGCTGCAGCCAGAAAGTGAGGAGGGTGGAGAAAAGAATTAAGTGGAAGCAAAACATTTCTGAACATACTTTTTTTAAAAATTGTGAAAATTTGGGAAGACAGTGAACCTGACATTAGGGTTTTTTCCAAGCTGTTTTACTTTTTGTTTAGCCTTCCTATCTGGGCTAGCTTTTAACAAATGCAATTGTCACTTTCTATATGAGTGAGAATGTTTTTAGTACTGTGGATCAGGCTAGCAAGAAGTGAGCAGTAGTGTGAGACCATCAGCAGATGTGTGGGAGACAGAAGCAATCTGGGAAGCCTGAAAGAGTGCATGTGAGGTCTGGCAAAGGGGAATTGATGTTATAAAAAGCCTAGTAACAAACTTTCTAGTTGTAAGATATACTGCTGGGACAACTGTGCTGTCGAGAACATAATTTGTTTTTCTATAGTTCAACAGTTTCTGATCTTTGTATGTTGTCTCTAGGTTTTAAAGACAATTTCCTTTTTTCAATGCATTTGGAAATATTCATCTTTGGATTGAGGTTGGAGTTCTACACATATGTCCTGAGAGCTGCTTATTTAACATCTGTTTAGAAGCAAGGAGGAGAGCAGGATGTCAGTTTTTAGAATCTCATAATACAGCTGGATCAAAAAGGTCACTGCAAAAAGGAGCATTTTCAGAAGAAATACCCCAATGATGGAAAATTTCCAAATAAAATTTCCAAACAGTTATATAAGCTAGACATAAAAATTGATAAATGGCATTGAATTAGCTCGAACATGAATATGAAGGCATTGGGGGAAGTATGGTTACATGAGCCACCCACTTAACATTGTTAACACCTGTTAACATGCTTGCTGGATTTAGTCTTAAGTAACAGAGTAACCTCATACTGCAGAAGCTCCAGTAAATGCATTTGCGTTTGCACTTTGTGACAGGGAGACCTTAATCTACCAGTTCCTAAAAATGAATGCAATTCTTGACAAAACCATGCTGAGCTGACACTCTGGGTGAAATCCTGAAGCCAAGAGGAACATTTACATTGCCTTTAACAAGGCCAGAATTGTTGCCTGATAACAACCAATGAGAAAATGGAGAGTTGGAGTAGCAATGTGACAGTTAATGAAGGGTACCCAAAAGGGTCAGGCAGAACAACACATCAGAAACAAGGGAAAAATTGTCTTAGTCAATCTCAAGTCTGATGTGCTCTTTATAATGCTGGTGTAGTCCTTTGGTATTATTCAGTGTCAGGGTAATCTATATTGAGAATGAAGTTGGGAAGAATACAGAATAAAAGAGGCAATCTAGAAAAAAGAAGGTTTAAACAGAAGCTGTGACTCCAGTAGGATACAGTCAGGCTTTCCTAAAGAGAAAGAGGTTTGTCAGAGATAAATAACATGGGATTACCAACAAAGATGAAAGTCACATAAAGGAGGGTAAGGGAGAAGGGTTCACCATTCCCAAGGCAAACATACAACCTCATTATATAACTCCTTTTACAACAGGTCATTAATTGCCCATTAAATATACATACTGCAGGAAGTAAATATTCATGTTTTAGTGACCCAAGAATGCATATCATTGACTGAAACATTTTAGTTTCTAATGAGGGATTGACAGTATCATGTATAAGAAAAAAAGTGTTTGAATAAAAGTGTTTTTGCAGGGAACGTTTTCACCACCCCGCTGATATATATAGATTTCTACTGACTTGGTCCTTTTATGACTTCATGGAATCTTCCTGTATTTACTCAGTCAAATGTACAGAGAAAGAAGATGTTGAATATTTTGACATAATTTGCATCCACACTACAGAAGGTACTTTGAGGTGTGATTCTTTACAAGATGTATCCATAGGGCAGTCAGTCACAAGTGGTGTTCTCCAGGGCTCAGTGCTGGGGCCTGTTCTCTTTAATGTCTTTATCAATGATCTGGATGAGGGGATCGAAGGCACCCTCAATAAGTTTGCAGATGGCACCAAGTTGGGTGAATGTGTTGATCTACTTGAAGGTAGGGAGGCTCTATAGAGGGATCTGAACAGGCTGGATCAAAGGACTGAGGCCAGTTGTATGAGGTTCAACACGGCCAAGTGCTGGGACCTGCACTTGAGTCACAACAACCCCAGGCAACGTTACAGGCTTGGGGAAGTGTGGCTGGGAAGTTGCCCAGCAAAAAAGGACCTGTGGGTGTTGGTTGACAGCCAGCTGAACATGAGCCAGCAGTGTGCCCAGGTGGCCAGGGAGGCCAACAGCATCCTGGCTTGTATCAGAAATAGTGTGGGCAGCAGGACTAGGGAAGTGATTGTCTGCCTGTGCTTGGCACTAGTGAGGCCACACCTCAAAAACTGTGTTCAGTTTTTGGCACCTCACTACGAGAGAGACATTAATGTGCTGGAGCTTGTCCAAAGAAAGGCAATGAAGCTGGTGAAGAGTCTAGAGGACAAGTCTTCCGGGGGGTTGCTGAGAGAACGGGGGTTGTTTAGCCTCGAGAAAAGAAGTCTGAGTGGAGACCTTATTGCCCTCTACAACTACCTGAAAGGAGATTGTAGCAAGGTGGGGAGTCAGTCTGTTCTCCCAAGTAACAAGAGAAAAGGACCTCAGGTTGCACCAAGGGTGATTTAGATTGGATAAGTTTCTTCACTGAAGGGGTTGTCAAGCACTGGAACAGGCTGGCCAGGGAAGTGGGGAAGTCACCATCCCTGGCAGTATTTAAAAGATGTTTAGATGTGGTATTGAGGGATGTGATTTAGTGGTGACCTGGCAGTGCTTGGTTAATGGACAGACTTGATGGTCTTAAAGGTCTCTTTCAACCAAAACCTACTTCTATTCTATTCTAATCTAATTTATATGTGCCCCATTGCATGCCATATTATTTCCTAACTATTAGAAAGATGAAAAGGACATCACAATATCTGAAGTATATAATTTACAGGTTAATTTTTTAATATAGTTTTTTTGTTGTTCTTCTGTTCCAGGTCTGAATGGATATAATTTCAATATAATAGGAAAGATTATAAAAACAAAATCACTGCTGTCATAAGAAGTATTCTTCTGTTTGTCTTGAAGAAGTGCACTTATTCAAGTTTCTTCTTTGTAATGAGCCTATTTACCTTTTTTCTGTTCAGATGCTACCACCTTATGGTTGCATACCATGGTAAAGACTAGGAGAATATTAGGAATCAGTGGATAATATACTGAAGAGGCATGTACTCTAAGGAAAGCAGAGTAAAACCACATTAAATTATATATAAATAGCATAAACTGCCTGAGAAAAATAATCTTGTCAGTTTTGGGTTGAACTCACTTCACTCCAGAAAAGGAGCTTAAATGAAAAGCTATCACCACTATGCTTTATACCCTTTTCAACTGTCTCCAGAGAAAAGACATAGTCCAATAGATCTTGAATCTAGACTTCCAGAAATGGCATGCTGACAGAGTCTGATGGAAAAAATTAAAGCACTATCTGGTGTTGATTCTGTAGCTAACAGGATCATTCCCAGGCTTCGTAAGTGTACGCAAACATACACACACAAAGGAGAAGATTGTGGTAAAGGGTTAATATGCTGGATGAATACTTGTTTATATCTCTATATTGTTACCACCAGGGTGTTGATGAGCACATATTTATCCATAAGCCACTAATTTACTGCCACTTTGCCCATGGTGTTGGAGAACCTTGTTACTTTCCAGTATCTGATTGGGAGAAGCTGACCAGAATTTTAACAGAATCATTAGAGCACTACAGTGAGCTTCATGCTGCAATGGGCTGTGTTCTGGCTGAGAATGCCATAGAGCACATGTAAGTTTCCTTACTTTCAGTAGGTCTAGCATGTACTCCACCAAAGGTAATCATTGAAGTGCAAATTCATTTAAAGGTCACCTGCAAGAGTATTAAAAATAACCTCATAGCTTTAGAGATATGTGCTGAGTGCCCCAAATGACCAGGCTAAGCCAGGCATTTAGCACAGTTTTAATATGGAATATAACCATTTTTACTTCTAATGTTTCCAAGAAGTCTTCACCCACTGTGGATTCTTGGCTCCTTCTCAGTGTGACCCAAGGGCCTGCTGCTGGTCATGTCAAATCCACTACAGAGCCCCAAGGCAGACTGTGGTTTGACCCATCAGGGTATTTTAAAACTCCTTATTACAATGTTACAGAAGTTTCAAACATTTTACATTTTATGTGGATATGAAATGAAGACTATTTAAAAAAACCCACAAAACCTCTGTATATTAGAAACCTACACAGAACTTTAAGAAAGTTTTATCTAATGCTGTTAAGCTAGCTCCCTATTTTGCAAAGGGGTCACATGGTGGGTGAGCTATCATCTACTTAATATATTCCAAGGGGTCACCTCATACAAGAGCAGTTATTCCTATGCAGTTAAAATTTGAAGGGTTTTGAAAAGAAAATTAAAAGGGTAGATAGAGAGACAGAATGAGATTTACATGTAAATTTGCGAAATCTTCTTTTAGAGGAGTCTCTGAGGCATACCTTCCATATTCCTAAATCTGACAACTGCTTGATAAAGTGGGTTTACCTCCCATTCCTATACAGACTTTATTTTTGTGCCAGGGTGCCAGCTTCAGGGTACACCACTTCAGTTCCAAGTATTTTAATTCTTTATTATTTATTAAATTATTTTTTCTACAATATTTGCTAGATAGTCACTATACTATTTAAAGAAGGATTGCTCATATAAGCAAATATTACCAAATTCATTTTGGTAATACTCATTGCTTTCGCTGGTTGTTCATTTATTGCATTCCACATAGTTTGAACTGTAAAATGACCTTGGTTGGATTTGGTTTGTATGTATTGTTTCACTCTCTGTTTCTCATGCAAATTTTAAATGATAGCAGCTTTGAATTGTTGGTGTTATCTCAAAATCTGCACCTCTCCCTTTTCACAGGAAGATAAAATAATAAAATATTTCTGTTCATATTGGCTTCTTCCTTTCGGCTCCTCAAGCCTAAACTGACTTCAGTATAAATTTAAATAATGTCTTTTACTACAAAAACCTTGCTACACCCAAAATTTACCTATTTTATAACATTCCCAGGAAAGTAATTAGATTTATCTCAGTACTAAAGTGAAAATGGTAAAGAACCCCCATGCTTCATCCACTGGGACCCAGAGCAGAAAGCAAATTAGCTCTTTATCTTGTTTGGATTTTTGTTAATCAAGAAAAATGCACTTAATTACTCTGACAGGAAGCAGTGCATGTAGAAACTGCACTGAGCCTGGGGCCAGATGTCATGCAGTCTGAGATAGCATAAGTTTATTGTGCTGCTTCTCTGTAAATAGAAGAGAACCTCCTCAATTGCAACTAGAAGAACATGTTATTTTATCCAAATAGGAATTTCAATAAGTTATATAAGAAAAACTAATTCTTTCTTGGTTATAAACATTTATTTTGTATTGTCAATTTATGACAATTTTTTTTCATCTCAAAAATTACAGGAGCAGAGAATTGGGCAACAGGGCTGTCTCTTGTTGAAATTTGGTTAACACTGGTTCTAACCAGAGACTGCTGTCATCTTCTAACTGTACTTGAAAGTAGTCTTAGATCTGTTTATTTGGGATGAAAGCACAATAGCTCTGTTGCTTATCAACAGAGAAAGCCAGAAACTGAGTAGGTTAGCCTATAGACAGAATGCTGCTGACAAGTATCTTACTTCAGTTCAGTGTTGTGTTAGAGAGTAGAGCTTTGTGATGCTGCTCACAGGTCCACAGTTCTGATGTTTCACTTACTCATTGTGGATAGATTACAGGAATCATCCTTCCTTCACAACATTTTTGTTAAGGTTTGCCACTGAGGAAAAAAACACCAAAATTTGTTTTATAAGTAGGGAAACAAAGCCAGGTTTTCAATGGTTTTCATATCCCAGGGCAGGACTGCCATCTGACTTCCAGGATATGTAATGAGCGCTCATTTCACACTGTGGCCTTTCCTATATCAGGACATTAGAAGATATCTTCTTTTCTTGTTGTTGGGGGGAGGGGGTGGAGTGTGTGTATTGTTTGTTCATTTTTTTAACATGACCATGTGGAATTTGGGGAAACCTGGATGTGCTTAAGCTCTCTGTGACCTTTCAAACACTCCATTTTTATTGCAACTGGTTAGTGAGAATTACCAGCTTTGAATCAATAGACAAGAATGATGATTGAATGAGAATGAAGCAAATTAGTTTCCCTAAGGAAACTGCATTTAGAAAAGTTGAATTAACACAAAAAGTGGAGCAGGACTCAGTCAAAACTTCCATCTAATTCCCATGGGCTGCTCTTGGAAACACGGAAATTCAGATTGGTAGTTTGCAGCTTGGATCTGTTTATGATTTTACTACTATTTTCTAGCCTATCACCTTTGATAGATCAAGTATCTTGGGGGTGCCTGCTATCATGCAAAAATAAATTATCTAACTTAGTCTTGTTTTCATAATTATTCTATCAGCTGCATTCTTGAGTCTCGGTTTGGCAATGCTCCCTTAATTGGAGTTGGACGTAGTGTCAAGCAACTCTACTGTCTGTGCTGTTTAGCAGTCTTTCACAGCTCACTGGAAGTTCATCAAGTCACCAGAACATGCTCAGGGCATGGATTTTCATTTGCTGTGGCATTTTGTTCTTATGTTGTAACAGTTCATACATCATTGCTGACTCCCAAACGCCAGCAATGGGAGAGTGTTTGCTTTTCACAAGCAATGACCCCAGTCAGGTTGTGTGTAGGCAGTGAGATTAAAGCTTGACAGCAAATTGCAGAGGCTGTAAATTTTGACCCTGGAATTCTGCTCAGTCAATTGTCTGGTTTCGTATGTAGACTGTTCTTTTGGATGCTTTCCATTGATAAGCAGTGTCAGAAAGCAAATGAAGAAGGCATCCCACAACACGTGTGCATATTTTCTCACCTGCTGATTTCCTTTTTCTCAGTCTTTATAAGGAATGCTAATTTAACTTTCATGTTTATGTTGTTTTGGGGGCAAAAGGTTGGCCATCTATCCCAAGTTCAGACCAGCACAGCAACCTATGGCATAAGTTCCCAATACAGAGCAGGGGTTCATGTCAAATGATGTGCAGCCCAGGCAGGAGATGAAGGCTGTGGTGCAGAGAGAAGCACTGTGAGAGGCAGCAGATCCCAGTTCTTGGCTCTGTAAAACTCAGCGCAAGCTGGGAAACCTCCACATCACAGACAGGTGATATGGTACCAGCCAACTGAAGAGGTGAAAACTAAATGCCTTAGAAACAAAGTCTCCTGGCTCTTACTGAGTTCTTACTATCACAGTTTATCTGCAATTTAGGAAAGAAAAGTATAATCTTGCCAATTGCCCTTTAAAAGTTGTCAGCTCCTTGTTTACACCATTTCATGAAATAGATAATATTTCAAGGTTACTTGTGACTAGCTTTTGTTCTGAGATGACAGGGAACATTGCTTCTAATTAACTCAACATGTTCATCAGAATCAAATTCTTCAAGTCCATGGGATCTGCATTACAGAGAAATTTAACTTCAGGTATGATGTACTAACAGGTAGCTAACATGATTTAATCTATTGGAAACTCATTGAAAATAAAGGAAGATTTACCCCATTTTGACTGACAACTTAAAAAAATTACAACTTTCTCAAAATATATGGTCAGTAAAACTATAGTGGTATTAATAGATTTCTAAATGATTATTTTTACATGAATAGAAAGGCTCCAAAGATGGATCTTTTACTAGGGATATGCCTATAATTATAGCAACTAAAATAAAATAAGTATTTTACATTTACAGTGCATTATAAAATGTAGTCAGTAATGAAAGACTACTATATAATGGAGTCCAGAATATCAGAAATGAAAGCTGCAGAGAAAAGATTTTCTGGTGTTCTCATCAACAAAGTTCTGTAATCAAGAAGTTTCCATCTGTATGTCTGATGGGTGATAGTCTCTCTCACAGCACCATGTTGAAGGCAAAACTGATCGAAGACTCCTTTCCTCTTAGTGGATTTGTCTATTTCTTAGTTTCATTTTAGAAACAGGTACATACATGATGTTTCTATTGAATCTCTTGCTTATTAAATACAGCTGTTCTGATATGTAGTAATGAAGGAAATTTTCACTCAAAAACCCCAGACTAATGGCAACCAAAATGTCTTGTGTTGGTTTTCAGGAATTTCTAAAAGACATAATCTAAGCTTCCAAGGATTCTGGGCTTTTGCTCTGAAGCTGGTAATCACTCAACTTCTTGGCTTGATATTATTTTGACATTTTCAAAATATTTTGATTATCTCAAAACTAACTCCTCTGCTCCTTCTTTTGGAAAAACTGAAAATGTGTGATTTTTCTTAGTAAGCAAAATTTTCCTTTTTGAAGAGTAGAATCTCTCATAAAATTGCAACTCTGGTTTTCCACCCTACTTTAAACCTGTCTGAATTAGGGTAATGCCCTTGTGGTAGAGTTCAGGTCTGTCAGTTTTCAGACAGTCTGAACACATTTGCCAGACCTTCCTCTGGATCTGGGCTTTGATCACAGATGATTTAAAAAGAGAAAAAAAGAAAAAGAAAGAAGTTAGTGAAAATCTTAACAGCAAACCCCAAAAAATCTGAAGTAGCCTTACAGAGGACCTTTAAGCACGCTAGACACCATATCCTTTTAAGGGTCTGTAAGATACTCACATGCACCTATAATGGGCCAGAAGATGGTCTGAGGAGTCTGGAATGTCTGTGCTTTGTAAGCAAAACGTACTCCCTCTTCTTTTTGTTTTGTTTTTTGGTTTCATATTTCCTGATGAATTTTGTAATGAACATCCTGAAAGAAAGGAACAGGAAAGAACAGGAACAAACTCTCAATACTTTATATTTATCCTCCTGTCTCAGAAATTTTAACTTTGATTCACATGCCTGCAAAGCTGATGATTTATGTGAAGTTTCCACAAGTGGCTTTAATATGGTAATCTTCATGGCAGGATAACAATTTGTGCAGAACCCCTTGCTTAGAAGACGGAATCGGAAGGTTGTGGTTGAAACTATTAGGTAAAGGCACTTGTCCTCAATAACAATAAAGAAATGACATAGAAAAGATAAAACCTTGTCCAGTTGCAGTCATTTCTTTATTTGCTTTCTGCTTCCAAATTATACTTAAGTATAAAAGAACATTAACGTTATTTTTAAACTCTAACTTGGGATCAGGAAGAGCAGCTGAAAATTACATATGAATGAGCCGTATTTGTGTGTCTCATGTGTATACTGCTATATGATATGGATAGCCAGAATTCCTATGAGATCTGCATTCTCATGGAAAAACATTCAACCCTTGCAGATATACACACAATATACACCCATTAAAATTGCTCACTTACAATGTGGCCATATCCTGGCACTTACATTATTCAAAATGTGAAATCACAGCTTTACTGATGGTCAATTCTGTATAGCACAGGAACTCTCTCAGTATTGTTTGAGCCTGCTCTGATCGCTAGTTCTGACTTTAAAATTGAAGAGTAAAGGTGCTTCTTTATTTTATCATTTCAGCAGGCAGACATTGCAAGTATTGCAGTATTTTTACCTAGAAACAAAAGTAGAAATTTGACTCGTTTACCCTGTTGTATCAAAAATCATTCAATTCTGGAGACGAATCAGAAAAGTCTTGTTGTATCAATGATTTGATTTATAAAATCAATAGTAGCTCTTTTTTTGCAAATTACATACAAATAATTCCATATATCAACTCTAGTTTTACTTCACCTTTATAATTAAGACGATTTTGATGTTTATTTCATCTTTTTTCTACCTCCCCCCTCCCCCAAACAGGAATGTCTTCCTGCTTTTCTTTCATTCTGCCTAGTTGTTGTTCATACATTCTGCATTTTGCTAGGAAATTTAATGTTCCTAGATGAAAAGATTAAGGATAGAAAGTTCGTTCTTATGTAAGGGCAAAAAAATACAGGTTTATAGCGTGATCAGCAAGCTGCTCAGAGTAGAGAATGTTTGCTCACACTTCTGGGAAGCAGTCCCTGCCTTTGTGACAGTGACTGTGTCTCCAGCAGTGGCTGAGGTGCTGCTCCCAGGGATTCCTGCTCCTCGGGTGCCACCTCCCCCAGCTCCTGCCTGGGTCCAGCCACCTTAACGCCTCCCTGGTGCTCAGAGAGCTCCCGCTTCTCTCCTCTTCACCTTTTTTGACCTTGATAGTAACTTTGAATTTCTTCCTATATTTTTTCCTTTTTTTTTTTTTTTAAGTTGACTATCAATATCTGTGGTTTTACAGAGCTCTGTGTGTTTTCAGCACCTGCGTATTCGGCTTTATAGATGAAGTTTTCTCTATGTTATTTGAATGAGATGGTAACGTTTTTAAATATTCTTTTTCCTTTGGGTGTTTCTAGGAGATGGGATTTGTTTTCAGTTATTAAAAATGAGCTGAGTGAATTTCCTTCTCAGAGCCATGTTTTGCTTTAGTGCTGAAAGAAAGAAGCTGGAAAGTGCAGTACTTCATACAGATGTCAGATACCTGAGGAGCGATTTCTTGTACTTATTGACAACATTGTGGCTTCAGGTAAATAATAATAATAATGATGATAATGGTGATAAAGACATTTTTCCTTTTGCATCATTCACATAGATGACATGACATGTCCACAGAAAATCTGTTTGGAGGACCAGGAATTTTGCCAAAGGTATTTATGATCAAAACAGTTCAGAAATAAAAGATGATAAAATGAGCAAAGGGCAGTAGGTTTTGAATAGTCTTCATCAGCAGAGGGGAGAGGTCATCTAGGAAGATTGGTTATAGGAGCTATTAAATCACCTCTGTGACACTGTTAGAAGAAGCTGTTTAACATAATCATGTGCAATCAGTAAAAATGCTGTTTATTACAAAATGTTTTTGATCTTCATATTTGATATTGTTCTAGAAGATGGTGTAATGTAAGGCCAAACACATTTCCCCAGTACAAATTATCAGCATTAATAATTTGTGGTGCTTTTCCTGACAACTTTCAAAGTAAAAATTTGTTTGGAAATACATCTCCAAACTGATTTTCACTAATGTATTTAAAGATTTATGTAGAAGTTTTTCTTTATACTGCAGTTACAGACACTTGCAACTAATACGGTGTTTATACATCAAATAGTCCTGCATCCTATACTTCTGTTTGAGTTTGATTATCCTTCAAAACAACACAATGCCAGCTGTCTCTTTGAAATGCTTATCATTTAACATTAAGAATCAACAAAATGAGATTGTCTATGAATTTTGTCTCTTCAGTTTGGTGTTACAGTGCTCCGTGCATATTTTCTTATCTGTAAAGTGGAGAATTGTCGTCACTTTTGTTTCTCATATATTTATTGAATACAAGTTATCTCAGGATGCATGTGCCAAATCAGTTTTGGATTTGACACATCTTGGTTGCAAGATGAGCTAAAAGTTGACTCTCATGTTTGATGAGGACTAGTTTGTAAATTTGAGGGTGATGGAATCATGCCGGGGCTTGTGGGTTTTTTATTCATTTTCACAATTTTTTGGCACAAATTAGTATCTTGCAAGACACTGTCTTATAATTCTCCTTGAGTTTCCCTTCATTCTGGGCCATAATCCTGTGAGGATACATATTCTTGTTCTATCAGCCTGTCTAGAGTTGCCTGAGAAAACAAACTCTCAGTATAAGTCTGCTAAGTCTTTTACAAGTAGATTTCAGCCATAGTCTCTCAGTGAAAATGTCTGGATGCCATCTGGTCCTGTGAGTGCAAGAGATAGAACTCAAAGTATCTGGAGGCTTAACCAGAGGGTAGAGAGTAGTACCTGCTGTGTTAGCTCTGGCCATATTTTTGTTTATAATGTTAGACCTCTAGCAGAAAATCAAATTAATTTATACTGCCATAAATTCTAAAGAGTCAGGAAGAGGAATCTGAGACACTTTTTATCACTGTCTTTCTTCAGTGTTACTCTGATGATGATTTCAGTGGGATTATTTTGGCCTAGAACCCAGATATAGTGTTATTTCAAATCTTTTCTTATATTACAATATAAATTCAATCTGTGTACCTTACAATTTTACTGCCTACAGAACAGTGTGTGAAATTTGCAGGAAGCTGCTAAATCAAGGATAAGAATTAGTGTACAAACTTCAGTCTATACTGCAGCAAATTCTCTTGAGCCAACCCACTCACACTAACACCAGTGGACGCTCTTTCTTTCTCTGACTCATCGGTTTGCCTCAAGCCATATATCAAGTCAACCACTCTCAAATTTGGGTTACTGATCTTGACTGGGGCACCCACAAAGCAAAATAAATTTCCAAATAAACTGAGTCAAGCAAGGGGATGGCAAGGTATTTAAAAATAGCTAAACTTACCTTAGTCTTAACTGTTGTAGTGCTGCTTCCCACAATGATGCACACTTGTAGGACCAAACATCTATTAACAGCAGATTATAGACATGGATTGCCACCCGGTCCATAAAAAGCAGTATCATGTCAGAAATACAGAGCTGTATTTTTAAAATTTTATTTCATTATGTCTTATTTTGGTTAAACTCAAAATATTCCTGCATCTTTTTTTTACCTGCTTTTTTATTATTTATTAGATGGCATCAGCATATGTTGGCTCTTTCTTTCATTTTCCCTGCTTATCTGGCAGCCAGGAAGAGCTAGAATGAGGTATGAGTGCAAGTAGAGTACATACTTTTGGAAAGCATTCTGAAGCATAATATACTGAAATCTTCTATAATGAATCCTTGTTTGGCAGAAAAAATATTCAGCCATGCCAGAAAATTATCTGTGAGGAATAAGCACTTTTTTATCCCCTTCTTTCCTCCCCCCTTCCCAATTTGTGTTGCTTGGAAGAGGAGACGAAAAATGGCACAGATGCATGCAGTATTGCACAAAGAGTATATATGGACATTTCAGTCACTGATATTTCCCCATTTTCTGATGCTAATGTAAGATAAGTTGGTTTTGCATTTATAATTAAGATGAACAGATGGTGAAGACTTAGTTTAAAGTAATACTGTACATCCATTAAAATAATCTCTGCTGACAGTGATTCTTCAGTATAGCAAGACTTAATTGCATATATAACACATATACATGAGAAACAACTTGGTCTTTAGCCATTTGCTCCATTAGGACAATAGTAAGACAGACGTCACCAAAACAGGATTTGTCCTGCAGACTTCTAAGAGTAACAGATGCATCTTTGCTGACAATATTGGCTTGTTTTAATTAATCAACACTTTATGAATAAAAGAAAATGTAATATCTGAAAATATATGGAATTTTTTTTAAAAGGCACCCATGTTTGAGGGAGGAACATTCAGGAATATGACAGAAGTAAATTTTTAACAGATCAATTTGATGTTATTTATGCTATTTCTCCAGTAGAATAGTGCACATAATTTGTGGTGTTCTCTGGCAAGCTTTATAAATGTGTGTCTTTGTGAACTGTATTTATTTTTTAAGTTAGGTATATTCATAGAATCATAGAANATTCTTAAGTGTCTGACTGAAGTAAGTCCTTAAGCTGTTATGAAGCAGAAGCAGATCTCTGCATGTTTTCACTTTTCCATAGAAATGACGCCAAAATGTAATTTTGGAAAAAAAATAATTATATTATTTCAAAAAATAATCATGATGTGTTTTCACCTTAAGATCTATCCTTCATAGGAAATGGAACTTCAGGTTATATCTCCAAAGTGGGTGTCCATCCTTCACATGTTGTACAGGACAACAGAGATGTTAAGGAACAATACTCATTTTTCACTAAAGAGGTCGGTTATAGAGGTGGTTCTACATTTATAACTCAACTCCTTTTCTGTTCACTTCTTGACCTGCCTACCATCCTGCAGGGGTAACTATTTTCTATGATAATTAAATGTTCTGAATTCTAACCTCTGAGGATATAGTTTGGCAACAATATCTCACTTCCTTTCCCCAAGCTCCACTCCGTATGTAAGGACATATATTTTACTATTGTTGTGATTACCAAAAATGAAGTATAATTAGGGCCTGATGAACAATTTTTAAAGTTTTTTAAACTAAAATACATTTTCTGTCATGTCAAAATCATCAGAAAAGTTGCTATATAACAGCTGAACGGTTCTCAACTAGGAAAAAGGGTTGCCCACACTAGTTTCACAAAATCAGTGAATCCCCATCCTTTTTCAGGTGCTTCATCTCTTGAAAGTCTGGGCTCCATACTCTCTCCTCCTCAGCAGTTGTCGCTGTCCATGAGAATGCCTTGGAGACTGTGTTGTGCCATACTTCAGTTTAACTTCCTTCAATTTTTGCTGTTAAAATTCTGCTTTGTTTAAAAATATTTAGATATTTATTGAAGCAAGAACTTGAACCCTGAGGTCCCATTTTCCACATGAGTACCCCAAACCTCAGGTTATTGAGTCATTTTCACTGTCTCTCAGAATATTTAAGTATATTAAACCAAGTGGAATAGCACCAGCAGGAGAGATTGAAAGAGCCTTTATTCCAGAATACGAAAACTCTATAATATGGTAGTTAAACATTCTTCCAGGAGATGTGGTTCAGAACCCCTCAGGCAGAAGAAGGATTTGAACCAATCTTTATTCTGTATGAGATGACCTGTAGGGTAAAGCAGGAGACAGATACTGCTTTCTTTTAATCAATAAATTTGTTTTCTTTAACATGTCTGAAACAGAAATTATATATCTGTCTTCATTGTGTGTATCTCCCTCCCACTCCCCAATTAAAGCCCTTTAAAATTAATTTTGACAGAAATTTGGGTTGGAAAAGAACCACACTGACCAGGTTTTTCATTTGCATAGACTTCATGCTGGTGACAGAATTAATAAGACCGAAGAGTCCTGTATATATAGCTGAGGTGTATGGGTAGTGCTCACTGATAAAGGAAATAAGAAAGAGGAGGAGGAGGAGTGAGACAAGTTGGGAGCCAAGGGACTGAAAAAGGCAGCAAGTTCTACAAAACATTCGACTAATTTGTTTAACATAATAAAGAAAAGAAGGGTTTATTTTGGGAGTTAGCAGTAATGATTGATTAGAAGGGTATTATATTTGCTAGGTATAGGATGAATAATGCCTGTGAATGGATATAGAAAATATCTCTCTAAAATCAGAAAAATTCATAAGTCATAGGATGCAGAGCACAAAATACCAACACACTAACATACTGAGAAAGGCTTTAAACAATAACTGAGTAAATCTTGGAGGAGTTCCAAAGAAAAAAGCAACAGAAAAGGAACTACATGCAGAATAATGGGTTTTAGACAATAGAGATAGTGCAGCAGACATTTGTGAATGGAGTATTAGCTCTTTAATTATAATAATTACCTAAGTTTAAGGTCAAGGCACCTGTGCATTGCTGTCTGTGAGAAACTGATTAAAAAATTAGAAGTAGCATTTAATTTCCGTGATACTAAATCCAAAAATTCTCTTAGAAATTTGGATATTGCCAAGATCATTACTTATTTGTACTGAACCTAGAGACATTGACTGAGGTGGGTCCCATGTCGCCACTATGAGTTCATTGCATCAAGATTGACTCTCTTATCACTTAAAATAAAAACATAAAATGAAAATCCACCACAGGGAGGAAAAGCATGAAAAATGAAGACTCTCACATCCTAATTTATTCTGCTTTCCCATTCACACTGACCATGGAAATGAAAGGCTTCATATTGTTCTCTTTAGTAATTCAAACAAGGCTACTCCTGGTCTTGGAAATTAACTTCTTAGCTAATGAGTTGGAAAAAACACAGATTTGCTGCAAGGGAATCCTATCTGAGAAGCAGAAAGGGTAGATCTTGTCACCCAGATGGGCATGAAGCACAGGGTGTTGTAAAGCATCTCTGGTTGGAAACAACCCAACTCACATCATCCCAGTTTTGTTCCTTGCTGTTGGAGGCTCTGTGCTGATTTATGAGCAGGAGAATGCAACTGTCTCAGTAGCTTATGCTTCTGCAACACCACATCTAGCCAGTATGTTGCACCAGTGTCTGCCAGCAGCATTGCACGTCGGTGTTTTGCTTGCTGTCTGCCATGTTAGAATAGGTTTGAATTTGAAAAAGAGCAGGCACAGATCAGTGAGCTGCATACACAGAGAGAAAGATGTCTTTTCCCTTTTTCCTTCTCCCCCAAGGGTATAAATACTTGGATTTGGATTGCAGGTGACAAAAGAAAGCCAGTCCCAATAGGAACAGATATCAGCGATTTCTACTGAGCACCTAGCTAGAGGAGACTCAAGGGAAGAATGAACGTTGAGTTGAGGGAATTAGGAAATCAACACAAGAACAAGGAAGAAGGAACAAAACAGAAACAGGAATTATTACAGGTGATGAAGCCAAGGTATGGAAGGTATCATATAGGAAGAGGTTTTCTAAAAGTTCACAGGGATGAGAAGCATAAGGTTATTTCTAGAAAGAAAAAGGGAGCAAGTGAGTGCATGAAAGGAAGTTGTAGGAGAGAACAATAAAGGGAAACCTGGAAATAGAGACTGAAAAAGAAAAGGTGGCAATTTGGAAATGATTTTCTGTATGTTTGTTATAACTATTGCTCTGCAATGTAATTTGTGACAGAAGAATATTCCCATCCCAATAAAAATGTGAAAGTTTTATATATTTTTTTTTAAATGAATGATTTCTGATAAAACATAAATGGAAACTTTAGTTTACATTTTTGTTTTAGAAAACTACCCTGAATTCAAAATTTTTGCTTTCTCTCTCTTGCAATTCTCTCTTTTTGCTACTTCTTCCCTCTTTTTTACCCCATTGTAACAACTCAAATCTGCACCATCCTCAAAAGAAGTGTGTATGAGAAGGAACAACTGAAACATAATTTTGACAATCTAAAAGTTTACAGAAATTAGGAAAAACTAAACATACCTCAAACACATTTGATAAGGAGGAAGGAAATGTTTTGACAAAAAGTCACCTGAAAAGATGAAAAAATTTAAGTGGCATTTGTAGAAAAGCTTCATTGGGGAACAAAGACCTTTTCTAGTTTGTGTTTATTGTATTTCTGAGCTAAAAAGAGAATGTTGAAAGGACATGTTAAAACAAAAGCAACCTTTGGATCCCTTTCTGACCCTNAAAAGAGTCCTGGTCTTCTGATTCCAGCCCAGCTAATATCTTTCTCAATACACCACTCTGACTTTTTAAGGGAAATAATGTGGAACTTTGAGTGCCATTGTAAGTTGTGAGCTGCTTATCTACATGGGTATGCAGCTACTTACTGAAATAGTCTAATTAATTTAATTGTGTCTATCTGTNAGTCATGGCTATCATTGCAGAGGGAGATGTTTTGTCTCCAACTGTGGCCTGTGGGTGATAACCAGACCTTTTACATTTCAATTGTAAGTGTTAGAGATAAAGATGTCATGAAAGAAATAGAATTAATGGGTTTTTTTACCGCTGTACCGTTCTCGCCTCCTCTTGTGCTCTCTCTAGTTCAGGGGTCATTGTTTACATTCACATTTGAGGTAAAATGCGCTGGCGATGATCACTGGAAAAAGAAGTTCACTGAAGTACTGAGAAAATGAGGTGCCTGTGGTGAAATTCTGGGTAAAAGCATGAAATTAACTGCCATCCAAGCCAAAGAGGGTGAGTAACTCCAAGTCAGTACCACCATCACTCTGATTGAAGTAGTGAAAGAACATTGAAAGAGCCTGTTCTAGGTGAGAACAAGCCTGAAGATGAGGAAAAAGATAAGAGGATGAGAGGGTGAAAAGCTTTTAGTGAATCATCAAAAGCACCTATTAACAATAAATAAATAAATAAAAGTGAAGAAGAACAATCCTTCTTCATTTTCTTGACGTTTTGGTCAGATAAAAGAAAGTCTTGCAGTTTTACTTTATAGTATCTTGAGAGAAGGATGGCAATAATGTGCAAAGTACGGCAGGAAATCAGTAATATTTCATGGTTAGAATATTGTAACAGTGAGAACTGGGACCTGGGCTGATTTCTTTCAATATGATTAAAACCTGGAAGTTTGA
>VYZX01000300.1:329-19898 GCA_013401335.1 Brachypteracias leptosomus
TGTGACAGTGAAGCAGACATTCATCCCACATATTTTCAACTGTCTATGTCCTAAATTAAGAGTTTAAGCCTAAGACTTAAGACTTAAGTCTAAGTCTTGCTTATGATCAATGAAGACTTCCAAATATGTCCAGAAATCTCTTCAGCCTAAGTGTTGGACTTAAATGGAAAACAGAAAAAGCACCCCTTGCAAGTAGCTATCTCTTCCTGATGTCTAAAGAATAATTCTAAATGGCAAACTAAGACTGGAATCTAGCTGTTAAGAGGCTAACAGATAACCGAATTGATTCCTGTCTTGTGCAATGGTCACTTAAATTTATGGAAAGGCATCCATTGCCCACAGCATGTTTCTGGCCAGTCTCTGTATCAAACTATTTTAAGAGTCTAAGTTAAATGAAAGAAGAAGTTTGGGTGACAGTACTTAAAATCACATGAAGATAATTTGACTCACTGGACCATAGAAGTCATTATCATTTTTATAATTTGCAAACTTACCAGAAAAGCCCTTGCAAATTAAAAGTACAATAACAAACATTATATTTCTGTGCTNAAAACATAAAACATTACAATCGTGAATGTTAAATAGAAGCCATTTGAGCTTGTACTACTCAAGAAGGAGAAACTTGAAAAAAACATTCTTTTCAAAAGAACCTCATTGTATTTACCTTCAGCATAGGAAAATTCAAATTTAGGAAGCTAGGACTTGCACTTAATGAATAGCTCAAAATGTGTAGCAAGTGTAATGCCCTGTAAAATTCATTAGGATCCTATTCGCTTCTAAAGTTCCATATCTGAAACTAATCATGTACATGCATGATAACTGTACACTAACCTATGTGAAGTGAGTTTCTGTTTCTTATTTTGGTGTCAAAATGGTAATTCTGCATAACACTGATGAAAGTATCATGACTGGCAGTGATTGACACTCCCTGCTGATTTAGTAGCAAAGGCAATGGTGATTGAACTAACTAATATTGCACCAAAAAGTGGTGCCTCAATAAAAGAGTTGTGGTACAGTTGCTGGAAGCAACACACTGCCTGTCTTGTGGATAAATTGGGAAGTTTGGATACTGGAAATGAAAAAAGAGCAGCTATACAGAAAACTCAGAGATAATGGATTGCTTAGGAAAGATATATATATTGTGGCAAAGGTCTTTCTAACAGAATGGGGAGAAACATCTTGTAGGTGTTCTGAAGCAATTTATAAAATTAGATAATATTTAATTTTTCATAATCCCGAATTGTAGTCATCAGAATTGGTTCAATCACATCTAGAGGAACATATATATGGAAATTTCTTGCTTTTCTTTTACAACTGCTTTGATGACATAGCCTTCAGATACTTAAGGTGATGCTTAGCTTCACACCATTAATACTCCCATAGTGTGTACTTTCAGATACATTGTAGAATGGTAGTCCTCGGATTAAATTTGTGTATATAATAAACTGGTTACCTAGACAGGTTTTAATATAAGCGGAGGGAAATAGGTACTTCTAGTGCCTAATTAATTCACTATGTAGGTCATTAATAGGACCAATTTTTCTCCATGTGATATATAAGGTTCCTAACATTATTATTAACTTAATTTCACAGATATTTGAAGTAAAGTGAAATAACTGTCATTCAAACAGCCTAGTAACCATACATATCAGCTTTTAAACAAGGAAACTAGTTGAAGGCTAATCTCTGGGTCATTTACAGTGAGTTTCTGGTCACATTGCTTAGCCTTAAACATATTATCTCTTGCATGGGAAAGTCTGAAATCAGAGCTTTCCCTGGTCCCTGAAAATGTACTCCAGTTCACACCAAAGTCGAAGGAAGCATTTCCGTTGACTTTAATGAAAGGTGACTTAGATTCCCCATGCACTGCAAAAATAAATGTCTGAATTCTAGGTCCAATCTTTTTGGCTTGTTTCTCTATGTCCATTTTGAGGGCTATGGATCACTACATTCTCCATTATTAGTTAAGAGAACTCAAATAAATGGAGCACAGGGAATTTCTCACTTGGAGGTCATAGCTCTTTCGAGGACAAAGAGTTAGGAGAAGAAACTATGCATGGCTAATGCTGATTGAGAGAGTCTCCTGCAGACAGCATGCTACAGCCATGGATTCTGCCAGAGCTATTGTGCGGCGGTGTGTTTGAGACCCACAGTCAGCTGGTGCCAGATCCTGTCGAGAACATTTGCTATAAGCATTAACTTGCTGCAAATAAGTGACTAAGGAAACTGTCAGTCACATTCTAGCGTGTGGAAGCAAGTTTATCTTCTATATCTATCTTACAGCTGTCTGCAAATTCATGCTCATTCTCATGTTCCTGGAATCTTTTCAATTCATAGGAAATGAACTGTAAAGAATGGATGATGCTTCCTACATCAAGGGACATTTGGTAAAATTGTGGGCACACCAAAACTCAATCCACACTGGTTTTTTGGCTTTAAAGACAAGGTAAAATAGTTACAGAACTTACATACCCTGACACATTGCTTCGGCAACAATTTTCAATTATGCACTAAGTTGTAGTATCTCATTTGAGATGTAAATCTTCGTGGATATTAGACAAAGGGTAGTAGTTATAACATCCTGTTTACTGTAGTTCAGGATATCAGATATAGACTAAGCTGAAATTTTCTATGGAGGCTGAGGTTCATTGTCAAATAATAGTGGGATCAAGTACTTTCCTTTAGAAACTGGCCTTGTTCCATTGAGTCTTGGAGGAAGGCTGATTTACACTTGCTGTGATCTAATCCAGACTCTTCACTATCTGCCAGGGAAAAAGGGACAGGGCAGCCCTGTGAACTGGCAAAGGGGAATTGCTTCAGAGCATCAAAATCACCCACACACCAGACGCAGTTCTATAACTAAATGGAAATTCATTTATTCACTGACTTAATCAATTCCATTGTAGTACAGATTCTCTAGGAAATGCCAACATCTCCACAAATTTATTTCAAGCTTTCTTATATAATGGAACATGTGGTTTGGCATATACGTATAGATAATAAATAAAAGAAGATCTGAAATCACAAACAAAATAAGGTTATTTGAGCTGTAGAGGACAGGAATGAAGCACATTTAAAACTGTCTGGGTTTTTTTTGTGGTGTATACTTAGATTTAGAAGAGAGAAAATGGCAACACTCTCTTTAAATTGAAGAAAAAGTAAGATCTTTTGACTAGTACAGCCTAATCCTCAGTGAATGTTCATCAACTTCATAAAACCTAGTTCCAAAGCCTCACAGCCATCCTTCAAGTAGCAATCCTTTCTGTAAGTTTCCACTGAGGATATTACTCTGGTGCCATGGAGAGTGCCTTAGAGTTTGCTACAAAACTGCAATGCATCAGTGCACACCTTCAAATGAACCCTGAGAGGTAGAAGAGAAAGCTTAAAATTGGAAGTCATTTTGTTACTTAAGGACAAATTTGACCCAGATGGCCCCTTGGAAGTCAGTGAGAGATGCACACACTGAAGAACTCATTTCTCCCTTTGTATCAGGAATGAACAAATCATTTCCAGCAATTAATATGTTTGAGAGAAGTAATTGCCTCTTTTCCTGCAGACACATTAAAAAAAAAAAAAAAAGCTCTATAATTATGCTAAACTGACAAAAATAATAATTTACAACTTTGGACATTAAGATGGGTTACATCAGCAAGATTTTTATTAAGTCAGTGAAACTATTTTTTGTATCAGCTAAGGGTTTGTATTCTCAGGGCACAGATCTGATATACTTTTATAATTAGACTTTCCTGAGATGATTGTCACAATTGGATTTGGCCAGTAAATTCCCATTGCACTGTTTTTTATTCCTGGTTGGTTTAGGTTATCAGCATTTCTTGCCTTAAAGGAAGTGAATATTCAACAGGACATCAAATTCTTACAGATTATCTCTAAATCTGAGGACTAGAAAGGTCACTGGGCTGATTTAATGTTTTACCTCTACAGTTTTCCTTCCCATACAATACTCATCACTATTTGAGTCAAATGACAATTCACACCTCGTTATCCTTTGTTCCTATATTTTGTGGGTATTAGACACACTTCTAGTATTATTGCTACTAGTATCTTATTATCACTATTAGTGTAGCATTAAGTGGCTATAAATAGGTAATGCACAGAATCCAAACAATTTTTTACCTCAATTATTCATAGCTCCCAAACACATGACACACAGAAAAAAAAAAAAGAGAACCAAAACCAAATCATTGCTTGTATTATTAAATGACTTACCTATATCCAAAGGGGATATCTAAGGAGGAGATGGAAGCTTTATCCAGATGAGAAGTTAGTTTCAATTATTTTCCTGAAACACAATAGCAGAAGTGAAGTCCTGGCCTTATTAAGTCTATTGTGTGCTTAGTCATTGGATTTAAGTGTTTAGGATTCAAAGTCACCTCTTTTTTTTACACTTTACAACTATTCTTTAATGAACTCATCAGAGCCATTTGGTGTAGATTCAGACTCCATACATGAGGATCAAAAAGATGTCTGTGTGGTAGTGAGTAAATCTGATGTTTTCTGTCTGTGAACTACAAAGTCCAGGCTTCTACAACAGTTAACTTTGAAAGGGACAGAAGGTATGTTTGCATAACGTAGCTTTCTTCAATTAAAACAGCAAAAAGAAACATATTGGCAGAGGGAGGGGGGGGAAGCCTCATCTTTAGCTGCCAGGTTGGAGACAACTCAAAACCTTCAAACCAGCTGTACTGATACAGCTACAGAGAGACAGAGAGCTTTCTGCTGGAATCTCTCGAGGGACCTGGAGGTGATGCAGTCTTTTTCTTTTCTGTGTCTCTCTATTTTTTTATTTGCCCTACAGTCTCACAAAGTGGGAACACATGAAGTTAAAAGGAATAAGCTTGTCTAACATCTAATAAGAGAAGAATCTGTCACTGCCAGTGATGTGAATGGGAATACAAAAGCTGTAGGCATGTATATTCCTTCGGCAGCAAAAGCACAACAAGGCAAAAGGTTAGCTTAAGATCTGCTCTCGGTTGCTTTGGAAGCTCTGTTTAATTGTTAGTCACGATGCACTGTGGGCAGAACAATTAGTTGTATCTATATTAGATCTAAGCTGTAATTATTTGTTACATTAATCATGACTAGAGTGAGAATTTAATTAGTCACGAACATTCCGTGATTTTTTTTTTTCTTCTTTTTAAGTGGGGAGAAATGTCCAGTTGTCTTATTAAATACATCTTACTAAAGTGAGTCCTGGATGTTTGCAAGCCAGCATCATGCCCAAGGTCTTCCACCTGCTGAACATGCAGGATTTCCACCCCAACAGCAGAGTCTAGAACCAACTGGCATTTACAAAGCCATGTTTCTGAGCCAGGGCTGAATTCATACACTGTGGGTCAGTGGGGTGAGGGGATGAATTACAGGTTAGTTCCAACAGTGTGCAACAACATTGAAGCATGTTAAAGAGGGTGAGGGGCCTCCCTCAACAAGCTTGCTCCGCTCTGTATAAATTTCTTCCCAAACAGAAAAATTTATGTCCCTCTTTGCATCCGATGTGGGATAGGCAGATGGTATTTTGTTCCCATTTCCTTGCACTAACAACATTTATCACAGGGCACTGCTGCTGCGAGACCTTCCCCAATGCTAGGGCTTCCCTGTTGCCATGCATGGCAGTATTTTGGCTCCCTCACTCCTCCGAGCAGCTGCTGATTCATGGGGAAGCAACAAATGCCGGGGGAACAGCTGGGACTGCTGGAGCACAGGGGCAATTGGGACTGAATGGTGGTTTCTTGAGCCACTCTCTGATCTCTGCTATTGCTGTCACTGTTACCGCAGTATCTCAAATCCTAACTGCTCACCAGCCCTCTGCAGTGTGAGCTGCTCTCTGAACACAGAGGGAAACTGACATTTCCCCCGTCCCAGAGGGGTAAGGAGAACATAAATGATGACTCTTGGATACAGGCAGGAAGGAGGATTGTCTCCAAATAGACAAAAACATGCATGTCCCTGCCCCCAGAACTTTACTGGGTGTTTTGAAGGATTAGCAACAGAGGGGAGATCTGATGAAGCTTTTGGAAATGAAAGCAAGCTATATTTTCAGTTATTGTTAGGGAGTTTCTTCCCTAGTGTAAGGGACAGTGTGGGCAAAAGTGTGAAGGAGTAATTTTGGAAAGATTATGGGAGAGGGGTAAAACAAAGTCGTGATAATATGCTGATTGGAGGAGGAGTCATTTAGACAGCAAAAGAGAGCTGACAGTTTCTTTTCCTGGGACTTGTCTTGAGGTTCACCTGCCTGCATGTGCGTGCCCCCATCTGTGCTGTGTGTTTTCATCCCTGTACCAATGTCAATAGGGCTTTGAGCTTCTGTCTGAGTCATGTTCCTCTTTGCAGGAATGGAACCTACTTTACAAAACCTATTGATTTTGATCCACTGGAACAGTCTTACCAGAGGGGTTGAGACAATTTGTGTGAATAAGTGCTCTCTCTGACATGACAGAGTTTTCATGAAGCTACAGGATAATTTTCAGATGTCTGCTCTTTGCAGAAGGGGCTTCTTCTCCCACAGACCACCTTTCAACTTTTGGGAGTTCCTTTGTTGTGCTTTCCAAGGTGAGTTCATGTATTATAGGCCGGGCAGCAATCTGCCAAACAAATTTCAGTGTCTGATAACAATAATGTTTGTATAATAGTTGATTCTTCTTTATGTGTCAAAGGTTTTATTCTTTCTTTCTGTTGCTAATTAGGAGTGCAAATAAAAGCTGGGACGATTCTACACCTAAAGTTTTAGGTGTTAAACCATGTCTAGTTATTGAGCTGCTTCTATGACCTGTCATCATGTCATGTAACACTGACTAAATCTGTCAACTTTATCAATTTATCTACTTGTGAATTGTTTGCTGCTTTTACTTTTGTGGGGTTTTTGTTGTTGCTGTTCTCCCCCATCCTATATTTTAAGAAAAAGAAATTAGACCAGTTTGGAGTAACTTTGTTATAATTCTCGTTTGTATGCTGATGGCTGGAATACTACTAAAGGAAAGCTGAATTGGCAAGACAAGACTTACTACTTAATGCATTTCTCAAAGTGTTACAAGCAAAATAACATCTTTGTCATCTTAGCAACTCCTACCCCCACATGAGAAATACTAAGAGAGATGATGTTTTGAAAATCTAGTCTATCATATGTCTAACTAGAACAAGTTTAGGGAATAATAGCTGCTTCTTACAGCCATTCTGAACTCATAGAATCATAGAATGTTTCAGGCTGGAAGGGACTTCCAGAGGTCATCTGGTCCAACCTCTCTACACAAGCAGGGACATCTCTACCCAGGTCAGGTTGCTCAGAGCCCCATCAAGCCTGNATCTTGGGATTTCTGCTCAGGGCCACAGACCATCATGTCCCATGAATGGACATTTGCAATTAAAGAGCAGGCATATGTATTTCCAATGACAATAGTTTCTTGGTGAACTAACAGCTGGTTGAATTTTTTTTTTTTTCCCCCCCAATATATTTATTTATTTAAATACAGATTTAGCCTAATGGAAGATAAAAGTAAAAATGATAGATGAAAAGTCATGAGCTCTCTTCTACATCTCAATCAGCCCTAAATAAATTCCAATAACTCAAACAAAGCTGGTAGTTGACAAATTTCTTATTTAGATATTTAATTTGAAAAGGTTGTAAATACCTCATTAGCACACCCTTTCTATGCATTTATGAAAACATTTTGAAGCTTTGAAAACAACAATGAGCAAAGGTTTAGCCAGTGAGAGATGAAGTACTGGCTCCACGGCTAAAGTAAAAGACAAGTCTCTAAGAACTGCCACCCAGGTTGAACAGCACCACCCCTTGGCACTTCCACCTTTTTTTTTTTTTTTCTCTTAGACCTTCATTTCCTTCACCTTGTAGGTGTGAGGCACATTGTTCCCTTTTGCTGAGAGGTCAGTGTGCAAATGATACTTTCTGTGCTCAACATGAAGGAAGTAGATGTTAGACTACATAATAGCACCATACCGTGAATCAAACCCATGACCTTTCAGTCTCAAAGTTCAAACCTTGAAATTCTTTGCTAAAGGATTAACACAGTTTAGCAGTCAGTAACCTTACCAGCAGAGGGAGATAGGGCTTCAGGCAGTGCATCACCTTAATGCATAATTTGTCTATTAGAAAACCTAGTTCTGAGTATCCAATACCTTGTAGAGGTTAGTCTTCCACTAGGGTAATACATACCTGGGTCTGTTCCTGAGTAGGTATGTGGAAACTTTTATCACAGGGTATGGTGTTTCATACAATACCCAACCCAATTACAGATAGAAAGATATTAATGCAACACAAGCAATGGAGTGGATTATGTAATTAAGCATTATTTAGTACACATTGTTGTATATAAAAATTTAATCTAGGCAGTTGAGACCACTAACAAACCCTTCAGGGGCTAACACAACAGCTAAAGATGCTTCCCATTGTAGGGAGTAAATATGAGACTCTTAAAATCCCTTTACTCTAGCAATCAAGGATCGTACTGGCTGGTTGTCTACACAGCAGTCATATGGCTACGGATGGGTATGTCTAGCCTTGGTTCATAACCAGTATTAAGGCTTATAACCACTTAGTTGTCATTTCCACCTCTCATTGTACCTTTTCAAAACATGACATATTCCCCTTCCAAGCTTCAAGGAGCTCTGTCTTAATGCAATTCAATTTCCCTAAAATTCTATAGTAACAGTTCTGGAAGTGGAGCTAGGGATTTGCGTTTTTTTTATTCTCCTGGTATTGTTATGTACATTTATTGCATCATTGCCCCTAGATTGTCATGTTTATATTATATCTCCTTATTTATTGAGTATTGCCAGCATATGTCCCTGAATGCAATTTTATTTGGTTGCATTTAGGGTATTTCTGAAATGTGTCAGATATTGGAGATAACGTTATTGCTGTTTTAGACACTATGAGGAAATCATCAGACAATTGCTCAGTAAGCTACCTCTTAACAAAAAAAAATCCACTCTTTTAAGCTAGTTTTCCAGAAACAATCTTCATGAAAATGATTCCTAATTTAAAGGAAGCTAAGATATTGCTCATGCCACAAACAGGGCAAATGGCTCTTTTTGGCCAAATCATAGAAATGATCTTCCTTAAGTACATTGCACCTTAAAGCTGACATTATTGCAAAAAAGCATATACAGCACCTTGTCAGCATGGAATAACTGGGCTCGGCCAAGTTGTCATTTCTGACAGGTCAGTGTAATGAGCAAGAGAGAGCTGAGATGGTTGGAAAGTTTTTTTACTTGTTGATGTGGGGTTTTTTCACCCAAATCAGCATGGTAGAGCTGTTTGGGGTGATAAGACCATATATATGTGTCTCATTATGAGCTCTACATTATCAAGTTGTTGTCACCCATGCTATCGCACTTAGCCACATTTATATTTGGGATTCATTTTGTGCAGTTTCTTTGCAGTCCTAACCTAGGAACAGCAGAAAATCTGATTCTCTGGAGCATCAGACATTAACTAGCAGGACTGTCCATGCATGTTACACCTACATGCACTTGCAAAACCACTAATAATGAGAAAGACTAATTGGATCAGAAATTTAGTTTTGCATTTGTACTTTCTCAAGAGTTTTTAAAACATGTATTTACACTGGAAAGTATGGAAAGAGCAAAAGGGGGGGGAGGGGGAGACAATAAATGAAAGAAAGGAAGATTTTTTCATTACAATTCTAATAAATATTATATTTTTCTTCAAATACTGTAAGGAAAACAATACAGCAAATTGGACAGGGAAAATTTTCAGAAAAAGCTGAGATTTATTTCAACACTGGTTTGCCTGGGTTATTTTTACATATGACCCTTCACTTCTCTGTGCCTTAGTTCCACAGCATGTCAAGTAAGAATAGTGTTTCCAGTCTCCTTTGTTTTAAGACATAAAGATGAGAAGCACTTCATAAGACCAAGGGATTAGTAAAAGCACAACAATAAAAAAGATGAAAGAGATCAGAGGTTAGAATTTAAAACACTAATAATAACCACACTGGCATAGAATTAAGATCATCAAAAATAAATCCTTTTGAGCTGCAGCTTGAATAACAGGGGATGGGGAAGGGACAAGAAGAATAGAGAAATAAAACCTTCTTTTAGTCAGTTGTCAATATCATCAGTACAAAAACACACATACATACTTTGTGATGCCATTTGAATTATGTAAGAAAATTTGAAATAGGGCAGGAAATAGAAGCTATTCATGTGCAGAGAAAGATCAGATAAGTAAATTAAACTATATGTTGAATTCTGCTGTAAGCAGATATCCCTTAAGGCTACAAAAATAATGATTTGATTATCAAAGCTGTAGAATGTGTGGCTCATCTCCCTTTGTGTTACAAGGAGCCTTTCCATTAAATTTGTTGTTAAGCAAAATGTCTACGGGAGACTCGTTTTGGATACTGATTATGCACCTCTTAGGAGAGGAACTCATTGCCTTCCTTCCGCATGCTGGAGTTATATTCCAGCAAGGAGATGCAAGGTCAAGCCATCAACCCTATGTCTACGATATACCTGGAATGAGTATATTCTGCCAGCATATTCAATAAAGCAATTACAATAGCATTAATGCAAATGACCAATGCATCAGACACAGTGTATGGGTAGAAGATGAAAGCATTTTAGCATATTCTGCCCCAAATTTTCACATGGCTCCACAGGAATGAAGGTCAGCCAAACAGCCAATCCATACCAGAGGACTGTATGAGTGACATGGGGGGGAAGAGGTGGTTAGTCAAGGTTATCTTGATTGCTTTGACTCAGTACCTGAAGGCAATCTCATTCGTTTTCCAGGGCAATAGCTTACCAGTGGTGGGGTGCTCAACACCTCTTGAACCTTCAGTTCTTGTGTGCAGTGGTTAAATGGACACAAGGAGCTGCTCTCCTCTTCTGTTCTGATGAAGAGGTCATCCTCTGATGGGAAAATAATAGTCCCTATTGATATCTGGATGCTGTAGAAGAGAGGGAGAACATGTGGCAAAGCCATAACATCTGCTGGATAGATGTTGTAAGGAATAGAACAGGTTTTCCTAACAATGCTGATCTTCAGAAACATTTGGCAGCTGCCACGCACCCTCTTTGAAGGTGAAAGTAAGTCTGCTGGATGTGAAGAGGAGCTACCACGTAGAGAGGAAAGAAGTATGAAGGATATGTTTATGACTTCTTGTAATGAGATTTGGGTATGTGTTACCATTGCTTCAGCAATGCGGGTGAGCTTGGGACAGCTGCTGTTGAAGTAACCAGGATGAGAATCATGCAGGTAGGCTGCTAAGATAGAACATGAAAGCCCAAGAACTCTCAGCCTGAGACATTTTTGCACTTTGTGTGGTTTTGTTTTCTTTCTTCATGATTATCTCTTCCCCATTTCTTCACATTAGAGGTGGTGAGGTAAAATCAGATCTCCATGATTTTACATTGCCAACATTTTACATTGCAAACCTATGTATTACATACTACAGCTCTGATATCTATTTTTTTTTCCATCAAAGAATACATCCAAAGCAGGAAAACCTTTTTCATTTAGCATCAGTCAAAAAAGGAACTACTATTTAAAATGACTAAACGTATCTTTCCAAGTGTGTGAAGCTGAGAAATCATTTGGTGATGGGTTTGTGGTGACATGGTAGGACTTGTAGAGACCGCAGAGCATCCTGCAGCTGTATTAGTAAGACTTAAAAATGACAAGGTTCATGCTACACTAAATTTCAAAAGTAGCTCAACTTGATATCTGATGAAATTCTGTAAGGAATGGGCTCCAGAGGCAAATCTAATATGGGTGTCCTATAAATGTTTATTTGCAGAGTTCTGGAGGAAGAAAGAAGTTGGCAACATAGGCCATGTGGTCAGACTTCCACTGATCATCTGCCAGAAACTGAGCAAACCTGATTATAACTCTGGTAAGTTTCCAGAACCATTACCAATGCTGGCTCAAATACTACTGTTGGTCTCATCTACTGACTTCATTGTGTTCACAGAATCACAGAATGGTAGGGATTGGAAGGGACCTCTAAAGATCATCTAGTCCTACTCCCCTGCCAAAGCAGATTCATCTAGGCAAGGTCATACAGGAGCAGGTCCAGACAGGTCTTGAAAGTCTCCAGAGAAAGAGACTCCGCAACCTCCCTAGGCAGCCTGATCCAGTGCTCTGTTACCCTCACAGTAAAGAAATTTCTCCTCATTGAGGTGGAACTTCCTGTGTTTCACTTTCTACCCATTTCCCCTTGTCCAATCACTAGGCATCATTGAAAAGAGACCGATCACTCCACCTTCCTGACAGCCACAACATCTATGAAATTTAAGGGGCAGAAAGAAGATCAGGACTATCCTAGGTTTCCTATCTTGTATCTTATTTCTTCCTCTTTCTCTTTGTCTCACTCTCCTTCCCCTCTCTCCCTCTTTCTACCTCTTCTTCCTTCCATTTTATCTTCACTCCATGTGAGTTGTTTCCATTTTAAAAAATCACATTAGCTTTTATCATTAAACCCATACAAATAGTATTGCAAGAAATGTACAGAAAGAGATTATTTGATCTGGTATAGGCTTGAGCAGTGAAAAGATCACATCACAAACAAAATGTTGCATCAGTAGTATGATCTGCAACTCATTAAGGATTCTGGCTGCCTTTTCTCCACAGTTGTGTTGTGATTACCTCAGGACAAGTGAGGTTGAGCAATGGATTGCTTCTTACAGTCTGTCTCCCATTGTGAGACCATTTGGCTAAGTATGTTGTCACTAAGTCCTTCTGTCTGCCCACTCTGTCCCACCTGTTGCTTGCAAGGCAACATGTCTAACAAGTAACAATGTGAGGCAAAGTGGTAGCAAAGAGATGCTTCTTCTAACTCTTACTCCTGCAGATAGCTGAGTTCACAACTTACCCCGAAGTGATTAAAGACATAAAAATCCCCCCTCCCTCCCTCTCCCGACTCAGTGCATTATTGCAATTGCTAATTTAAGCGGGATGTGAGGCGAGTTCTTTCGAAGAGTGAACCTGACCCTTCACCTCTCCAGCACTACCCGTGGCTGTTGCAAAGCAATTGTGCCCGTCAATGGAGAACAGAGAGCAGTAAAAGTAATGAGAAAGGTAATAAGAGTTAAAACAAAGGTAGATGGACCTCAAATGAAAACAGGAAGATTTAGGATACTTGGAGAAAGACAAGTCAGCATTATATAGAGACGAATTAATACTTTGGGATTAAACTGTGTGTGAAGGGTAGGGGCATAGTGCACTAAAAATAGGAACAGGGTAATTTAGAAGCTAATCAAGCTCTGTCACAGACAAAATTAATAAGTAAAAAAAGTTTTAACAAGACATTAGCCATCCGAAGAACATAGAAGGCCTGTGGAGGAGGATATTGTATCAGAAGGTGTTATTAACACTGCTATTATTAGATTGGATATGATTAACAGGACTTGGTCAGAAAGAAGGAAGGTGAGGTTTAGAAATACAGTGGTGGATCACCCAGAATGTCATTACAGAGGTGAAAATTGTAAAAAGGAGAAGGAAATAGAGGAAAAAGTTTTGGAACATGATGGAAAGACGGTGAAGTCTTCTGAACTCTTCTATATGGTGTAAAGATATTCCAGAAGACAGAACAAGCAGATGAGATGGTTTTCTCTCCATGTTTTAATTGCCATAATGCAGTGGTTAACATTTGCAAAGATGAGACTTCAGAGACAGAGGACCTTTAGAGGCTCATTATAGGTTTCCATGATCGGGTCTGGCTTTTTTTCCTGCAATGATTTACAGTTGGGATTTCATAAGAACAGATAACCAGCTGGTGTAAACTAGTGATACTCCACCAAAATCAGTACAAAGGAACTGATTTCCACCATTCTTGTGATTCAACATTCGTTTTGAAAGCAGGGTGAAAAAATATGAAAGAGTTACATAGAGGTGAATGCTTGAAGGACAGGTCTGGTTGTAATCACTAGGTGAAGAAGTAATTTGCTGAGTGTCAAAAAAGACATGGGCAAAATGAGAAAAAGATCACTGGCTCCAGGCATTGATTTCAAAGCATCTATTACTGAATACCACCAGAGGCAAGGTCCTGGTCTTGATGGACACCTCTTATTTTCTTTTGTTCTAATTAAAAATAAAGAGATATTTGATCAGAAATGCATCAGTTTCTTGGAGCTTTTATTGTAGGATTTTCTGATTTTGCTTATATTTTGGCCTACAAGTATTTTGGATCAGAGAATATGATTTTCTGAGGCTTCCTGCCATTGTTTCTCAGCAACACATATATACATATAATCAGATATTCCAGATGCCAGAGATCCCTCTTTCTTAATCTTGTACCGATTCTGTTTGCCATTAGTCTGACCCTTAAAAAAACAGACCTTAGTAAGTCAGTAGGTGGTTTTTTTGTGTGCTTTGGTTAGGCATAATAGAGCCTTAACTAGTCAGGAACATCTAGTATCTACTCAATGCAGATTGCTACTATTCAGAAATAACTGCATTTCACCTGGAAAAGATGTGATATTTCAGCAGTCTGGCACTGCCACGTTTCATTTCCACCCCTTAAGATAGATTCTTTAGTCTGTGGTGCCAATCATGAGTGATTTCCCTGAACTAAGTGCCGTTACATGGGGGGCAAACCTGGCTGCGAGCTCAGACTCTTTTTGCCTGCATCTGATAGGTTTTAACCACGCACTAATCACCAGGGCATCCAGTCACCATTATGCCTGCAGAGACAATTTGACAGGTGACACTGTGACAGTAATGTCGCTGCTGACCACCAGCTAAGTCTCTGGCTCTGGAGCGACACGACCACTGGAAAACTCAGCAGATCACCTCTTCCCTGCCTGCATGCTCTCGCCACATTTCAGCTGAGCAAAGGCATCTTCCTCTCCCTGCAAATCACATTATGCTCTCTGTTTTCTGATGGAAAGCAGTAGTGAACCTGTAGAGCCCTGAAACACATAATATGCATGGCTGCTGTTTTACACTTGTAACATCTTGTATGCACTGAAATGTACAGCTGTTTACACTTGTAGCTCTGTCAAGTAAACAAGTGGTGATTTCTTATGATAGAGGGGAAATTGGCACAGGGCTGCTATTCACTCACCTACAGCCTGGCAACTCCTGGTGGTGGAAATCATTCTTTAGGCACCAAATTGGCTTCAAGCATACTGTAAAACTGGCTTCTCCGAGATGGAGGGGAGGCAAGAGGAAATCTCTTGGCTGCATCTGTACCTCTAGAAATGTCAGCCACCGAGTGCCTGATGGGCTCTGCCTCCTGCTGCAGCCACCCACGTAAGTGCCTCGCAAACAGCCTGTGCAGTGGCTGTGCCAGGGCATGCTGGAACAGAAGTTCAGACCAGGCATTTTCAGGTAGCTCTTCTCCAAGACCAGTAAAGTTTGTTACCTAAACCAGTTGTGAGTCTGCACTGGAGAGGGGCTAGGATATAGCTTTGTTCCATAAAAGGGCTCCACTGTAACTTTTCAGGTTAGTAAAGATAATTAGGAATAAAAATAAAAATAGCTAACTCTAAATGATCTTTACAGAGATGAACTAGAAACAGCATCCAAGTAAGTTAGTGAGTTGCAAATTCATAGGAAACAAAAAGAAGCTGGTATTTTACATGGTGCATAGTGAGTTGCAAATTCATAGGAAACAAAAAGAAGCTGGTATTTTACATGGTGCATAGAGAACTTTGGTATTGCTTTATAACAGAAAGGTAGTGTGTACTAAAATTTGACATGAGTTCTCAGGGAACCTGGACATACCTGTGGAGATGAAATCCTTAAAATATCAAGAAAAAAGCCCCACAACTTTAGAATAGAATAGAATAGAATAGAAAGAATAGAATAGAATGGAATAGAATAGAATAGAATAATTTAGATTGGAAAAGACCTTTAAGATCATCGAGTCCAACCATTAACCTAACAGTACTAAGTCCACTACTAAACCATGTCCATAATCAACATGTCTACATGTTCTTTAAATACCTCCAGGGATGGTGACTCAATCACTTCCTCAATAGCCTATTCCAACACTTGACAACCCTTTCAGCCAAGAAATTTTCCTAATGTCCACTCACTAATGCCAACTACAGGGGAACACTCTCTTCCCTACTTATGCTGGTCACACACATACAAGCCAGGATGCTTTTGACCTTCTTGACCGCCAGGGAACATGTTGGCTCATATTCAGCCAGCTGTCTACCAACATCCCCAGGTCCTTTTCTGGTGGACAGCTTTCTAGCCACTCTTCCCAAAGTCTGTAGTGATGCATAGGGTAGTTGTGACCCAAGTGCAGGACTGAGCATAGCCTTGGTGAATCCAGTAGAGTTGATCAGCAAACTGCTGGAAAGTGGAAGAGCCTCCAGGGACAAATGTGCTTCCACAGTTCTTATATACTTGCCCTTTCTACATGTCTTTATGTACTTGCCCTATTCCTGTCCTCGTACACAGAAATCTGCTTCCCATCATAGCTTCAGACAGAACATGGGACTAAACGGTCCCTTATTTGACAAAGGTGTTTAAATTCACTTCAGGTCTTCACTGTACTAAAAATCATATGTATCTATATAACATAGTCTCTGCCCAAGAGAAATTGTAGCCTGGCTTAAGAAACAGTAAACTATTTTTTTTTTCCATCTCTTTCTGTCCCACTGTTTTATCAGCTGACCAAGCAAGAAGAATCACACTTGTTCTTTATGGAAGCCTCTGTTTCAGCTAAAAATTAAAAAAACCAAAACGTTTTTTAAAAAAATAAACCTGAAAATATCCTCCATGAACCATTTTACAGTTCTACCATCACAAACTTCTGACCGGCAGCATAGCATGTCACAGCTGATGTAGAAATGTAAAATAAAAGAAAATGGTTAAGATGTTAAGATAATCACTGCCAAAGCTGTAAGAGTGAACGAAAGGGTGTCTACAAGTTCACTCTATCCATCTGAAATATGGGCAAGGGGAAAGGAAGACATTTCTAAGCTAGGAAAGGATAAATTTAGATTGGATATTAGAAAAAAGTTCTTTAACATGAGGGTGATAGATCACTGGAATGGGCTGCCCAGAGAGGTGGTGGAGGCCCCATCCCTGGAGTCGTTCAAGGTCAGGCTTGATGGGACTCTGAGCAGTCTGACCTAGGTAGAGATGTCCCTGCTTGTGTAGGGAGGTTGGACCAGATGACCTCTGGAAGTCCCTTCCAGCCTGAAACATTCTATGATTCTATGATTTCCAGAAGTGTTGGGGAGAACTAAGGTTCTCCATCCCTTGAAACATGTCTCTCAAATTTACCTATGAGACGTGGTGTGTAAAGTCACACACATGAGCTGGTGCTTGTGACAGTAGGTCTCACATTTCAACCAACACAAGGACGATAGCTGGGGACTGCTCAGTACCGGGGGGCTTAGAGTAAGATACAGGAGGCATTACAAAGGAAAGCTACAGAGTGGAGCATGTAGAGTCATATTCCCTTCCAAGGAGGAGTTTTGGTAATGATTGAAGATGTTTTGTCTGAAACTTACTGAAAATATTCACTGGAAGCAAACAGCATCTGAATTCCAATTTAATATTGGGGGTTGGTCATCTGAGGAAAAAATTGAAAGCTGAACATATTTTTCATTTTCCATAATTAAAGGTTTTGGCTTACATTTTTGGGACTTTTTTTTATGTGGTGGGTTTAGTAAAAGAGGAGAGAGTGTTGAATATAACTCCCTTTGAACTGCAGGTAAAACTCAACCATCTTCACCACCTTTTTTCACAGATGATTTTTCAGCTTTGTTTTAGTGTCTATAATATACACAAGGACTGTTGCTCTAGCATGGAGAATTATAGAGCACCTGAGTCCTGCCAGGGCGCAATGCTCCTCTCCTGATATCAGAGAAATATACTCAAAATATCTCATTCATAACATCTACACACATACATACCCATATATATGTGTTTTATTTACGGCTAAGTGTTTCTCTCATTTCTTCTGCTTCAGAAGAAAGCACTTGAGATTTGCATTTATGTGACTCAAGTAGAATGGAGCAAATTGGTTTTAAATAAAACCTATCAAGGAAAAAAAAATAAAATCACCATTTACATTTCACCCAATATGCATGTTTTTAAAAGTGTTGAAGTATTGATCACAGTAGTTAGGCATAATCAAAAAGCCTCCAACAGGGTCATAAGCACAGCTCTGCCTGTATGGTTTTTTGTTGTCAGCATTAGGTACATCTCCCTTGAGTTTTTCAAGAGCTGTATTAATTGGATGATTAAAGCAAAAGCCAGATCAATCGGAATTTGAAGAGATGGTGAGTGTTATAATAAAACAAAAAATAAAACGTTGTATCTACACGGTTAAAAAAATCAATAAAGTTTAGGGGAATAATGCAAAGAAAGAAAATAAGAAAAGGCTAATTGCTCCATCTTTTTGCAGAGTTATTTCCTGAGTCACTTTCCAATCTTTATTCTTTTCTTTTTATGTCTCTGCAGAATGACCCTTGCTCTCCTTTTTCACACATATGCAAAACCACAGCTACATTAACAACTCTGCTGCCTGCTCCCTTGATTCCTTTTCCTTCCTGCTTAAAATTGCCCTTTCTGGCCTTATTACACACAGTGGCTAATGCACTCAGCTGGGATAGAGGAGATCTGGGTTCATCCCATAGTTCTACCCCTAAATAAGTGTATAATCTAGGGCACAATGTTTAATGAGTTCCCCACTTGTGTAATAGGACTGACAGTATTCACTCGTCTATTCTGACTATTTAAATTGTCAGCCCATCTGGTAGGATCATTACATTTTCAGAGTCAGAGTTCAGATCCAATTCTTAGTTTGGGTCTATTGGCACTACAGTAGTTGGGGAAAAAAAAGTAATACAAGTAAATTCAGTTCTACAGAGGGAAGTGACAACATTTGCAGTTATATTAGAGATCTATTTAAACACTGACTTGTCTCAGCAGTGCCCAACTCTGAGAAAAAACAGGGAGAAGCACAATGACACTTCAGCTGTTAAAAGTGCACCTCCATTAATTGGCAGGATGAAGGACAGGCTGTTAACTTTCCTGCTGGTGCTCTGTATACTGAAAAGATGAATCTTCTAAATAAGATGTTGTATTCTGTGGTTCAGTATCGTTTACAGACACCAACCCAGCCTCTCTTTCTTTTTGAAACTTGGACAATGATTTGTTCCACTCTGATGGCCTGGAGGTAGTCTTTTCAACCCAGATTTGAATACCTGAATAAATATGTTGCCTTGGAAAGGTCCTGTCTGCCCAGCATATCACTGCTGAAGATTAAGCTGCTTATTTAGCTGCTTAAACATGGACTTCAGTTTCAAAGATTTAAGCACATGACTTGGAACATCTTGGCACACGCTCTAAATGTCTCCAGCTATAGTATTGGATGTGCTCCCAGAAGTCCAGGGCTATCAGAAGGCAAACATCATTCCCAACCAGAGACTTCTCTATATTAGTTAAAGGCTTTCCAATTATCTTGTAAGGAAGACAAGCAATGTCAAAATAACAGAAAATAGCTTAACTGCCACTGCCACTGCTGACAAGTCAACTAAGAGACATAAAGACCACTTCTATACCTGGCAGGGGTGGGAGGGTGGGTATCTGATGAGTTGGTA
>VYZX01000306.1:0-13152 GCA_013401335.1 Brachypteracias leptosomus
TATCCTCTCCCAAATCTTGCCCCACCTGTACCTCTGGTGCTGTGTGAGCACTAACTGCTATTCATAACATGAATGTGTTATCAACACCCTCTGGCTCCCAGTACTGCAGCATGAGGGCTGTATGGGGAAAATCAGCTCAGCCAGACCCACTACAAGTAGTCTTAAAAATCAACATTTTGAAACACTCATTTTTGCATGGTAACTTTTTTCTCCTACTGGGAGAAATGTCCCTCAACAACTGAAAGTTTTGGGAAATTTAAAGTGGGAAGATACAGACAATTTTAAATATAGCTGTCTGTTTAAAATCATTCCTCACTTGCAAATATTTGTTATGCAATACAAGTTATCAAAGTGTTACTGTCATTCAGACATGGGTGTTTTATGTTTCACATTCTCTTGCCTGTTCATCTTGTCTAGGCAGTGTGAAAAGCTTGCTCTCTGGTGTTTGATGTTGTGTTTTCCATGTGGTAGCTCTTTGGCATTTTGCAGCAAATAACTCACCGAGACCACAGTTTGCCTTTAAAGTGAACTAAAGTCTCCTCTACCAAAGCTTAGAGGCATTGTTCTCTGTTGCAACCCATTTTTATTCTGACTTGGTGAAAAAATGAACTCTGAGCTTCATCTAACTGTGTGAGAAATGCTGAGCATCTTAAATCAAACAGAATTTTTTGTCCTTATCAGAAAGCACAGCCTGGAATATGTTCCATAAATTCTGAATTGATATGTTCCCACAGCTCCATGTGTGATGTCTGTCCTTAATTCATACCATTTCTTACACATTAATCATTAAGATTTTAATCATCATGAGGCAACTTTTACCTCCTTCCCTCCTACACCCCCCAGTTAAAAAACAGTAAAAGCTTGTTTTTCTCTTAAGGCAATTATTTCCCCCGTCTTTCAGATGACAAATAGGGCCATAAATTGAATTTAAAACCCATGGGCAATATGAATGAGTTTGGAATCACTTTGAAATAAAATGGGCAATAGTCATTCCAATTAGATTGGGTATTTGACTTCTCCAAACAGATTAAAGTAAGATTTTCTGATTAGAATTACTGAAAATTTAATAACTTAGGGAGCATCTGGAAATCATATTTTGCTTACAATGCAGTTAATAGGTGATATACTTTGAAGACTGTTGTCCATAAGAGTCTACATTGTAGTATTGAGTACTTATGGAAGTCAAAATTATGTAGACTTGAGTGATAGTAATGTGAATTCAGTAGCGTCCTAAGGCTTATTTCATTTTCTCTTAGAAACCTCAGTAGTTGCTAATGCAGTTTTCATGATTTTTTTCTTGGTCCCTCCTTTCCTTCAAATGACAGCAATCAGCTATTTGTTTTCATTCTCTCCGATTAAGTTTTTGCCTACTTACCTGCCTTGTTCTTTATGTCAGAGTGCTGTAGGGGCTGCAGTGGCAGGGGTTCCCCATGGCCAGATAAGGCAGAGTTGTGAGGAACTGGAAACCTGTCCTGCTGTGGCATCACTGGGGCATGGGCTGACAGCCTCAGGGGTCTAAGAGAAGAGGTTCTGGGTCATGGACAGGATGACTGAGGTGTTTCAAAAGTAGTAATTGAAAACATACACATTTTCTAGTTCTTCTTCCTGTTCTGTGACATTTGAGTCTTCTCTTCCACTCTCATTCAAAACTTGTTTGCAAAAACTAGAACTGGCTTGAAAATGGGATTTCTATCTGATCATGTTGAGATTAGTGACATCTTAATATTTCCAGGGACAGTAAATAAAAGGAGTGATTTGAAAGCATCAGGATGCTTGCTGTTGGTAGCAGCAAAGCATTGTCATATAGATAATATTTAAATAAGACTAAAAGTTGAAATTAAAATCAAATATTTAAACTAAGACTGGAAACATTTATGAAAAGAAAATTCAGTCTTAAATTGAAAAAAAAAAATATTTTGTCATCTGAGATCAGGATATTGAGGCATTTTCAAACCAGGGACACTATCTGCAGGGAAGAAATTCCAAGTCTTATAACACATTTTGATTTTGATGAAGCTGCCTTGTCTAGTAATACAAAATACTAGTATCCTGATGATAGAAAGGTGAGTGACATGGCACTCAGGTACAATGACAAGGCATAGGTGATGAAATTGAACCATTCCAAAGAGGGTATTGACGAACTGAAGGAAATCCTGGATCTGGAGATGCTCAAGAAAGTTCTGCCACTGACTTTGAAAGAGGCAGAGTTTCATCTCTGCAGCAAAGCTTCAGCTATATATTCACAGTTTATGGGTTGGAAATAAACAGAAACTTTCCTCATTTATTTTTCTGGGCTTTAAATGAGACTCACAACTTGCAAAAATACCAAACAATGGCACATGAGCATGATTTTCCCATTTGGGCACAATATTGTGAACAGTAAATGTCTGAGGCACAATTTGGAGCAAAAATTTCATGCTGAAATTCTTGGTTCTGTATTCACAGAATAGTCACAGAGATTCTACTGATTCCTGAACTGTCACAAATAATGATATTTTAGATGAATCAACAGCTTCCTATCCTTGCTTTAACAAAGGACTAGAAAAGCTGTGTTCTAGGCTCAAGGGGAAAAACATGAAGTACAAAGAAAATGCTTACAAAGATAGAAATGAATAAGATAAAGTAAAGACCATCTGCTTTTGTATAATTTTTGGCCATGATTTGATGGAACTGTAGCACAAAGTTCTCTCTAAGCAGCACCAGAATCTCCTGGTATCTCTAAAGTTAATGAAAACACAATTCAAAGACAGTCCCGAGGTGAAAATTTGTTACACGGTTTTTCTTTCTGTAGCACTGTCAGTTGCTACACAAGGGTTTCGCAGAAGTCATTAGTATTTCAGCATTAAATTTATACAAGACAAAATAGAGTAAAAGTTCACAGTCAAACGCTGCCTGTAACTTATGACCAGTTCAAATACAGCTTTTATTAAATCAAAATTGATCAAGTTATATTATTCCAACCTAGAGCCAGGCTAAATATTTTTGGCAATTAGTTCATTTATAAAAGAATGTGCTTAGGTTTTTAAAAATATTTGCAAATTTAGATTTTTCCTGGAAAAAAAGGAAAGGGTTCAAACAAAACCCCCGTCATTCCAGTAAAACAGATTGGAGAACAAGTGATAGAGGGACTCTTGAGGAAAGATAGGAGACCTTGGGTCATATTCATATTGCAAAAAGGGAATCTGACTTCCAGTCTGTTACCTTGGAGTTCCTAGCCATGCAAATGCAGTTCTTTTTTCTCTTTTACTTTTTTATTAAAATATGCAAGTAATTATTGCAAGACAGTGAGCTCTCATTTCAACTGGGGAATTTGAAGGAAGATCATGTCAAAACCCTGTTTTGATTGAGTAAATGGTGACCCTCCTCAAATCTTCCAAGACACAAGTTTAGATCTCCTTCCCCAGACTAGGCAACTGGGAACACAGGGTTAAATATTAAATTGATTAACCCCCCCCCCAAAAGCTAAAAGCCCCATCCCATCTTTTTAATTGAAAAACTTTAGCTTTTGCTTCCTTTTCATTTGTTAAAAGTAGCTATTAATGCAAAAATTTCTTTCAGATTAAGAAAAGGCTCTTCAAAAAAGGAAATGAATGACTGTGCTTAATTGGCATTTATTTCAGTCAAATTAAGAATAATAAGTAATTATTGCAAATATTTCAAATATTTGGGTTTCACTGCTGAAGTGTTTTTCACACAACTTTATGTATTCTATAAAGTGTTCAGATGGACATGCCTTATGAGTTTATTTACCTGAACTTGAGTAAGAAGTTCGAAGGATGAGCCTTGACTAAGTAATTCAAAGCAGATATGAGTATTTATTTCTGAATCAATTCTATTCATGGAAGGAGATGAAGGTCTTGAAGGAGAGATGATTTTAAGCTTTCAATTACAGCATGTTTTGTAGTGGGAGGAGATTTGCTGCATTTCTTCCTACTAGCTCTTCAAGTAATATTTCATTCTGTGGCCAGCCCCCTGCTAGGGTTAATGGAAGCATCAGCATTGATCCTGTGTAGGGAAGCAAAGGAAGTTGGACACTTTCCCTGCACAGTCAGTGGGAAAACTGTTCCCTGTGGGCAACACAACCATTAGCTCTGGTCTTCAACACTCCTGCACACTTGCTCCTCTCCCTTCTAAGAATCACAGTCTGCTCAGTTATTTAAATACTGGATACCTCTGAGGAGCTCTTTGTACAAAGCCACTAATAGATCTGATAAAAGCCCAAGGAGCCCCTGAAGAATGAGCTCTGCTGCTCAGTGGTCCCAGGATCAGCTTTTTAGCAGGCTGTTTTGCCTGGAGAAAAAGCTTCCAGAAATTGTATCCTCTTTTCCTCCATATACTCCATTTTATTACTCTCTGGTCATTTCAGGAAGGAAGAAATTTAGCTTTATTATTTTTGAAGACATTTGCTCTACCTCTTTCAGGATGCATCAGAAGAGGTCTATTGAATGGTAAATGCAAAGCCCATGGCTTTTCAAATGATGAATTTCAGTCATCAGTTGCAGATGATTCTGTATTTCTATTGCAAAGACACTAAATACATATTTTAAAAGATTAAACACTTTCTACTTTTGAGCTTCATTCCACTCAAGTGTGCCAAACTCATGCTAAAAAAAGGCAGATGTGGCAAAGCTGTCAAGAAAAGAGATTTGATTTACACAGTCAGAATTTAGAATTTTATATTAAAGACAGAGCAGTAAAAGACCAAGCTTTTTGTCTTGGGTCAAATTAATCTTTCTTTGCAGCAGCGTGATCGAAAAAATCCCAGTAAGGTATTTCACTATTTAAAACAAGTCCTCATATAAGAAATGTATTTTTTCACCTATGAAACATCTGTCTTGTAATGGTGGCAAATGTAACATTAGTTTGAATTAATAACTATTTTGGGATATGTTTCAGTATTTGGTACACAAAACTAAAATAAAGTTGTAGCATTTGACTGTATAACAGTGTGTAATACAGTGGGGATTTGCTCTTCTAACGAAGTACAGAAGGTGGTACTTCCCACAGCCATAAGAGATTATATTCATCTTCAATTTAGCAGTAGAAAATACTTCTTCAATTAGAGTAACAGAGTAATTTAGATTAAAAGGTACTTCTGGAGGTTATCTAAGCCAACTTCCTACTCAAAGCAAGGCCAACTTTGAAATTACATCAGATGTCTCAGGGCCATATTAAGTTTTTGAATACTGAATGCATCACAGTCTTCCTTCATCTCCATTTTTGGACACAGCTGGATGCTGATTTAGGTGAGGGTTTGGTTTGAAGAAGTGCCATTTTCTTGGTATTCTTAGTGCAGCAGTGCTCTCTTAGGAGCAGAGGAATGGTACCTGACTCTGCCTGAAAGTGCTTTTTTCTTTTTAAAATCAGTGGAGCAAGAGGCTGTGCAGATTGCTTGCTCTCAGAGGGAGTCCTATCTGCAAGTCATCATTTTTACATGCATGCTTTGTGACAGGGAGGTAAAAAGCTGAAGCATAAGGTTGCTTGTCATGGGTGAAGTAGTAGGTGTTAAGGGGGCTGAGACAGTGGCTGTTTAGAGCCTGTAGCACCTAGGGAGGTTTTCCCTGTTCACTTAATGGAAATCCCATATTCCTGCTTGAAAGGATTGTTCTTTTGTACTCCCTCTTTCGGGAGATAGTGTTTCAAAACAGACCCCTGACTGGTACTCTTGCTTATTTGAACCCTCTGGCTTGATTACCCTGTGAAGTAGAGACAGAAACATTGTAGCTGGACACCAAGCAGGAAATAACATAACTCTCTATCTAGGTAGCTATGGGTCAAAAGGAGAATGTGCCAAATAGAGCATAAGCATAGAAACCATTAATTGATCAAAGCTATAGTAACATTCCTTCATTTCCAATTGGTATGCAGAATACATGAACATTCAGGTCAAACTGCATCTTATTTGTGACATCATGACTCATGATTATACATGCAATAGGATGACTCAGTGTCATCACTCGGCATCAAACTACATCTCACCTTTTTACTGCATGTAGGTGGCATAAATGACAAATTATTTTCCCTGTCTTATTGCAGGCCTCAGAACCACATTTTCGTGAATAAAATGCCTGGGTGGCAGCGCACACTAATATTTTCCAATGTCTACAGTTCATGCCTGCACTCATTCACAAAATAACGAGGCCAGTAAGATTTCCCCAGTCAGTTGCTGCAAGTTAAAAGTCACAGGAGGATGCTTTCTATTTCTAGGAAATAGCTAGTTACAGCAGAGATGGCAGGGTGGCATGACGATACTGTATTCGCAACTGCCAAATTTCAACTAAGAAGGACATTACACCGTAGATCAGTAGATATGACATGCACTGATGAGGTTGTAGGTGGAATGTTCTTTAGAATCTAAGATATTCAGCAAGCTCTAGCAATAGGTTAACAGGTGAAATGAGCAGGACTACAGAAAACAAAACAACAGAGGATGACTTGCCCTTCCTTCCCCATGTAGCCATGACTCAGAAAGAAGAAAATACACTGATGGTATGTAATTGATTGAACCAAGAGTGTGGTGTGTATCTCACATGGGATGTAGCACCCAGCCTCAAGCAAGGCTTCTTCCACAGTAGAGCCTAGGGCTGAGAAATCAGATACCAGAAATACGGCTATTGTTTAATTGTCTTCCTCTTCTGTAGGAGGCATTGAGACTACCTGAAGATTTTTTAGCCTATAAAACGGAGCTTTGACAAAGACATTAAAGTAGAACATGACAGAATCTGGAGAGTGGTGACAGCTGCAGAACCCCATATTACTCGTGGTCAACAGTCCTGGACTTTTGGTCTCAAACCATACCTAAAACTCAATTTTAGCTACCCACATTGCTCTTTTTGATTGCTGCGATCAATGTGTCTACAAATCTCATCTGCTATGGCAGTAAGGATTTCAAGACTTTTCTAGAAAAAAAGTCTTGAGCATATTTCTGCCCAATTTCAGTCACTCAGTACTGCACTGAGAGAAGGCCAATACATATGCTGTAAAGGAGAAGTGATTACTCAATTTTCTCCCCCTGCAGAGCTGCCTGGCTTCAATGCTTGCTCTGAGCATGCTCCTCTGGATAAGCAAAGCGTCCTGTTGGCAAATGCAGCTGTCGGATCCTCCTCTCCTAAAGGAGATGATAGCACAAGAGTACTCCTCATAAAGGATGTGTTAAGCAAATTTGGGATGCAGCACCCAGGTCAAGGGGGCTCCCTCCACTGTAGATGCAGGAGGTAGAACTTGCCTGGAGCTTTCAGGCAGCCTTTAGGGCTGGGATAAGGAATCCCTAGGTATTGGGAAGGACGTAAGAGACACATTCCCTTGTGCAGACTGCTTGGGCACCACGAGGACTGAAAGTTCTCTGCGGTCTGGGAACCAGGGGTGGAGGTGTCTCCCTGTGGTGGGTTCAGCTGGGACAGGCCTGGAAGGCAGGGCCAATCCCAACATGCCAGCTAGGACTAAGGCAGCTGGGGACAGCCACAGCCCCAGGGAATATGGCATCTCAGTGATGTCAGGACTAGGTAGAGGCTGGGCCAGGCTGTGGGCCTGCAGGTGATGTCAGGATCAGACCTGGCTGCAGCATGGCTCTTTCCGTGTTGACCCTGTGTCTCAGCAGCCAGAGCCCCAGGATGGTGATATGTGCAATAGGTCCCATGAAGGGGCTGGAGTAGTCTCAAGAAATAATATGAATAAAAGAGAGGCACTGTCCCTTCAGAAAGTCTGAGAAATCCTGACTGATGCTTGCTTTTCTACATTGCCTGCTTCTTTCCATACTTGTAAAGTTCATCATCCATTCTCTTCATACTGTCCCCTGGGGTATAGTGTTACACCTATTCACAGTCTGTGGCTATAATTAATGTATTTTTAAAGTAAAAAAAAAAAATAGTTTTGAACATGAGAAAGGGAGAGAAAGGAAAGAGATTTAAATTTAAATGTTCCCACATGCTCTGTAGAAATATGGCAGTTCAGCTACAAAGGCTCAGCGGCTCAAACCCAGCAGTAATTGCATACAATCAGGCATTGCTTCTGAAACTGTGAACAGAACTCCAGCCATAGGTACAACACTGCCAATCAGATATAAATGCTTAAAGATATAAATGATAGCTCAGCAGCTAATAGATGCAGGAATGAGATATATCTGCTATGAGAGCTGCTACCCCTATGAAGGGAAAGGTGGTAAATTTCTCTGTTGCTCATATGCAACTGTCTTTGAATGCAAGAACTGGATATCAGACAGTACACATCAGGATCACTCTGTGAAGACTGAGTAATCCTTTCTGAAGGAAGATATAGAAGACGAGAGACAGTAGTGTTCATGATGCCGTGAACACTAATATAAACATTATATTGAAACCTTCTCTAAGAAAGAAGGTTAACCCTAGAAAAAGTGTTTGGGTAGATGAGTATATGACTGATGAAGGCAGTCTCCTCCTGGAGCAGCTTCTGGTCCCCAGTTAAGATGGCACAAACTGACTACAGCCACACACACGAGTAGTCTACCTTTATCATATCACCCTGCACACCACCAGACCCAGGTCTTCTTTATGGTCCTCACATGCTGCATTGTTTTGGAAGGAATTGTCCCTGGAGTTAGCTGCCCCAGTTTTCATCTCAGAGGAAAACTTCAGCCTAAAAGTGTAGAAACAAGTCACTATACTGTACCTGCTGCTTGGACAACTGGGGGATTTGGTTCTATCTCTATTGAGGTTATTTGAACATGTGAAATGCTGAGGCCTGGGATGTGGGCCTCAAGTTGGAATTGACCTATGGATGAGTCACAACCCAGCAGTATGTTTTGTTCCCCAAGTGGTTTCAGATTATAGAGACAGAACCTGGACCACCTGTGTGAGGCCTTGCCTTCCTCCAGTTGATCATAGTTGGGGTGGTGGGTGAGGCCAGAATTTTATCAGCCAGGAACTGATGAGTGTGTGAGAAGCAACAAGGAGCTAATCAGTCTGAAGATAGAGTTCCAGAAAAGAAGAGAGTTCCTGTGGGGGGCCAGTTAGAGTAGCTTCTTATTGGAGGTAGCTTGCTGAGCTCTCTCTTGGTAGTCTGTTCTCCCTTGGATTGTCTGAAGAAAGAAGAAGAAGAGAGCTAGCAAAACACCATGTAAGATATGATGTATTTGGAGGCAACAAAGGGGGTTGCTCTCTCCTATCTCATAACAGTTATTATTAATACTGTGGATTTTATACATATAAATCTACATAAAAACTTATTTTACCAAATTATTTTCTTTTTTCTTCTCTTTTTGATAGGTAATGACAATTATTAACACCTAATTTTCAAAATCTCATATACAGAAGTTATACCCTCAAGTCCTGACAAATCCCACTCTTTCAATTTTGCTCCAGCAATGAGCTACATTCATGGTAAGTAGAGAGAACCAGTTATATTAAATATTGACATATCACATGGTAATTCTATCAATCTTAAAACCATAGTTGTGTAGTGTCTGTAGCTGTAGTTCCTTGTCATTGGCTGGGAATGTACCCTCTCATCAGGAACAGGAATGATAACAGTACATTGGGGTCCATCTGGACCTCTGCAGAATTTTTAATGATTGGATGAGAGTGGACTCTCCTTCATGAGCAGGAAGATGCTTATTGTATCTGGAGTGGTTTGAAAGATATAATGTTTCGATAGATGTCTTTTTAATATGACAGAAATACTTACTATTAGTTGAAGGATACATACATGACAGAATAGAAAGATAAGGCAAATATTAGGTTAAATACTGAGAAGAATTCTTAAAGCGTTTTATGGAATATGTTCTTCAGAGGTAGTGGCGGGATCCCTGATATTTAAGTTATCTAAACTCAAACTCATCTTTCCTCCAACTCTGAAAACCTATATGAAACAGCCCGACAACCTTTCCATCCATAATTGCCTTGATTTATGTACAACTAGTCTCTATCTTCCAGAGCCACTGAGCTCAAAAGCAAGCAGAGGATCTTTCATGCTTACCTTGACTCTGCACAACACAAAAGGCCCTTTGTAGGGAGACACTGTACAGTACTATATATCCTAAGGCACTCAGGAGCTGCTAAAGAAACAAATGTCAACTTTTAAAATTCAAGAGGAGAATTTTCTTTGGGCTACCCATATCCCCACAATAGCAATAATTCAGCAAAATACATTTTTGTAAACTAAAGAATACCTTGTGGCAGAATACTTTACTTCTAAGCTCTTTCTAACTTCATTTTTTAGAGGGATCAGAAGAACCAAAGTGAGTACTTTCAGCATTCTTTAAAATCACAGGCATTTCGAGCAACTGAAAGTGACATAGATGTCTCCTACTAGTGAGAACAGGGCTAAGGGAACGATATGTTCCTCTATTCGTACAAAACACATTTCATCTGTGGTTGACACATCTGCATTTATTTTAGACAAAGATGTAGCAGTCTTGATGGCTTTTCCTTTTGTTCATCCCAGAGATAAATGCTCTTTAACTGAAACCTTGCTGGCAGAAGCAAACCGATTAACAAAACAGCACTACCAGAATCTAAACCAGAGGTCTACATTTGAGTTTCAACCACTTAGATAGGGACAGATTATTTTGGATTTATCATGGTGCAGTAAGTGTTTGAGGCTCTCAGCTGAGCTAGGAGGTCTTTGCATGCATAAAGTGGCCTGCAAGTGTATTTTTCAGCCTGTTCTAAACAAGTCATGTATTTAATTTCCTTCAGAAGTCGATCTAGTATAGTGTGAAAGGTGAAACACACACTGTTCAGGTTAAGTGTGTGATTTATTATCCTGCCAAGATATGAAATTTTGGGTTTCTTTTGATACTGTCCTTTTTAATCTAATGGTAATTATACAGAAAAATATTCTTAGCCTTTAAATCATCCTCTTTTTATACGTGACAGCAGGAAAAAAGTAGCTTGCCATAGTATGCAGATATTTTTGTTCCCTACTGGAAGCAGCGGCAGTAACTGCCCTATTTTTTTGTTTAGCACAATTAGAGAAGTAAAAGAAAAGTCAAGTATCCACAAATGTCACATCCACTTGAAAAGAGAAAAAAAAAGGAAAAAAGGACCATGTCTTCCACTAATTACTGTTTTCTAAATTCAGTCAAAGCATAATCTTAGGTAGCGTAACTGGAGAAACTGGAAAAATCCCAGATGTATAGCTAGTGTTCAATTACATGTCAACTCCAGTAGCTTCATTAACACAGCTGTGTCAATACTGGGGGGAAAGTTGGGAGAAGTATCTTTTGGCAATGCTAATCTTCTGGAAAACTCTGAGAATCTTTTAGTATCTAGATGAAAATCACGCTAGGTTTAAAAAAGGTGGAGTGATATTTTAAAAGAATTCCTTTTTAAATGCACTAAAGGTCTTGAAAACAGTACAACATCACATATTATGGTATGAAAAGTGCTTGTTTAGGTTTCTGAAAGAGCTGTGACATCAGTATATCAATAGTTAAAAGGGTTACACTTTAATGTATTTTTAATTTCTGAGATTGAATGTAATATCAGAAATGGCAATAGGAGACAAAATCTTGGGTTTGGAAGTACACAAGCATGTTCATTCCTCTTAAATATAATCTTTAGAGCTATTCCTTCTCTCTCTACCCCTCTGGATTACTCCAAAATAGGATACGAGTCAGAAAAGGGAGTAAGCTTTGTCTGCCTGAATATTTTTATGTGTCTGATTCAGTCACTAAATGCCACTGGCATGGACAAAGAGTAAAATGTAAATAAGAAAAAACCCCACCTTTAAATAGGGACTATAAATTTTGTGGTTAATCCTAGACAAGACAGCATGAACATCCATTCTGTGCTCTATGCCCTTTATGGGAGCATATATAATAACAGCAAGGGGAATCAATGTCAGACTAAGTTCCAAGGGATGTGTTCTGCCCAGCATAGTAGAAAGGAAAGTTCTAATATTGCAAGTCTTTCAAGAATTAACTGGGTTACAAGGCCAAGCCCTGTGAGCTCTAGGAGGAACAATGTAAGTTTCCTGAGTCCTCTTCCTTCTCCGTGTGATTTTATAAAGGATTAATATGTTATAGTCTTTGAAATTATTTTCCTTAATATTCCAAGTGAGTGCAAACTACAAAGTAGCTCAAATTAAACAGATATATTAGATACCTTATCAATAGGAGCAATGCCATCCGGCTGGCACAGACTCTTATGCTCATTTGGGCCTTCAGAGTACAGAATTTTATGATTGCCTAACTGAATTGCAAGTGTTAGAACAGGCTGGACAAAATGTATCTAACTTGCAACTATATTTTAGACTCCAGGAAGACCAGATTTATCTGAAGAAGCATTTCTTTCTTTGTTCTTTCTGATCTAAGAAAATGCTAGCTAGGTAAAAAATAAAATAAAATAAAAAAAGATGTACAAGATTTGAAATACCATGGAAGGAAGAGGCTGGCTTGGGCACCCTCTGAGAGACACTCCTTAGTACCATTTCTACTCCATTGTTATGGAGATAATTTCAAGGACAGTAAAAGCTTGAGACAACTGAGTTAGGTTTGCGACTGAAGCTCTGGATGAAAACCATGGTAACCCAGCTGCATCTTGGCCAAAATGAATGCATTCTCAGTTATCCCATGCCGAATGGGTAGAGAACGGATGTGTACAATTACAACCCAAACCACAGCTTAGAAGGAGCAGTAGTGTACAAAAGAGCAGTGTCTGTCACAGCCCTAGCCCCGCTAGGCTGGGAACAACACAGAATAAAGACAAAAATACCAGCTTTCAGTAAAACCCTATAGATTAAGGATCCTGAAGGAAACTGATAAAACTGAAGAAATCAGTGAATCCCTGAAGAAGTGTGGGATTCAAAACAGTTTATTCTCAGTATTGCCCTATTGATTAATTGGTTCTCTCATTAGGGTCTTGAAATTTCAGCACCTCTTTTAAATTTTTTTCATACATTATGCAGTGAGGCAAAGCACTTGGCCATTATTCCAGCATAACTCCAAGGAGCAACTGTCTAAAAGTCAGGAGTTTCAACAGTGCTGCTATGCCAGTCCTTTACTTTTCTGGCTGCAAACCTAGTCCATGACAGCCTTGAGGTCTGCACATTGGAGCCAGCATACAACTTTCACACAGTCATTTCAACTTAAAGTCTTCCATTGCCGCGTTTTGTAGTTAGTTAAAAAAAGCTTGCAGCTGCAAACAAAACCTTGCCTTGGACTTTCTTTTTTTTTTT
>VYZX01000306.1:13172-27095 GCA_013401335.1 Brachypteracias leptosomus
TTTTTACTTGTCCTTTCTAAACACAGAGGAGGAATAAGACGTCTAATTTTAATGAATAGTCAATAATTGTCCAGAATACAAAGACACATAAACCCTCTAAATATTAGAATTTAAATCCATTATAATAATTGTTCCAGTTATAAACATCACTTTATTAATTTTTAACTCTCAGTTGTTTTTTACTAGCAGTGTCGCTTACTAATAACACCCAAATTAAGCTTTCCAAATGCATTGGAATGATAATTTAACAGTACTGCAATTAAACGCTTCTACCATATTTAACAAATTTACCTGCTCATAGATGACAGTAAGTCATGTCACAACATCTCACTTCAAAGCAGAAAGTATTTTTAATGGATGATAATACTATGGTAGGAACCAACAATAGTAATAGATTTAAGTATCTTAATTATAAAAATTGAAATTTTAAAGCTATTCCTTGGAAAATTTGCATTCACTTATATTGTGCAATGCTTTCAGTGTAGCCTACATTTACAGCTAAAATTTATCTGAAAATTAAAAAAACCCCTAACTATATAACACATTTCACCACTGTGCCACCTGTCACAGTCTTTAGAGAAGAGAAAGAAAAACAACTTTTCTTTGTTCAGCATGACTTTACTCTCTTTTCTATTGTATTAACACAATTAAATTTTGTTTTCAACAAGCTGAACAGGATCTATCTACTATCCTTAACAACTGAAACATTTTAAAATTAAACATTTATCACCATTCCTCCACTCCTCCTATGTGTAGATGTGTAGATCATTTCACTGGAGAACAGAGAAATTAAGGACTAGGATAAAAACAGGGCACGATCCACCCCTTTCCTTCATTCCTATATTGAAACTATGCTGTAAGAAATAGGGAAATAATATAGTGAAAACAAGAATAATTTCATTTATCAGCAACAAGTCTGACATGAGCCTGAACCTTTGTTGGTATGACAGACACTAACAACCTCTATGAGAGCTAATAGAGATTCAGGCCAGCTTTTGCAGAAGGTAAAAGGGAAAGCCATTGGTCAAAGAGATAGCAGAGTGCTTGACTAATTGAAGATATACACTAAAATACTTTACTGTACATGAGCTTAAAATGCATAAAAGAGGAACAAATCAGAAGTAGGTAGGTTGTTTGTTTCAAAGCAATAATTAATTATCTTTCAGTAGAAAGACAGTGGAAGTCTTGTAACCTCAAATCATGCTTTGTTCAGTATGCAAAATAAAAGAAGCATTCCTGATTTCAGCTGCAGCCCATTTTTCAAATCGTTGTCTTTCTTTGAAGTACCTGCAGCTGGAGATGAAGCAGCTCTCAAAAGAGAGAAGCAGAAGGTTTGAAACCAAATAGCCTTTAAACCTGTTTGTAGTTTAACATCTTGGGCAGCAGCATCCACCTAACTGTAAACAGATTTAAAAGGTATTTTTAAAACTAATAAAAGTAGAGTTTTATGGTAATTCAAAGACAAAAGATGCTATGAGAAGTGTGAAGCATGTATTATCTTTGAAGTGATTGATTCTTCTCTTGGACTTGTTCTTAAGAACTCCCAACATCAAAAATTAATTCTGTTTTCTTTTGAATTTATGGGAAGATAAACTATTGTCAATTAGTTTTACCATAATTTTGATAGAGGCTAGGTTCTCAGGGAAAAAAGTAACAGGAGCTGACTCAGAATGACTGCTTATTTGGTTTTGTACTGCTTTTTGTAAACATTTCCCAACTAGCTAACTGTATTGGCAAATCATGGGTGTGGTAGCCATGTACAAGGGTGTGAAGGGATGTCCCCTCAGGTTTGTGTCTCTAGCTTAAGAAATGAGACCTGGCAATGGCCTGTGCATCTCAGCAGTCCCTTCCCAGTGGGCAAGCGTGAACCATTTTTCCAGTGTTACATTGCTAACGCACAATCTGTGTAGAGCACGTCAAGCAGCATTCTGTCCCCTGTTTTAAGTTGTGTTTAGATGAAGATGGAAGTTATCATTCTCTTTTTCTATGTGTCCTATGGATACTGTTATGGTAAGTACCTTTTTATTTATACATTTGTCTTGCTTTTATTGGTGCTGGTTTAATTCCATCACTGCCAGATGTACAGTTGAGGCAATATTAAACTCAGAAACCCATACACCCTGTTATTAGCAGAACTGCAGAAGCCAGAGCACACAAGCTGCTTATAGCTTTCAAAGCTAGCCTCATTACCAGAAGAGCTGAGGACTCCAGGTTACACCATTATGGTGATCTTAAAGGAATATATCATCACTATGGAGGGCAGCCTAAAACTGGGGAGTGACAGAATGTCTTGTCAGCAGTACTTAAATGCAGCTTGCAAGGGCTTCAGTTGGGAATGAACTTGATGAGAATGCACTTGATTTTCAAAGGCATCGTGTTGTTAATGGAAGTAAAAGTCTTAGGGATAAGCACAGAGGTAATATAAGGCAGGAAATGCTAGCTCTTCAGTATCAGCATTTGCAACATAACTTGCGGCTTGTTCTGAAAAACAGCTCTTAAAATCTCCAGGACAGTGAAAAGGAGAGCTCTGTTTAAACAGTCCTCCCCATTTATAAATATAAGTGATGACTTTGGGAAAGAATAAGGGCAGAGATGATCCACAAGAGTTTGACTTTATATATAGCAGGCTGAACTGTCAATTTTAGACTAAAAGTGTAGAAATTATCATAAAAGCCTGCAGATGGACATTGGCTGGCCTAAACATAAGCAGTAAAATAACCTTACATAAATGAGGGATGGAGAATATTCAGCTGCCTGAAGTGTCATAAATTTATTCATGTACTCTTTCAGTGGACAAATTCAGAGCTCCATTATCTCCATATCTGTTAGCTCCAGCATATATATTTATTTGTACCTGAAGAATGGAACTGGCCTCTATGCTGGATGCCAGGTGTGTTTGGATGACTGCTTACAGTTCATAATTTCTCCACACCTAGGGTCTCAAGTCCAGGTTAAAGGCAGGCTGTCCATACTGGTGATCTGGAGGAGACCATTTTTTAAAGTCAGCCTTCCAAGGCCAAATCAGTTTGTAGTAATCTTGTCCAAACCATCTCTGCCCCACAGCAAGTGATATCCCAGGGCAGATGTGCCAGGCCCATGCATACCCATGGGTCCTGACCACTCTGACCAGGGCCACCAGGATCCCCCACCCAGGAAACTCAGCCCCTCATGTCAAAGCCCTGGTAGTGTTTGAGCTCACTAATAGTGAAGCACTAGGGTTTGGGCTGTGGGCTCTGAGTTAGAGTTGACCTGTGGATGAGTCAAGTGGTTTCAGGCTCCAGAGGCAGAACCTGGACCACCTGTGTGAGGTCCCAGCTTTCCCCAGGTGATCATGGTTGGGGTGATGGGCAAGACCAGAACTATATCAATGAGGAACTGATTAGTTTGTGGAGAATTCCTGTTGGAAGCAGCTTGCTGAGCTCTCTCTCGGTGGTGTGTCCCCCTTTGGCTGATTCAAGATGGAGAAGAGCAAAAAATGAAGGTATGCTGATGGGATGTTGCTGAGTTTGGCATTGGTCTGCAGAAGAAGAGAGCTAGCAGCACAAAGGGGTATGCCTGTGGCCAGATATGTTCTTCAACTGTTGACAGGGCTTTTAGGATTGACATAGGACCTGAGGTACCACCTTGCCTTCATCTGAGGATAAGTAGGCTCATGATGGGACTTGTCACTCAGACATTTTGCTGCAGGATGGTAGCAATCCATAAGGAGTTTTCTGTGGCCCATGTTGTGGCCACCCTCATCCCCTAGATTGGAATCCTGCCTGGGGTAGCCCCATAGACAACTGTCATCTTCTGAGAACTTATGTTCCTTCCATCCACCACAAAAACATATATTCTCTAGTGAAATAGGCTGCAGCAGCTGGTTTTTTGGTTGGCACAGTGGGTCTTTCCTCAATGGATGACACTGTATAAATTAGTTGTAGCATTTATTAGCATGTGGCTGCTGCTGCTCTCCAGTGCTGCAACAGGCTGTGGGCAACATGCAGAAGCTTTTTGTTAGCAGGCAAGACAATGGCAGAAAACAACAAGGTCACTGATTAGTCTCAAAGACAACACATCGCTTCTCTTGCCTTATCTTTCCCTCTCCTTCTTCTTAAGCAATAATAGTACTAGATATTTTGAATGAATGTATCTGGTCTCCTAAGGTCAAGGGCCTTGAGAATGGATGGCACTCAGGCAGTTGTAAATTTTTAAGCAAAATACCTAAATATTTTTAAGATACAAGTAGTTTTCTGAGCTCGTTGCAGAAACTTCTCACAGCACAAGTGAATACGTGCTGTTCATCTATATTAATTTAAAATGGACTTATTATATGTTATCCTTGTCACAATGGCTTCCATATATTTACCACTCTTCATACTGTCCACGAAAATATTTATGTAATAGATCATTGTCTTCCAGTCAAGGACTTTGCATTTGAAAGAGAAAGCAAAAATACTTATAATTGGGGTTGTGGAGGTGACTTGCAGCTCTACAAAATGCATTGTAGCAACTCACTTTGTTTTGGGAACAAAAAAAAAAATCAAAGTTTGCTTTTCAGAAACACCTGGCAGAAAATAACCATTCTCAAAACAATGGAGAGTTATGATTTCAATTTATTTCTTCTGTTTTACTTCTGTTTCAATGCAGATCTCCAGAAAATAGGGTAATCCTAAAATATATTGAATATTTTCAACAGAAAATGTATACTGGAATATTGGGACAACTTACATCCCATAAATGAAGACTCACTTCTGCCTGCACACCTAAGAAAACTTATCCAAGACTCTCCCAGAAGTTGAAATCCACTTTCAACAGAAGGGTTGAATTGAAAACTTGCTTCTGAACATTGCTAACCCCTCCTTAGTGCTGTTTGTTGGCTTCCCACCAGCATTGTGTAATAATCTTCTCAGTGTACTGCTTCGCCTGCTTTTCTGTCAGTTTTCATTCTAAAGTCGTTTTTTTTCTTTTCTCAGTCTCTTTTTATAAACCCAGTCTTCAAATCTTCTTGTGCTTTCTAACTCTGCTCTAATGTCCTCTCACTGACTCTGTTGAAATTGAAGTCCAGGATATATCAGCTTCCCATAGTAAGTAGGCTAATATCTTGACCTAGTGGTTCTGTGGATTTTTAATTTTTAAAATGCTATAGAGTGTTACCAAAGATCAGGAAGCCGGCTTGCAGCCTGAGTAGAGCTAGGTGATGGTGCTATCTTAGAGAAAGCAATTGAAAGATGCAGAGAGAGCACTGTCCCTTTAAATTATCTGATACTTTAAAAATATGAACTAATAAATGCCTGTAGACTTCAGAAATCTATGCTGTTATAGACTATATGAATTTGATTTAGAAAGAGTGATCTTTTTTCTGTCTGCACACTTTCTCAAAAGGCAAAATCCTTTAGGGGTTCTTTGTTCACACATGCAATGGCAGATAAACAGATTTTCCTTCAATTTTCCATCTTTCTACATGTTTTTCCTGTGAGCTTGTTCTAGCTGAACACACCTCAGTGACTCAGCAGCATGAAATACTCCCATCCTGGCAGAGGAAGCTTTTACAAGATACTTTGCTGAAGCACAGGTAATTATCTGGGAGATGCAGGAAGGAGCTTCTCTAGCTCCTTGCTGAATTCAATGTTTCTTCACCTACACATCTCATATTTATTTATGCCTTGGTTTTCCATTTTACTACTAAAGAATTGAGAAAGAGTTTTTGAGGAGTTGCTAGGTAATCAGTGTTCAAGAATAGCCTACCTCCTTCACTTTATTAGTTTTGCAGACTGAGTTTATAGTATGATCATTAGTGCTATACTGCATTATGTAAAATCTAGACACTTGAAGACTTTTGAGGTGCTTCATCTGTGGCTTTCATAATTACTTCATTAAGTTTTAGGGATTTGTGTAGCCTGGGCAACCTTGCAGCAGTTTGCCCCCTAAAATGGGCAGATAGAACAAAGTATTTGTTGAACACTTTATGACAACTATTTCTTAATAATGTGAAAGCACTTTTCTACTGCATGTCAGGGCCACAGTGAGATGCTGTTATGAGGAAAATGCAGCATGTTTTTAATTTTTTTCTTTAAATTGGGAGATTATGCTTATTTTATGTTTAGGTTGTAGTTCAAGTTTTGCTTAAAAATAGTTAAGTGAGGTTAGATTTTAAATATGTAAAACTACTCAAACTGATCAGTTATTAACTAGTTGCATGCAGCAAATATGTAAGATAAACTAGTTGCATGCAGCAAATATGTAAGATAATGTAGTTAAAATCAGTGAGAATTGAGTACCTATTGTTTTTTAAAGGGATCTTGGAAATACTGTCAGTATTGTATATGGAACTACCACTAAGCAGGATAACTTGGTGATTATCAAACTAAAAATCCTTTATCTCAGAGGATTCCACAAAAAGTGACCTTTGAAGGTGTTATTTCTCAGACTTTTAGCATTATATTATTTTACTTACCTTAGTGACAATGGGCTCTCAAATGTGATTTTGAAATTATTTTCTTAAACACAATTCACAGGAAGATGGGTAATAGCTTTAAGCTGAAAAAGGGTAGATTTAGATTGAATATTAGAAAAAGGATATTTAATATGAGAGTGACTGATCACTGGAGCAGGTTGCCCAGAGAGGTAGTGGAGGCTCCATCCCTGGAGACATTCAAGGTCAGGCTCGATAGGCCCCTCAGCAATCTGACCTAGTTAGAGACTAGATGATCTTTGGAGTTCCCTTCCAACCCAAACCATTCTATGATTCTATGATTCCTAGGTAAAATCAAAACTGTAGTAAATCAACTTGTTCACCTGAATCTGGCACATATTGCAAGGTACATCATGAAACACTGGTTTCTCACAGAATGTTTTATTCAAACTTGTTGATCCAGTTGGGAAAAGCACATTAAAACATATAGTTTACTGTGGTTTTGCTTTTCTAGCTTTGGCAATCAGTACATTGGCTTCAGCACCTTTTTATTCTGAATTACATCAGTTAGTGTAAAACAAGCTTTTATTTGACCTGATTGAAGTCAAGGTATATCAGAAGTGATTTCTGAGCATCTCCATTACACTAGGGACAAATAAAGTTGTTTTCCCTGAAGTGGTATATGGATGAAGCACTTGAAACTTCCTCCTTGCACCTTGGAAAGTGTAGCTTTACAGGATACTGATGACAGCTGAAAATGACAGAACTGTCTGGTATGCCATTAAATATATGATTGCCAGTATGTATGATAAACTTATTTTCCTGACATTTTAACAGGAATTTATTTTCAAGCTTGACTTATGTAAAACCAGTATAAAAAGCTCAAAAAGAGAACCCATAACCCATACCTATGAATTTGATTACTTGAGGAAATTGGGTATATAGAGTCATGTTAAAAGCATAATTTTAGTTTATAGTACATCAAATTGACATTTTCTTACATAGAGGAAAGACATCTTAATATGATAAACATTAACTGTAAAGAAAGTCTTGCAATTTTTATACAAAAGAAACTAAAGATACACATCTTCCTTAATGGTTTGAAAAGCTAAAAGCAAAGCTGAGAGTCAGCTTTTACGTGCAGTGATATCAGTTGTACCTGTCTTTAAAACTACCCTTCATTCTCTATAGGGTATTGGCTATTGTATATGGAAGTACTATATTGCTGGGGAGCTCCTGGAAAAAAAAAAAGGTTCAATTTCCACGACTCTAATAATTTGTTCGCAACAGAGCGAAGTTATAATCCACAATACTTCCCTGGGACCTTTCTTCTCTTCCATGAAAACTCTCACGGACATTTCTGCATACCTTCATTGTTTGGGCATCATGTTCAGGCTTGCAGCCTCTTCAGCCCAGTGACCTTAGGCTGGGCTCAGGTGCAATTCCTGATGGCAGCACTGGTGTAATCTAAGCTAAACAATTCAGAAAGATTTAACTTTTGAAAGTCAGAGGCTGTGACTGACACAGAGCAATTACAAAATGTGTGAAGCACAAGCTGACTGACTGACTGACCTTCTCCAAGCAGACTTCAGGAGACAAGATAGCACTCCTTTTTTTCTACATTGGGAAAAATGCAGGAAAAGATCCCATAAAATCACCAGAGGCATGAGCCATCATCCAGCACAAGGTTTCTGGGCTGATTAGAGTGTACATCTTGAATTGAGATACAGCAAAAAGTGAATAATCTTCTGTCTGATCTCTGATTAAACTGAAGCTGTAGAAGGTAGATTGTAGATTTCTGATATAATCTGGAGAGGAAAGGAGAAAAATGCTGAAAAGAATAAGAAATGTGAAATAGGGCAATAGAGGAATATTTGAATTAAGTGAAATTATTTTAAAACATCACTAAAATATTACATCTGCCATCCAGAGAGAGAGAGAAAAAAAAGGCGATAACTCATTGTAACTGGGCTAAACAGTACACACTTTTAATCTACTTCTCCAGTTCTCCAGTCACTTACCTCCTACCTTTTTTTAGAAGTGAAAAAGAGCAGCTGCATACTTCAGGATTTGTGAAGGCCACATTAATAACATTCTCTATTCAGTAACTAAATAATACTTCCTGTGCAGATGTGACTTTAGACCTAATTTTCACATTTAAATGAGAAGACAATGTTGCCTTCAAGAAAATGCTCCGTTGCCAGACAAGCTACCAGAGAGAACAAATACCTGACTTTGTCTAAAATTGTTCTGGGAAAACAAACTACTGAAGCATGATACTGTGTATGTAATATCTCCACCTCTAAAGCAGTTAAAAAGAATATTTTTCAATCTGCTGAAAACAAGCAGAGAGGTAAGTAATAAGGGCCAGAGGAAAAACCCTGAGAATGGATTTCCTAGCATAGTCCAAGGGCCACAATGAGGTCTTTGCAAGGTCTCTCTGAAGCTCTTTGATGTGCCTTCTGGAGGAACATCTCTCAAATGACCCCTCAGGGAATTTGATCATTCCAAATTATGGTTTGTTCGGATGCTTCAGCTATTAATGCAAATAACCTCCTGATGCTGCCTCCTAGTGCATTATTTTCTTGGTTTTACCACTGAGCTTTAGCTTTACAAAATTCATCTCAACTCTTCACCTTGCCCACTAAGATTGTAGTGTTTGTAGATTATGCTTTTGTACAACCTAGAAAAAAGGGCTCCAACCCTAGTAGGTCTTGTAGGCAATACTGCAATAACCATTAAAGAAACTCAGCCAAATTCTTTCTGATCTATACAAGTGAAATGAGATCTCATAAATATATAGGCTAGCTAAGGGTTTTGGGAGGTGAAAAAGCACTCTTAATTCTATCCCACTTTTTTCATTGATTTGAGTCAGGAATCTGACAGTTGCATATGTTTTGTGCCAGAGGTAAATGCTATGCTTGGCATATTACTTCACATCCATTATTTATTTTAATTGAACTAAAGTCTTGCATTTCTTTTGGGACATTAGATTTAGAAAAAAAGGACTAATTGAAGGATACATGAGCTATGAAATGTCAGGACGAGCAGTACAAAATGATAGGAAGTAGAACATCAGGTATTAGCACTAGCTGCTAAATGTCTCTGAAAACATATGTTAGAAAGAGATATGATAATATAATAAATACTAGAATATAGCTGATCCAATACATTCCACTAGAAATTTCATTGTGATATTTACATATAATGTAAAGTGAAAACTCATTCGTTTTGATTAATGATCATCTCTAGTTCTGTGAAACTGGACACTGTCTGGGTGTTTTTCTCTGAAAACACTGAATAAATCAAGAGATTATATATAAGCTATATGAGCCAGATATCTAGCTTTTTGTATCTCTTATACTTTCCTCTGATTTAGGCCAATTCTCCCTCCAAACTCCGCTCTTCAGAATTTTTCTATATTTTGGATTATTTATATATATTGGTCAGAAACATACTGCATTCCTTATTTATCTAGTTAAATTGTTGCGCAGAATGGCCTAAATCAAAGCGAATAATGATACAGAGCTGTCAGAAAATGGCCCTGACCAATACAGTTACACTAGTTGTCTGTTACATGGCCAGGCAATGAGGTTTAATTTAAATTTAAATTTTAGGAAAATTCTGGTTAGCAAAGGGTCTTCCTGGCTGCAGTGGGATACAGTACGGATATAGATATAGATTGATACAGAACCACTATAGGGTGTTCTCTGCCAAATTTGTGCTGATTTACTGCACTTGTAATTTAGAGAAGTTTCAAGACACCTGCAAACCAACATTTAGCTTTCTTCTGGAAAAGAATAATCCAGAGTCCTGCACAGGGTTAGATGGCATTAAAGTATATGACTGTAAGCCATGAAAGGCTACTTGCTGTCCTGCTAGGACCTTCTACTAAAACAGAGACAGATAAAAGCTTTGTCCCTTTGGGGAATCAAGCCCTCTGTATGCATCATGCAACTAGTCATATTTTATACCCTACTCTCTAGTCTAGGTCCAGCTGTTTTATTACACAAAAAATTCTCTTCCACTATATAGCCAAAATGCTTCTACCTCTGTATCACTGCCTAATCTAACTTGGTATCTCACACAGCTTTATTTATAAAACTATTAAAGGGGCTTTTTATTGCAGAAGATGCATAGTTGTAAACATTTGCATGATAATTCTCTTCTAAAATAATTGATATTGCATGCAGGTCTAAACTCCTTTATTATTCTGTAATGGACAATAAGATGTTCCTATATATATATATCAAATTTATTCTATAATTATGAATTAAATTTATGTTAATGAAACAGTGTCTTCTGCTAGTTAGGAAAGGGCCGAATTAGATTTGGCTGACTGGCCTTGGTGCATGTGTTCTCATATGCTCTGTAATTACATGCATAGCTGGTACGTTTCCCACAGTATCTCTGCCTTAGCCAGTGGCACAGGTGGTTACACCTGTGTTAGTGGATTCAAGGTCCAACATCAGCCTCCATCCTTCCAGACTCCTTGTTTCTGTCTGTTCCCTGGTTCTTCTCAAAATTGACAGCTCCTCTCATCTTCTGACGCTTCAGTTATCCTCCCTCTCTGCCCACCTTCATGGTGGCTTTATTTCTCCTTCCTGCCTTGCAGAATTCCTGCTGGGTTGTTGGCATGTGTGCTTGACCCGTTTCAATCTATGGTTGTTTGCAGCTGATTGGTAAGGAAAAAGGAAGCTCTGATGTTACAGTTAATTTAGAATTTACACTATACATTATAAGCATATAGAGATATGAAAATCTACATTTTTCAGTAATCTTTCCAATGCTTATAATTTGCTTATAATTTCCTGTGAACTCTGAAAGGAACGTGAAACAAAGAATGTTTCTTTGCAAAATATGAAACCCTTGGTGAAAAGCCTTCAGAACTATGTACTGGAACACAATGATCATCTAATTTTACTTGATTTTACTTAAATATTGGCCAAATAACAAGTTCTTATGTTATTCTCAGAAACAGCTGAATGGTATTATCTGAAGTTCTTCTCAAAAAGTACAAAAATTCTAGCTTGAAGTGGCACAAAGAGTGAGAGTTGGTCAAAAACAAAAGAAAGAATATCTAATAGTGAAAGGAATAGCTATATAACAAGTTATACCAACACTGCAGCTTGTAATATATTTTCTTATAATCACCTATATGTGGAATCCACCTCAAGTATTCACATATAGAAGAGGATGATAATGATAATATCCAATATTTAGCATCAGTAGTTGAAAAGTAATAGAATAATAATAAAAAAATCCTGTTGGAAAACATGCTCACAACTGTTTAAAGATCACTTCACCACTCAGTTATCTATCATTGTTGGTTTTGTTGATGTTATGAGCGTGCTAGAAAATACCTAATCTTGCCCTGGAGTGATTATTGCTTTACATTCATAATGTCTGAAAAGCCTGTCATGCAAAATATTGAATGCATGCATGAATGATGATAGGGTTTTTTTTTGCTAGCGTGAATGAAAGAGTGTAAATCTGGTCAGATTTAAGTTGAAATAAATGAACTCTCAGTATGGTAACGATGTATTTTAGCTTCAGAAACTAACTGCTTTTTCCATCAATGATTTTAAATTCTTGGTTCTCAAAACCCATTACCTTGACCCTTGTCTTCAATGGCTTTTTTGTCACTATTTATTTAATACACAAACTACCTAAAAATACCCATTTCATATAAGGAAAACAAGATCATCAGTTTATTTGTCAATCTTCTCTTCTGAATAAACAGGCATTTGTGTAACAATCTAATACAGCTGTCAAATCACAATTAGTTAATATTATACAGCAAATAATATTAGACAGAAAATTATTCTATTCCACATGTACATGTCTCTATGCCTTACAGGCAGGATCAATGTTGCTCAACCTGAGCAAGAAGCTGCTACAAGGGCAGGATCACCTGTAAATGGATGAAAGAGGTCTCTTGGGCCCAAGTTTCATCCTATTTGGGCAGAGAATCTTGAGGTTTGTCAGGGCACATGGATTCATGTTCTAGCTTGGAGCTTGATTGCAAATATTCGTGTTTGCTAGCATCTTGCAGAGATTTTTCTAAGGACCATGAGTGCACATGACTTTCTGGAGGCACTGTTTTGGATTGGTATCCAAATTGCACAGAAGGGCAGCTTCTTTGTCACTTTTTCCCGTCCAAAGAGGAAACATTGCATTCTTCACATGGTTGCTACATTTTGAGATTGAGAGCTAAGACAGCATAGACTTGGGGCCAAGGAAGAAAACATTTTATTCTTGTAATCCTCTAGCAGTGCAATTTTCTTTCTTTCACATCTAGTCCTGAAACTTAGTTCAAGAAACCTGTATAATCTAACACTGATGCAAGAAAAGTGGACCCAAAAGCACTTTCTGTTAATAAAAACATTTGGAGCCAGGAGAGGAATTAAAGGTCTTTCATTACCTTCTTACTATGTTCCTTCTGGGAATCTGCAATAAATTAAATAGGATAATATTCAGATACTTGCCACAAGTTGTGTATGCAGTCATGCACACTACTCACCAAAGAACCACACATCTGAGAAACGTCTTAGAGAGATGGTGTGGTAAAGAATTGACTATGGAAGATGTGTTTTCTTTGCTACAGTGAAATACCCAAACAGTGCTCTTTCTTCTTGGTGCTGCCCTGACAGAGCAAACAAGGGAGCAGGAGAGACTGTATTTTTTTTTTTTAAGTACAGATAGCAGAGTCTGTTTGTGCCTTGACAGTACCAGGTTGGAGATACTTATTATGTAATATAAAAATATTGCTCTTATCATCTTGTGTTCAGCATTGCGAACCTCCCTAGAAATCATCTGACAGGAAAAAAAAAAGAGCAAAATTGTGACAGGCCTAGAGGGAACAAAAGTTTATATGGATGACATTTAGTTTAAAGAAAATATGAGAAAGAAAAGAAGTAAAGCAAAAAAATTCAATACATTTCTCACAGATTGAACCTACGTTTTGAAATCAATAGCAAACATGGATGACTATAAGCCATCTTAACATTTGCATTTGATAAATGATTTTACCAGTTGATATATTCATGACTTCTATACTCAGCTCTTTTATTTACTAAAAATCTCTACCAGTAATTGGTGCCACACCTCTAGGATTCAGTGCATTCTCTGAAAGATTACAAAAGGCACCTTCTATATTTATATAAAAGAATGAATCAAAACATTTCAAATGGCTAAGCCTTATAAGGTAGGTTAAAATTTGTTCAATACTTTTTCTAAAGAAACTTGGAGGAAAGTTCTGATCTCCTATGTAGCACATGATGAGGTCTTTAACTTTGTTTTCTGAAGGTGCTGGAAAATAGCATTTTATCTACTCGTCCACTTACCTCATATTCAGTTCTATAACATAAGGCAAATGTCTATTTACACAGTCCCAGTAAGTATTCCATTCAAAACCATAGCTAGTGTCCAGAAACCTGATAAGGTTCTATAAGAGGAGAATGACCTAGGAACAGTCACATTTGTCCTCTCTTTCTCAAATGGCTTCATAGAGTTTGAAACAAGGTTCA
>VYZX01000309.1:0-11042 GCA_013401335.1 Brachypteracias leptosomus
AGACAGACCCACTACAAGTGTATTTGTATAACAATCTATAGGAAGGCCTGCTTGAGACAACAGAATTTCAGGACACTTGAAAACAAACAGTAGGTTTTATATATTTTTTTTTAATTACAGACTCTTCACTAGGTAACTTGTGAATCTTGTTTTTGCATTTCATTCTTCACTTTGTAAAATTAGTTTGTATTTCACCACTTCTGTACATATGTAACCACATTTTCTAAAGTCTTTACCGATCTGTCCTTATGATGTTTGGGACTTAATATAGCCTCACAGACCTGAATCATCAAAAGCCTTGAATTCTGACTTCTCTAACCCATCCAAGTCAAGTAGCAACATGTATGCAGAGTTAGAGACTATAGAGAGAGTAAGCACATGCTCCCCATTGGTTTTGCTTTGATGTCAGTCAATGAGCAATGACAAAAACTGCAAGCTTCTATCGCTGGTCCAGCTTTCTCAGACTGAAAATACAACCACAGCTGTTTCATTTAGGAGACCAGAGCACAACTGATGCAAGGTACACAGTTTACAAGTGATTTAGCATCTGTATGAGTATAGCTCACAAGTTATCATGCCAGCTGGAGTGTTTCGGAAAGTGTTCAAGAAGATGTACACAAAACTATTTCTCTTCATTTCAGTGAGAAATCAAGATGAGAACCTCCTACTTCTTGGCAGTCCTTTGATAAACAGCAAAAGAGATAAAAAAAGAAATTATTGCAACAATTCTGTGGTTTCTTGAGATTCTGTGATAATTCCTCTATTCCACACTATCTGCAGCTGGAATTTCACAATGTAGGGATAGAACATGTCTTTTCACTCTCAAGATGCAGAATATTTTCCACTTAGCCTCTAGCAACATATATAGTCCACCATACCCCCAGCAGGTAGCTCTGATTCATCTAGAAAGTCGTGTGTATGTGATACATATATCCTAGTTAGCTTGCTGACATAGTATTGACCCCAGTTCAGTGTAGGCGTATGTGGCCACCTGGTATATCTTTTGCACTCAAAATCAGCAAGAGGAAAGGTCACCATCATTTGATGCATAAAACCATTTCTATCATTATAGGACAGTTCAAAAGAACTGATCAATGCCAAAAGCATTTCAAAGCTACCTTTTTAATATGCCCGGAATATGAAGCAATTAGTTTTATTACTCTTATTAAATATATGCGTTAAATTGGTGCCTAAAGGTGCTAATCTAATCAGTAGCAGGGATGCTTGTGTTTGGTAGTGCATAAACACAGGTTACCTATATCCTGCCAGGCTTACAGTCCATTTGATCAGGACATTTTTATTTCATTCATGAAGCTATAAAATGCAGTATATTAACTAAACCCGTATGTCGCTGATGGGGAACTTGTGGCACAGAAGTCAGAAATTACAAACAGTGCTACAGTCAATGGTATGCAAGCACAAATAAAATGGCCATAGTTGTGAAACAGCCTTTGGATGCCAAAAGGAGCAAAGGTTCAAAAAGTGACCTGGAGGAATTAGGGTAAGAGGCAGGGGAATATTATGCATGGGCATAAAATGTCATCTCCATAGCTGATTAATTCTTTTCTCATGTTTTCTGTCCCAAAACTAATATTTAATGTCAAGGATCAGAAAATATGCTTCTTTCTAGGTAATTGCTTTCTCTAGTAATAAAGGTAATGATAATAAATACGGCAAAAGATCTTTAAATATCTTAAAAAGTTAGTAGGACATGGGCTTTCATATACGGTTGTAGATACAAAGCACTGCCCTATTCCAACCTCTGTGGAGATACAGAACACACTCAAAGATTGGTCTTGCATCAAAAATGCCATCACGTCTTTAGGAAAGCACAGATTGAAAATATTTGCAATATGTATTACAGTCCTCTTAGTTATACTTGTTTCAGTGTATATAAACTCATGTATTTAAAGTATATAATCTACCCGACCCATCTGATGGCTGTACCAAGTATACATGCAGCACGCCCCAGCCAGACCAAGGTGGCTGTTGATGACTCACAGTCAGGAGAGAAATCCAGACTCAGATATCCATGCCCAGTAGCAACACCAGTTTTTATAAAATAACATTTTTGCCCTTTTGAACTGGGTAAAATATGTTGTATAATGATCAAGGACATGGAATAAAGTTATTTGCACTGGGGTTTTCAGTGTTACTTCTCAGAGTATAACTCCACTTTATGCAGTTGAAAACAGTTCTACCCATGAAAGAACAGAAGTTTGATATAGCAGCTTATGACTCTACAAAGGAATAAACAGTCTGCACTCACTGTCAATCTGTGATATGTTATTACAGCACACCACATTCAAAGAGCAGAAAGCAGACTTGCTATTAATTTCAAACTTAACGAAGGACAAGTTGAATTTCTCTCAATGAGGAATGAATGCTTTATTGATGATTTTCCTCTTTAATTTCAAGATTCTGGGAAAGACTTCTATGAATTTTCACAGAAGAGGCCTTATTATATCAAAGTAGCCCTTAATTTAAATTGTTATATAATTTAAAATGTTACTCAGTACTGCAGAACTTACATTTGCTTTAATATAAGAGTGTGTGTGAATGCACAGGATTATATTGTGGATTTTCTCACAATGCACACCCACAAGGCTCACACTGGCCACAACTGATGCAATGGACTATGCCTTCAGCATGGGAATGAACTTGATGTATGTTGAGTACTAGATATTAGCTCATAATACAGTTTATACCACAGACTGTTCAACAGCAGACTGCCTACAACACCTCTTCTCTATAGGTCTATGGTCGGTCACTGAGTCAACAAAACAATACAGCTTTGTGGCACATCTCTGAACATGGCAGGCTTAACCGCAGCCATTGTTGATGAACTGGCACTACTGCTGTGGAAGAGCCACTCTGGTGTACAGCTGCTGGAAACACTGAACACAGCTTTGGATAAAAGAGGGAAAACAAAAGAGCCATTTGAAGCTCTCAAATCTTTAATGTGATCTACAGCTTGGTTTGAAGTAGTGGCCACATTCCTTTCCCTTACACACAAAACTCAGTCTGGGATGGTGAAGAAATGGTTTTGGGTGGATAATTTATGTTATTATTGTGTTAACCACCTGCTACCTCAGCTGAGAGGACCTGTCAACTTTCCAGACATCAGTGGTAGAAAAGGACTGACTGGGGCTCCCAAGCACATCTCAGGACTTCGTAAAACAAACAAAGAAAAGGAAAGCAAAGCATAAAAACCCCCAACATTATCCTCCTTACTATCTCCTACATTCATATCAGCTTGACCAAAAATAAAGACCTAGACACACATGCACTGCTGCAGGTAGACGGTGTTTTTTAGTCTACTGCTACACATGGTTTTCTTGTCAGTGACTAATCTAATATAATCTGCTTATCCAGCACATAAACACTAGTTCAACTCCTTCCCCACCTACTTTCCTTCCTCTACATCTAGAATGCACAGACACCCTTGAAGATTTTCCATTATTTGTCTGTCTTTATAACAGAACAAATACAAACATGCATCAGTTATATGTTTCATACAAGAAGTTCTCTTGAAAAGGGCATTTCAACCTATAAAGTTTTGAGCTCCTGGTAAAAACTGTCTTCTTAGATAAAGGACATTCGAAGAACAAGGTTTGATTCTTTGTAGATGGGGATGCTGGAGATGATTTCTTTCAGTTTTACTCTTTCCCACTGAGACAAATAGGAAGCAGCTTCAGAATCTAACCCAACCTGCAACTCTGTACAGCTGCAGAGCAAAACTGCTCATGTTGGTTGGTGGCCAAATATAAAAAGGAAAATGGAAATTACTCCACCTATTCCCCTCGGAGTACTTAGGTTTTGTGGAAACCTTTTCCTATATGAGATGCTTCCTTCTGCTGATTTACTGAGAGTAAACCACAAGCATCAGCCAAGTGATCTGTGCCATGCTATGAAAGCACAGTAATATACAATGGTCTAGGAACAAAAAATTGTCTAGGAACAAAAAGCATTATACAAACTTCAGAGGTCTTTCTGACCACAACTGAAAACCTACATTTCTTCTTGGTGACAGCAATGTTATACATCTATACTTACAGATATATGTAAGAAAAAAATGTCAAATTTGGCTAACATTAGGGCAAACACCTACAAATGTAGGGGGAAGGAGGGAAGAATGAGGAGGAAAATCAGAACATCCTTAACTGTTGAAAGTACCAAAAAAGTCACAGTTCCACATCCTCCTGAAATATGTCTGGTCTTAGTTAATAGAAAAATGGCAGGAAATGGAGCTTGGGAGGACCACCAGCAGTTACATAGAACTTCACCCTGTGCACCAGCTCCGCAGTGACTTGGAGTGATGTATCTCATCTAGCAATGCTTTCCTAGCACATCCTAGAACAGATAGCTGCTTCCTAAAGACATCCCAGTCATGACCTAATTAGTTCTGAGCTTGCTAATTCTAAGATATTTTTGAATTATTGAGCTATAAAAAGCAGAATTGTGCCATGAGCTGAATTATACCTGCTTGCACCAAGCAATTATCTTTTTTTCAATCCTCTACCTTTTAAAAGATGAGGGCCTGCCAACCTCTAGAAACCAGTTATATCAGAAAAAATCAGAATGAAGCCCAAGGAGTGCTAGTGAGTACAGCCTGCAGCCCTGTTTCTTGCATCAAGTTGAGTGAATGAGAGGTTTTTATAACATAATCCTGTAAGCAAACTATACTGATAAATTCAGAGTATCACAGAGAATGCTGCTGTATCAAAAATATGCCATTAAATACATCACTGTGAAAGGAAAGGAAAAGAAAGGAAATTTAGAAATAAACCTGCGAAACAAACAAAGGAATATGGAAGAAAACTACTATGAGGGGATGAAGCATTTTGTGTTAGTAGATCATGTTCTTTCCCACTTGCTTCTGAGCAAAGCAAGGTATTCTGTGCTCTTTTCCAGTGGTGCCTGCAGAACTACAATGCATCTGCCAGAGCCAGGCTCCTTGGAGCTTTTCAGTGTTTTGGGGGGGAACACAATGCAGCAGAATGCAAAGGGAGGGATCACGGGAGCTGACCAAGCACCCTACACTGCAGCAATTTGAGGCCTCTGAGACTTCACCTGACTCAGACCAAAGGCTGCAGCAGCCTCTGGAGCAGAATACATTCAGTCAGAAACACCATGATTTTATCATTACAGCAAAGGATTATACTACATCTTCCAAAAGCACATTTGGGGCTACTGCTCCCTCGCACACAGTCTCTCTCGGCAATGTGTAGCAGACCTTACCGGTAATGCACTGAGAAAGGAAACTGCTCTGAAGACAGAACATTGCACAACTACATTCCACTTACGTGGTGCTGATCAGATGCCAATTATGTATCATTAAGTATTGTGTTTGGATAGTAAATCGGGCAGACTCAGCTAAAATAACACAGTTTGTTTTACTAAGTCTTTATGTAAATAAAACTATTGTACTGTTCCTATTCCATACTTATTGCCTCTCCCTATGGGTCAGATTCTGCTTTTCCTCTACTCAATAAAAAACAATTTCATAAGTTTTTCATTAGTTTCACAATGTACATTTCACAACATCCAATAGTCACAAATTTGACCTTTCTCCAGCCATTTTCTGCAGAACTTCTCTCATTCTCTGTGAACAACCATTTCTTCGTCACTTTCCCTGAAGGCAGAATGAGAAAGACACAGACCATATGTCATTTACTTCTGGATACATAAAATGTTTCCCCAACTCCTAAATGCAATGCTATGATGCATCAAGGATCCAGAAGGACTAGTGATGTTGTTGTGGTCTATCAAAGTACAAATGGAGACCAAAGTCAGTGCAAGCTGTAGATACATGATAAACCAACCAACTTTGTAACTGAACAATTAGACATCAATGAAATACGAAATCCAAATAAATTTAAATTAGGAAGCCACTCACTAGTAATTATTACCAAAGCAAGAAGGTTCTCATACATTCCCAAAAATTCAACAGACATAGGCATATAATGTATGTATTAACCACTTTCTCCAAATTGTGACTGAAAAATAGCTGGTTTTGTGGAGGAACCACTTCTACTTACACTAATCAGAAGGCTGGATCAGCAAACCAGCACAGAACATATCTTTTGACCAGGAGACTTGCCTGTGCAGATTTCGCTAGGCACTGCCAACAACCAGTTAAGAAAGTGTGCATTGTTTTGCAGAATTACAAAAGTCTTCAAGGAACACAGTTAAACAAATCTAATATCAACTGACTGCAAACACCTTAACTCAAATAGTTTGCACACCCAGTAACCATGAAGAACTTTCAAGTTCAAATATTTCAGAAATATATGTTGAAGAGACATAGGAGAAATAAATAAACATTGAAGAAACTTTGCTTTTGTCTTAGAGCATACAGAACATTACTGAACATGTACCTACCTAGTGACTTTGGTAACTGTTTATTTGTGTACATTGTTGTCACAATACATAATTGGCTTCTCAGTGAATGGGCACGCTTTCCAAAGTGGAAATTTGCTTTAAGGAGTTTGATGATGGAAATGCAGGAGACATCAAAAAATATACAGCAAAATCCTTCAGCAGGAGCATAAACATAAATTTAAAACTGTGAACCAAGTGCCCACTGTAGGAAATGAATGGGACTTGGCAAGAGTGATATTTATAGCTATGACATAAATTAGACCTCAGGCAGACTCTGCTTTTTTTCAATAATAATTTGTCCCATTTGTTCACTGACAAAAATTTGAACATAAGCATTGCATTAGGCTCACTCAATCTACTTATAAATCTCATAATATATGAAAAACTGAAACAACCACACTTAGTCCAATTACTTGCCATTTCAGAGGCACATTGGGGTGTCTCCAATACACCCTTGGATGTACTCTCCAAGTGGAAGTGTGAGTATACACCCTGCATACCGTTGGTGAATAGTAAGGGAATACACCAAAAAACAGCCAATACAAAATGTTGGTAAGACTCATTGGAGGGTGAGCAGAACAGTGCAAGAGAAAGTGCAGAAAAGGAAGAGATGAAGAAAATCAATGTCCATATGTTTTTAAATACCCATTTACAGATCATCATGAAGCAGTTCAGATTGATCATTACCCAGATGAAAAGTAATTTTAACACCTATTCCCTTCTGCATGTCTCTGTCTTAAACACTTTCCCCCTTTCCTGACCAGCAAATCTCCAGTTATTTCACTTCCAAGCTCCTCCATATAATTAACTTCAATTCATTTTCCATATAATCTTTTTTCACTCCTAGTCACCGTTCCATGCTCTCCTCCTGTGTTTTGTCTTCCATTACAAAAAAATGTTACCCTATGTGGTGGGTTTACCTTGGCTGGGTGCCCGATGCCCACCCCTAGTCCCTCTATCACTCCCCCCCACCACCCCAAGCCTTCGTCAGCAAGGCAAGCGGGGAGAGAGTAAGATGGAAAAGAAGAACCCATGGGTTATGATAAGAAGCAGTTTTAATAAGCAGCAGAGAAAGCANCATAACATACACCATGTTATCAACACCCTCCGGGTCCCAGTACTGCAGTATGAGGGCTGTATGGGGAAAATCAGCTCAGACAGACCCACTACACCCTATTAATTTACCCTATAAAATATGATATTTCTGCATTTTGGCTATTACTTGGCAATCTGAACCACATTAATGTAGAATATGTTTTGTAAAGAATTTGGCTGACATACCTGTCCTAAGAAGAGTAAATACTCATACATCTTTTGAAATCTTTTCATGGACAATGATGAAAATGGTTGTTCCAAGCTGAAGACAAAAAAGAAAAAAAAAGAGGGAAAAAAAAAAAGATGAAATAAAATAACAGAGAGATCAAATTTAAATGTATCCAAAAAGAAGTCAAACAAAACTTTTAGCACCCATTAGTGGCTACTGGATGCAAGTTATAAAGATGGCAAAGGATAGGATACATTGGTAGATACAAGAGAATAATTTTTCCCTGTAAATATTTACCTGTATGCAACTGGAATTACACTCATTTCCTGACACAGCATCCTGAGTGTCATCCTGAGTAGATACAGCAGCTTCTATCTAAAGTTTAATCAAAAGCGTGCTATATATTACCAAGGCTTAAAAATCTGGAAATATCTGCTGTCTACCATATCAAAAATTGTATTCCAGGGGCCTACAGAGCGCTGGAGAAGTCACCTGAGAGCAGAGACAATATTTACTGCAGGCAGCTACAGTATTTCTATGGGCCTTGGTGGGCACCAAATCTGCTTGCAAAGAACCCAGCTGCTGCTGGCTACACTGCTCAGAAACCCAGTGGCCAAGAATTTCTGGAAGTGGAAGCAAGGGTGGAGCAACAATGTTGATAGATTTATCTATAATTTGGTGCTAACGGTACACACTGAGACTCCCCTGTGAAGGATCTTGTGAAGACACATTGGCTGATGGTGTTCAAACAGTTGAACTGGAAGGCAGTGAAAAAACACAGGGCATTACTGTCTTGATCAACTTCCAGAGAGTTTTACCATGCTTCTGCAGTGGTTAAAAAAATCTTATTACAGACCTAGGCAAAGAACCCCATTAATGTTTGGAAAGAATACTGCTCCTTTAAATATGTTTTCATTTTGTTTGACAAATGTAATCCTCCTGCAGTGTTTTGTTGTAATGCAGAAACGAAACTGGTGAAGCAGAAAGAGGCTCTTTTCATTAGGAAACATGGGGAAAATTTCAGCTGAAAGAAAATATTCAGACAGCATAGTCAAAACCCAAATTCAAAGGACAAATAATACCAAGAGACAGAAAAGGTTAAAACGGAGTTAAAACCTAGCAGGAAAATTAGGCATCTCTACCTTTAGGACATATATCAAACATATATGACATTCAAATGCACTTTTTAAATGTGTTATACTAACTATATGTGGGGAAATTATTTATTTATTTTTAGAGTGCAAGCATTTGTAAACAAAACCCCAGACTCAGCAAAAACCCCTGCTGCACAAAGCTGAAGCTGGATGTTCATGGTTAGGTAGGTTTACACAGAACAGAAGACAATGCCAGGCAGCAATTGAATTGCTGAATTGGCCTTGTCAAATTAGACATTTGCTTCTAATTACAGTTGTCAAGCTGCAATAAAAGGAGAAAAATAAGAGCTTTTAAACAATGCAGTATGGCTGTGTAAAAACTTTCTTTTACTTATAGAACCTTGTCCTCAAATCCTCCCAGATAAGGAAAAGGAATCAGGACACCTGGAGTTTCTAGCTGCCTCTCAGAATAATCAGTTGTGTCATTTTTCTAACATGCAAGTGATTTTATAATTTGTAAGTCTGTTCCCCAGTTTGAAACATTCCTACATAACATGTGAGACAGATCTGATGGGTTTTGTTAGCTTTGTGTTCTCACATACACAAAAGTTTAAAGAGTTAAGCTTGGACAACAGAGAAAAGGCACAAGAGCAACAAGCTCTATTCACACCCAGCAAGAACAGTATGCAGCAGTGAAAGGCCAGGAAGAAGTACAAACCAATTAAAAAGAAATTATAAGTTCAAACTGAGCTACACTTTTCATTGCACATCTCTAGCAATGAAAAGAATGGGTATAGCTTGGGACTTTGCCATTCTATCACCCTCTAGAAAGGAAAGAAAAGGAACAGCACAAAATTATGTAAAGGTAATTCAGATATCAAATGCAGGACTCAGAAAGGCACTTGTAGCAGAGGAGAAGCCAGACTGCAGTTCATTTGCCTTGCTTTGTGCTGCTCGCTTCCACGGCTTGTAGTAGTAGAAAAATTCATTCGACGAGGCATACATCCTAGTACATGCAACTTCCTATGATATCCTCACTGCAGCCACCTGAGGAATAAGTAACAACTTAAGGGAACATGGAACATTTGTAAATTAACATATTATAGCCAAGCACAGCAGTAACACACTATCTGTTTCCCGTCCCAGTTACTGAATTCTTGAGGGCAAGCAAAATAGCTTACAGCTGATAGAGGTCTGAACGCTGAGTATGAATCATTCCCTGTCTCTTGAGCATCCTGAGTCATCTTCATTGTGAGCAAAACAATGTTATTTATTTATTGCCCATCACTGTAGCATCTGGGTGTCACACAGAGTTTAAAATCAGTATGTTGGCAGGCAGAACAGGACAGCACAGACTCTAGACTGTGTCAGATGGTTGTTAGATGTCATTGTTATTAGTACCAGCTTGTTTTGCTTTGCTTTGTCTTTTCCTTCTGCTGCTGTCACTCTGGCAGTTGCAGTAAGTTGCTGGGTTTGTCCTTGCTTTCCCGTTGTTTGAGTTTCTGGATGAAGTCATTGGCTATACAGAGCTGAGATCTCAGCCTTGCAGATAAGCAGAAATCAAGAGCTGGGGAAAGTGGTATGGGATTTGTGAGTAAAATAGCTTCAAATGCTGTCATGTTATCAGCTACCAATTTTATATCATCAAATCCAGTTTCTAGTTTCTTTTGTTTCTAGGTGTGCCATTCACATGTATTTTAATGGAAACTGCGTTTTCCGAGTGATTCCAATGCAATTACCTTTCACCAGATAATCCCATGATGCATTTAGTTATTTATGTGATTATATGAGTAGATAGAGACCTGCTTTTTCTTTTGCTTTGATATTTCTTCTCTCCCACGTAAAAAAAGAAAATCATGTAGAATACTTTTTACTTACTAAAAAAAGGCAACACAACATACCAAAAACGGATTTCAGGACTTTTTCCCAATTTGACATCTTGTTATTTTTCATTTGTTGGATTTAAGCTTTTCAGCCTTCAAATTTCAAGTCAATTGAGATATATACTTCAAGGTAGAGATGTCTTTTAAAAATATGCTAAGTATCTGCAAAAAACAGGCAACAAAGAACAATAGGAATAATAAAATCATAGAATGGGGGTTGGAAAAAAATCTTTAGGATCATCAAGTCTAACTTTAACCCAGAACTACCAAGTCCACCACAAAACCATGTCCCCAAGTGCCCCATCCACACTCTTTTAAATACCTTCAGGGATAGTGATTCAATCACTTCCCTGAGAAGCCTTTTCCAGTGCTGGACAACTCTTTTGGTGATGAGATTTTTCCTAATGTCCAGTATAA
>VYZX01000328.1:0-10842 GCA_013401335.1 Brachypteracias leptosomus
ATTGCTGGCTCGTGGTCATCCTATATTACAGCCAATTTTAAGGTGAAATTTCCTGAAGAAACTCTCCTGTGACACGTGTCCTTTTCCACCCCTGTTCTTCTTGCTCCCTGTTCCCTTCATTCTCTCCCTGTCTCATCCCAGCCCCCCCACTAAACCACTTCTGCACTCAACCTCTGGCTGGAACAACAATCAATGTCCAACGTGTGTTGGTGGCTCTCCCCAGTGACCCCAGTGGTGGGTTTGACCACACCCTGGGTGAGCTGCTCAGCTCTGCTGGTGGCCCCAGGAGCTGCCCAGTGGAGGTGGGGTCGGGCTCTTACTCGTTGAAGCAGTGAGCAGCTGAGAGCAGCCAGCGGGGCCCGATGATGGTGGCTCCACAGAAGTGCCTCGAGTATTCCTTCAGGCTGACTTGCCAGGGGACCTCTCCTCTGGAAGCATCTGTTCCTCCCACGATCTTGCTGGGTTTGGAGAACCCAGGTCGTCCTCCACACTCTGCAGAGAAGCCAAAACATGACTTGTGAGCACTCCCAGCAGGAGACAAGCGAGGAGAGGCTCCTGCTCTCTCCAACCATGAAGGCTGAGCAGGGACAGGTCAGGGCTGAAGTGTGGGTGGCCCTGGGGTTGGAACTAGAAGATCCCTTCCAACCCAAACCATCCTATGCCTGTTGATGATGGTGGTCCCTGATGGAGCCATGCACAGCCACACATGGGCTTTCACCCTACCTGCTGTTGTCCCTCTTGCTCTTGGCAAGTCCTTAATCCCGTGCCTGTCCTGAAGGAGAAGGAACCAGCAGCTTGGTCCTTTCTCAGCCTTCCCATCCCAGCTGAAAAGTTCATCCCTACATCTGTATCTCCCTGCAGAGCTGCTGGGAGGGCTCTTGGAGCTGACAGGTCATCCTAGAGACACCTTGAAGTGCTGGGCCTGGGCTGTGGGCCCTGAGTTGGGATTGACCTATGGCTGAGTCCCAACCCAGCAACAGGTTTTGTTCCCCAAGGCCCCAGAGGCAGAACCTGCCCCAGCTGTGTGAGGAACCAACTGCCCCCAGGTGACTGTGGTTGGGGTGGCTGGAGAGGGATCAACCAGGAGCCAAATCAGTCTGAGAAGCAGCAAGAACTGAACCAGTTGGAAAGAAGCAACAGAAGAGAAAAGAAGAAACAAGGAGCTGGTCAGTTTGAAGGAAATTCCTGTTGAGGAGAGCTCCTGTTGGGGGCAGTTGGAGGAGTTCCTGTTGGGGTCACTTGCTGAGCTCTCTCTCAGGGGTGTGTTCCCCCTTGGCTGATTCAAGATGGAGAAGAGCAAACAGATGAAGGATAAAAGATGAAGTTCTGCTGAGGTTGGTGTTGGCCTAAGGAGGCAGAGAGCTGGCAGCACAGACCTGCCCCCCTTCCCTTCAGGGAGAAGGTTCATGGCTGGCCACAGCTCTGAACTGCTGGGAGATCCTCAGGTGGCAAACAAGAGTGAGTGGTCAACACGTGAAATAGTGTCAAGTGCTGCTGTGTCTTCTCCCCCTGTCCTGGGCCTGCTGGAGCCAACCACGGGCAGCAGATAAAATCCCACATTCAGCTGCACAAGCAAAGGAGCCCCTGGAGCTCACCTGTGAGGTGCTGAGTGACTCTGCCAGGGCAGCCACACAGTGTCACTTGTGCCCTGGCCCTCAGCACTAAGGGTTGTGGGGGTCACCCACTGAGGGTCACTGCAGCTCAGTGGAAGAACAAAACTGGCATTTCATAGAACCATAGAATGGGTTGGGTTGGAAGGGACCTTAAAGGTCATCTAGTTCCAACCCCCCTGCCATGGCAGGGACACCTCCCACTAGACCAGGTTGTTCAAGGCCCCATCCAACCTGGCCTTGAACACCTCCAGGGATGGAGCATCCACAGCCCCCCTGGGCAACGGGACAGTGTCTCACCACCCTCACAGTGAAGAACTTCTTTACATGTAATCTCAACCTCCCCTCTTCCAGTTTGACCCAATCACCCCTTGTCCTATCACCACAAGCCCTTGTCAAAAGTCCATCCCCAGCTTTCTTGTAGCCCCTTCAGATACTGGAAGGGAGCAATAAGTCTTCTCCAGGCTGAACAACCCCAACTCTCTCAGCCTGTCCCCATAGGAGAGATGCTTCAACTCTCTGATCATCTTCATGGCCTCCTCTGTACCAGCCACTCCTCCTGCCAAGGTGCCCCCACCCCACAGCTGCTCATACACAGACTCACAGAATGTCAGGGGTTGGAAGGGACCTCCAAAGATCATCCAGTCCAACCCCCTGCCAGAGCAGGAGCACCCAGAGCAGCTCACGCAGGAACACGTCCAGGGGGGCTTGAAACGTCTCCAGAGAAGGAGACTCCACAACCTCCCTGGGCAGCCTGGGCCAGGCTCTGGCACCCTCACCACGAAGAAGTTGCTTCTCCTATTGATGTGGAACCTCCTCTGGTCCAGCTCACACCCATTGCCCCTTGTCCTATCCCTGGATGTCCCTGAGCAGAGCCTGGCTCCATCCTCCTGACACTCTCCCTTAATAACCATTCCTGAGGTCCCCCCTCAGTCTCCTCTTCTCCTACCTTGAGGACTCGGGGCAGTCCCTGGGGCTGGTGAGGTGCTGGGGGTGGCTCCAGTGGTGGTTGTGTTGAGCTCCTCAGAGCTGCCCACGCTGCTGTTGGTGCTGGAGTGCACTAGAGGGACTGGGCGGTCCATGGAGGTGGGGGAGCCAGAAATGGCCTCCAAGATCCAGTCCCTGAGCTTGGTCACTCGAGTGTAGACCCCGGGCCTCCTGGCTTCAGCACAGCCAATTCCCCAGCTCACGATTCCCGCCAGGAAAAACTTCCCAGATGGTTCTTGGCAAACCAGGGGCCCTCCAGAGTCACCCTGCAAGAGAAGCCAGATGATGAGGTCTCCCTGGGGGCTCTTCAAGCTCACCCTGACTACCCTCAGCAAACCTCTGCCAGCCTGGCCCTCTCTGTGCATCTCAACTGCCATTCGCTTCAGCCTAGTGATGAGTGAAGCATCTCCTGGGTGACCCCCGGGTGCTCCTCTCTGTGGGGACACTCTCCTGCCATTAGCCTTTGATATGCCAGAAGAGCACAAGAACACCCTCCATAAGCTCCACCATGAGCGTTTCTACTGGTTTACTCCTCGGTTAAGTGGCTGCTCTGGAAGGTCAAGCCCAGGAGCCCCCAGCCAACCAGATGAGGGTGTTCACCACATGATGCACAACCCAGGGAGATCATGTTAAGCTTTGCATGATGCTTCCTTGACATGGCCTGTGGTCCCCTGGCCAGTTCTGTGGCACTGTGACTGTCACTGATGTTGGCCATGGGGGGTCTGTGGAGCTGGCAGTGCCTGCTGGGGGCTGGATCAGTCTAGGTGAGTAATGAAGAACCAGATGGGTCGTGTTCAACCTCCAATCTCCCGTTCTAGGCCCTTTCTCCAGTGTTTGTGCAGAACTCTGAAGTGCTACCACCAGACCAGTGCAGTGTTGCTCAGCTGGTGGCCCTGCAAAGCCCAGGGACAGCCACAGAAGCCACAGTTCTCCTCTCCCAGCATGATCCTCCTGCCCACACATGGTGAAGGGGTTTCTCCAGCTGACCACTTGCAGCTCCAGGCTGGAGAACACTTAACTAGGGAAAACACCAAGTTGGTCACCAAAGACAGTTGTGTGTGTTTTAGATGCTGCTGCTGCTCTTTGCCATCTGGATTTTGACCTGAGGACCTGCCGGGTCCATTGGTAGCACCAGGCAGAAAGTAGTTAAACAGTCAAAAAAGCCCCTTAAACTGTGTCCTGCTCTAAGCACCAGAGAACAGACCCTCAATTTTGTCTTCTGCAGTCCCTGATCCATGCTTGGGTCCAAGGGATGGCCCCAAACCTTGGGGAGAACTGTGACCATGGTGTCAGATCCTGCTTCTTGAGGGAAGAGCCTCCCGTGGGAGGTGGTTGAAGTTCCCTGGGCAAACCTACCTGGCAGGAGTCGATCTTGCCCTCCAGGTACCCAGCACACATCATCCTGTCGGTCAGGGCGTGGCTGTAGAGGCTGGAGCACAGCGACTGGTCCAGCAGCTCCACGGTTGCTTTCTGCAGGAACTCAGGTTTCACCACTAAAGGAGAGAGATGTGACCATGAGCTCAGCACAGGGAGCCTTGCATGGGACCAGCTGCCCACGTCTGAGGACATGGACCTGCTGGAGTGGGACTAGAGGAGGGCCATGAAGATGATGATAGGGCTGGAGCATCCCTCCTACAAGGACAGGCTGAGAGAGTTGGGCTTGGTCAGCCTGGAGAAGAGAAGGCTCTGGGGAGACCTTAGTGCAGCCTTCCAGAATCTGAAGGGGGCTACAAGAAAGCTGGGGAGGGACTTTCTACAAGGGCTTGTAGTGATAGGATGAGGGGCAGTGGTTTTAAACTAGAGAAGGGGAGATTTAGATTAGACATTAGGAGGAAGTTCTTTACTACGAGGCTGCTGGAACACAGGAACAGGTTGCCCAGAGAGGGGGTGGAGGCCCCATCCCTGGAGATGTTCAAGGTCAGGCTTGGTGGGGCTCTGAGCAACCTGCCCTATTTAGAGACATCCCTGCTGACTGCAGGGGGGCTGGACTAGATGACCTTGGAAGGTCCCTTCCAACCCAAACCATTCTATGACTCTATGTCCCCACCCCAGCTGGCCAGAGCTCACCCCACATTCCCCTCCCTGCTGCCTCCTGCCCCTCTCACACCCCACCAGGGCTCACAGAAATCATCCTTGAGGTAGCCCCAGCCGGAGATGAGGCACTTCTGGCTGGCAGGGAAGTGGTGCCCAGCGTCTGGCAGGCACACGGGCTGGATGTACTTGGTGAAGGTCACGGGGCTCTTCAGCTCCAGCACGGCCACGTCGTAGTCGGCGGTGTCGGGGTTGTAGGAGGGGTGGGGGATGATCCGAGCGATGCCCAATTTCACCGCGCCGCTGTCGGAGCCGTGCAGGGAGGTGGTGCCAGTGTAGGCTGCCCACATGGCTGGGTCCTGGAACCTGGAGGGGAGATGCACAAGAAAGATGTGGACATATTGGAGTGTGTCCAGAGGAGGGACCAAAATGCTCAGGGGAATGGAGCATCTCTGGTGTGGAGACACTGAGAGAGTTGGGGCTGTTCAGCTGGAGAAGGCTCCAGGGGACCTTAGAGTGACCTTCCAGGACCTGAAGGGGCTCCAGGAAGGCAGGGGAAGGTCTGTTCAAAAGGGTTTGTAATGACAGGACCAGGAGTGATGGTTTTAAGCTGGGAAAGGAGAGATTTAGGCTGGAGATTAGAAAAAAGTTCTTTAGCATGAGGGTGATAGATCAGGAGAATGGGCTGCCCAGAGAGGGGGTGGAGGCCCCATCCCTGGAGTCCTTCAAGGTGAGGCTTGCTGGGGCTGTGAGCAGCCTGCCCTAGGTAGAGATGTCCCTGCTGGTGTAGGGAGGTTGGACCAGATGAGCTCTGGAGGTCCCTTCCAGCCTCGAACATTCCATGATTCTATGGTGGGGCTGGTGTGAGCCCACAACCCCAGCACACTCCTGCCAACCAGAGCCTGGTCTAAGGGTGCTGCCTCCTGCCCATCCCATGCTCTGGGACAGGAGCTCCCATGGCTCAACCCGGTAGGGAAGGACACCAGGGGTGATGGGGCGGGTGGTGGATCAGCCACTTGGGCTGGAGGACACACCAGCTTTGGCAGCAGGGTGGGGGTCAGGGTGGGGTGGGCAGAGCTTACTCTGTGAAGCAGTGAGCAGCAGAGACCAGCCACTGCTGGGTGAGGATGGCGGCGCCGCAGAAGTGCTCGTTGTTCTCCCGCAGGCTGACCTGCCACGGGAACTCCCCCCGGGACGCCTCCGAGCCCCCGACGATCCTGCTGGCTGCCTGCATGGCCGGGCGGCTCCCGCACTCTGCAACCCAGAGAGACACAGGGCATGGGGGGGCTGAGCCAGCAGAGAGCTCCTGGGGCAGCTGGGAAGAGCTGCTGCTGCTTTGGACAGGCTCTAGAAGCAGGACATGGCCCAGGGCAGACTTTAACCTGCAGGCTTGGAGAGTGCTGCAAAGCACGGGGCCACCACAGTGTCCACCACAGCGTCCTCCCCAAAACAGCATCACAGAGTGTCAGGGGTTGGAAGGGACCTCCAAAGATCATCCAGTCCAACCCCCTGCCAGAGCAGGAGCACCCAGAGCAGCTCACACAGGAACACGTCCAGGGGGGCTTGAAACGTCTCCAGAGAAGGAGACTCCACAACCTCCCTGGGCAGCCTGGGACAGTGTCTGTCACCTTTATAGTAATGAAGTTCTTCCTCATGTTGAGGTGGAACTCCCTGTGCTCTACTTGCATCCATCGCCCCTTGTCCTGTTGCAGGGCACAAGTGAAAAGAGGTTGTCCCTTTCTTCTTGACACCCAGGCAGGGGAAGATCTGCTCCCAAGGGTTTGCAGCGACAGGACAAGGGGTAATGGTTTTAAGGTAGAAAAGGGGAGATTTAGGTTGGACATCAGGAAAAAGCTCTTTAAAATGAGGGTGGTTGGTCACTGGAACAGGTTGCCCAGGAAGGTGGTGGAGGCCCCATCCCTGGAGACATTCAAGGTCAGGCTTGATGGGGCTCTGAGCAGCCTGCCCTAGGTAGAGATGTCCCTGTTTATTGTAAGGGGTTGGACTAAATGACCTCAAGAGGACCCTTCCAACCCAACCCATTCTATGATTCTCTGAAGGCAGCCTTGCCATGACCCATTGGTGGTAGGACCAAGGTGTTTCTAGGGTTCAAATCCCCTCGTCTTGATGCAGACATCTACTACTGGCCTGCAAGTTGTGCTGTGTCTTGGACTCTCTCCAGTGCCCAGAAGCCCAGTGGTGTTACAACTGCCAAGGGCTGTGGGTCCAGCAGTGGGTTGGGGCCTGTCCCCCATGTCACCAGAACCATGGGCACATTCTTTTTGGCCATCCCATTCAGGGGTTTCTCTCCACATGCACTGGGTGTTGGGGCAAGTGAAGGTTTCTCAAAGGCTTGAGCCACTCAGGTCTTCTGCAGCCCTCCCGGCAAGTGTCCCTCAGCTTCCCCAGGGGCAACCACCCTGGTGACCTGGTCACTCTGCTCCTGGGCAGTGCCAGAGCCCATGGGATGGAGCTGGGAGTGGAGCTGCAGCTCTTGTGGAGCTTTCAAGGGGGTGCAGGGCCCTGGACCACCAGGTTATGGACAAGATGGGGCCTCTTGTATCTGCAGCCAGGCCACCGGTGAGGAGGAGGCTACGGGTCAGGCTGCAGCCAAGGAGCAGCCACGGGTGGCTTGTCCTGCCCAGCTCTTACCTGAGTTCACTCCAAGTCTGTCGCTGCCACCTGTGACAAAGGGGAGGAACAGGGATCAGGTGAGGACATCCCAGCCAGGGGCACAGGAGCTGCATGTCCCAGTGACCAGGCTGCTCCTGGGCCAGGGCTGCCCCAGGCTTGGCTTCATCTTTTCCTCCTGTCCCAGCACCTTTGGTGAGCTCCTGGCCCAGCTCCCTTCCTTCCTGGAGCCCTAACGACCTCAACTTGCACCAGGGAAGGTTTAGATTGGACATTAGAAGAAGTTCTTTACTGAGAGAGTGGTCAGGGACTGGACCAGGCTGCCCAGGGAGGTGCTGGAGTCACCATCCCTGGAGGAGTTCAACAAATGAGTAGGTGTGGTGCTTTGGGACATGGTCTGGGGGTCAGGGACATGTTGGGATGAAGGTTGGACTTAATCCCAGAGGTCTTTTCCAACCTAAATGATTCTATGACTCCTCAGTTTTCTCCACCACAAGCACCACACATGGTGGAGGAGCAGCCATCTCCAGCCCTGACAGCTTTTGGGGTGGTCTCAGGTGCAGGGAGTTCTAAACGTGCTGGACCTCCAGTCCTACAGTCACATGCAACTCCACAGTCACCGAAGGAAAGGAGAGTTTCTGGTGAGGTGATTTCAGAGAAGAATTCAAGTCTGAGAACTCTCTACCCCAGCAGGAATTACTGCTGCACCTCTTAGGATTGCCCAAGGGCTGCTGCAGACCCGTAGGTGCAGACAACCCAGCAAGAACCTCCTGAAGCTTGAGCTCTTGGCCCTCAGGCTGGTTCCAGGTGCTGCAAGGAAAGCCCAAGAAGCTGCAATTTAAGCTTTGGGGGCTGTTGTTGGTGCAGGCACCCAAAGCTGCTCTTGCAGGGCAGAGAGCACCCAGGCAGCGTTAGCCTTGGAGGGGGACCTGGGCACTCCCCACAAGTGGCTGTGGAGCAACCACCAAGGTCCAGCCACGTTTCAGCTGCTGGCTTGTGGAGCTGGCAGCACTTGGGAGCCAGGCAGAGCATCTTCTGCTGGCTTGCTTGGGTGCCTGGCAGGACCTCCAGGTCTAACGCTGCTGCTGGCCATGAAGCCTTCAGTGGACACCTGAAGTTCTGCAGCTGCTTGGCTGAGACACAGGTGGTGGCTTCTCTAGCGTGACCTTTGGTGCCAGCAGCACCAGCACCTTGCCCTGGCGTACCTGTGAGAGAAGCTGAGGATATGGTCCCATAGTCAGCCAGGGAGAGCCCCTGGTCGTGCAGAGCAGCCGCCAGCCCCAGCCTGAGCACCTCCTGCTCCACGGGGGAGCTCAGGGGGTGGGAGTCGCGGGGGGCGAAGCGGAGGCGGAACCGGACGATCACACTGGAGTTCCCATCCCTGCTGGAGACAGAGGATGAACACTGAGATGCTGCTGAGACCTCCCCAGGACCCCAGACAGTGAATGAACCAGAGCCCATTGGGATTGGAAACCTCCAGGATCCTTGGATGCTTCTACTGCACCATCCTGTGGCCAGCAGGGGAGGGAGGGGATTCTCCCCCTCTGCTCCACCCTCCTGAGACCCCACCTGGAGCTCTGCGTCCAGTTCTGGAGCCCCCAGCACAAGAAAGATCTGGAGGTGCTGGAACGTGTCCAGAGAAGGGCCACGAGGATGGTCAGAGGCTGGAGCACCTCTGCTACGAGGACACATTGAGAGAGTTGGGGTTGGTCAGGCTGGAGAAGAGAAGGCTCCCAGGGGACCTTCTGGTGGCCTTCCAGGATCTGAAGGGGCTACAGGAAAGCTGGGGAGGGACTTTTGAGGCTGTTGGGTAGTGGTAGGAGTGGGGGGAATGGGTCAAAAGTAGAGGTGGGGAGATTGAGATGAGAGGTTAGGAAGAAGTTGTTGGCCAGGAGGGGGGGGAGACACTGGCCCAGGTTGGGCAGAGAGGTGCTGGAAGCCCCATCCCTGGACATTTGGAAGGCCAGGCTGGCTGGGGCTGTGAGCAACTGATGGAGTGGGAGGTGTCCCTGCCATGGCAGGGGGGTTGGAACTGGATGAGCTTTGAGGTCCCTCCCAACCCTGACAATTCTATAGTGCAATCCCAGAAGAAAACCCAGCTTTGAACAAAAAGCAGTGTCTCTTTGTGCTGGTTTTGGGCAAGGACAGAGGTGGGAGCTCATCACCTGCTGGAGCTTCTCAGCACACCCTGACCATGAGCTGCTGGCTCTGGGGAGAGCTGCCTGCACTCACCTGTAGCCCAGGATGGTGCAACCAGTGCAGCTCCAGTCTGGCTGGGAGTCCTGGACACTGGACAGGAACTGCAAAGCAGAGAGGGATGGTCACACACTCAGCCAGCAGAAGACCTCAGGGAGATGGGACTAGATGGTGCCTGGGGTTTTGCAGTGAGCTGGAGGGAGCTGCAGCATCTCCTCTTGTCTCTGCAGGCAGCAGCAGCTCCTGCATCCAGCTCACGTGTTACCCTCTCCCCACCCTGGCTCAGGGCAGGAGGCAGCACATCCCTTCCTTCCACCTTCCCACACCTCACCTGGGCAAGGAACAACCCTCAGCACCCATTTCCCACCCCACAAATGTCTCTCAGCACCTTGACAGGGCCTCTCAAGTGCAGATCAGCCCCGCTGATGTTGAAGAACCCCTCCTGCCCTTGGTGCCCAGATTCTGCTGGGTGAGGAGGCCCTGGGGAACCACCACAAGCCCAGATGGACTCACCAGCCTCTCGAGGGTGGGTGTCAGCACCCTGTAGTAGTCGGAGCTCTCCAGCTGCAGGCTGCTGTTGAAGGTGATTCCTCGCAGCTCCACCGTGTGCTCAAAGCTGGTCTCCCTGGGGGGGTGACAGGCTGCAGGGAGGGAAGGGGCTGTCAGGGGCACCAGGGACACACGCAGGTTTGGGGCCAGGCTGCACCCAGAGTTCTGCACTGTCTGCTCTGGAACATGGGGCTCATCCTGCCCCTGAGCACTCCTGGGGGAGCCCTGGGGCTGTGCTGGGCTCCCCCGCACATGTGCAACTGGAGAACTTCACTCTGAGCTTGAAAATGATGGATTTTTGTCAAGCCTGAGAGAAAAGTTCATGAAGAGATGGGTCCAGCCTGGCTGTGCAACCCCAGCTTGGCCCCAGGCTGGGCAAAGGTACCAAAGCCAGCTTAGAAAGGCCAAAGGAGGGCCACAAGGATGGTCAGAGGCTGGAGCACCTCTGCTACGAGGACACACTGAGAGAGTTGGGGTTGTTCAGGCTGGAGAAGAGAAGGCTCCCAGGGCACCTTCTGGTGGCCTTCCAGGATCTGAAGGGGCTACAAGAAAGCTGGGGAGGGACTTTGGAGGCTGTTGGGTAGTGGTAGGAGTGGGGGGAATGGGTCAAAAGTAGAGGTGGGGAGATTGAGATGAGACATTGGGAAGAAGTTCTTGGCCAAGAGGGTGGGGAGACACTGGCCCAGGTTGGCCAGAGAGGTGCTGGAAGCCCCATCCCTGGACATTTGGAAGGCCAGGCTGGCTGGGGCTGTGAGCAACTGATGGAGTGGGAGGTGTCCCTGCCCATGGCAGGGGGGGTGGAACTGGATGATCTTTAAGGTCCCTTCCAACCCTGACA
>VYZX01000328.1:11997-36591 GCA_013401335.1 Brachypteracias leptosomus
TGGACATTTGGAAGGCCAGGCTGGCTGGGGCTGTGAGCAACTGATGGAGTGGGAGGTTTCCCTGCCATGGCAGGGGGGTTGGAACTGGATGAGCTTTGAGGTCCCTTCCAACCCTGACAGTTCTATGACTCTATGATCCTGCCCTGGCTACTGAAATAGTCAATTCAGTGGGTGACAAAACTCCCTTCAGTGGCAGCAGAGCTCCCAGTGCCTAGGAATGCAGAGCAATTAATCCGTGCTTTAATTGCTGCTGTCCTGATGAGCAGTTTCTCCTTCCCCATGGTCACCACTGGCACTGGTGTGTCTGGCATTTGGCTTCATATGATCACAGAATGGTTTGGGTTGGAAGGGACCTCAAAGCTCATCTTGTACCAACCCCCCTGCCAGGGCAGGGACACCTCCCACTAGAGCAGGTTGTTTTGAAGCCCCATCTTTGAACACCTCTAGGGATGGAGCATCCACAACCCCCCTGGGCAGCCTGTGCCAGGGTCTCACCAAGCTTCAAGTGGTACAAACGTCCTGCACAGGAACCAAAGCCCCTTCACGTGACCTTTCCTGCCTCCTGAGATCAACTCAGTGGCCTCTGTTGGACCCATTCCAGTTAAGTCAATGTTTTTCATGCCCTGAAGATGCTCAGACAGGATCTGGCACTCCAAAAGTGACCCCAAAGGGTGATAGATGAGTGGAATGGGCTGCCCAGAGAGGGGGTGGAGGCCCCATCCCTGGAGTCCTTCAAGGTGAGGCTGGATGGGGCTGTGAGCAGCCTGCCCCAGGTAGAGATGTCCCTGCTGGTGTAGGGAGGTTGGAGCAGATGAGCTCTGGAGGTCCCTTCCAGCCTCAAACATTCTAGGATTCTATGATTCAAAAGTGACACTTCTGCAGGAAGCCCAAGAAGACAAATGGGGCACTGGTCTCCTCTGGCCCTAAAATGTCTGAAATTACTGGATTAATTCCACCCCCACAGGCAGGCAGAAGACACCCAACCCTTCCCTTCAGACTGGCACACAAAAGTCTACCTAAGGCCATGTGGTTGGTCAGGGTTGGAACACATGGAGGTGCAGCCTCCTTGGCCAAAGATCCACAGTTCCTCAGCTTCAGAGGGAGCTTCTCAAAGACCCAACCTCCAGCTGCTGGGGAACTTCAGATGTACAGGTCACACCAGGACTCTTGGCAAGGTGAATTCATCTCTCGAGCTTCCTCTGCCTAGATATCAACAGCTTCAAGACCATGAAACCCACTCAGCTTTTCCTTCCTCACTCCCAAACTCTGTCCTCCTGAGGGGTGGCACTGGCCACCTCCTACCAGTTCAGAAGATGCTGGGAGTGGTTGGGCTGGGATGCTCTAAACCAGGCAGTGCCCTCAGCAGGCAGGGGAGCTGGGGAGGACCAACCTTTTCTGATGCAAATGCACTGAAAGAGCCAGAGGGGAGAAAGGAGCCGGCCCTGGAGCAGCAGCAGTTTCAAGAAGAAGCTTTTCAGCCTTGTCCAAGAGGCGTCAGCAGCTCTTTGAACTCAAGCTCCTAGATAAGAGATTTTAAAAGGTCCCTTCTTTGTGAGGCGACAGAGAGAAAGGGGAGAGGGAGGCAGAGTCTGGCCAAGGTGCCTCTTTTTTTCTCCAAATATTCTTTTTCAGCTGGGACTGAGCCGGGCAGGTTGGGCCCCTCTGCTTTGCTGACAACATCTCCACTGGACAATTCGGCTCTGGCTGAGAGGAGACTGGGAGGAAACGTTTTTTCCAGTGCTCCTTGTGACCTGAATACATGCAGAAGAATGATTCCAACTCTGCTCTTCCCATAGGTTTTGGAGTCACCATCTCTCTTGCATTAGGGCCACAAGGATGGTCAGAGGCTGGAGCACCTCTGCTATGAGGACACACTGAGAGAGTTGGGGTTGGTCAGGCTGGAGAAGAGAAGGCTCCCAGGGCACCTTCTGGTGGCCTTCCAGGATCTGAAGGGGCTCCAAGAAAGCTGGGAAGGGACTTTTGAGGCTGTTGGGTAGTGGTAGGAGTGGGGGGAATGGGTCAAAAGTAGAGGTGGGGAGATTGAGATGAGAGGTTAAGAAGAAGTTGTTGGCCAGAAGGGTGGGGAGACACTGGCCCAGGTTGGCCAGAGAGGTGCTGGAAGCCCCATCCCTGGACATTTGGAAGGCCAGGCTGGCTGGGGCTGTGAGCAACTGATGGAGTGGGAGGTGTCCCTGCCATGGCAGGGGGGTTGGAACGAGATGATCTTAAGGTCCCTTCCAACCCTGACAGTTCTATGACTCTATGAAGTTGGTGCCATTGTGGGAAGTCTGGCTCCCAGCACAACCACCCCGTGTCTGCTGAGCCTTCAGACACAAGGGTTGTAGAGCTGCCTCATGGTCTAAGGTCATGCCTGGGAGTCCTCCCCCAGACAGAGCCCTTGCGAAATGGTGGCTTTGGTATGAGAAATATGCAGCCTGCCTGGGGCAGACCAGGAGATCAGCAGAAATCCACCTGCAGCCTCAGGAATTCACCAGCAGTTGGTCAAAGGTGAGAGAAGGACTAGAGATGTTATCACCAGGATGAGGCTTGTGGCACTCCAGAGGAGGAGTACAGCAGAAGCAGAACCACCTTCCTCCAGGAGAGAGCCCAAAATGAAAGAGGAGACTCCAACCTGGCTCACTTGGTGGGGTCACCATTGGAAATCCCAGGCACCAGTCCCACAAACCACATCTGTGCCACCAAACCATCAAAGAGAGCAGATGGTCCCTTGCAGTTAGGGAAAGCAGAAGCATGACCAGAGGAGCTGAAGATGTGGGTGTACAAACAGCTCTGCTGGGTGGTGAGAACAGCAACCCCCAAATATCTCCATTAAAATGGGGTCAACCCTCGTGGTTTCCTCCTCACAAGTGGGAATTTAATTGTATGGGCTCAGCAACTTACAGCAGGCTGCTGAAGCTTTTCCTAGGGGGTGGATTTATACCCAGAGATATCTGCTGGGTGGTGGTGCAGCCAGGACATGCCAGACTGGAGAGGCCAAGAACCATGTGGCAGTTCCTCAAGGAGCCCCAGGGCTGCCCCATGAGAGGAGCTCCAGAGAAGGGAGTGTTGGACTAAAACCCTTCCTGGTGAGCCCATAAATCTTCCCTTAAATCTGACAAGATGATGATATACTATGAAAATAAACCCATGAAGTAGCAGCAACCAGCTTGTAGAAGGCATGAAGGACAGAGCTGCTCAGCATCACCCTGGATGGGGCAGGTGGTACCTTCACAAACCCCTCACATGATCAGCAGACACAGCCAGGCCAGGTCTGGCTAACGTGACCTTTTCATTTCATCTCCTGCCACCAGATGGTTCCTTGGACCACCCAACACTGGATTTCTTTAAACCTTTCAATCTTTAACCCATCTCCAGCATGTAGAGCTGGGCATGTCCCCTCCCTCACAGAAGGGACCTCTGGAGATCATCTAGTCCAAGCCCCTGTTAGAGCAGGTCCCTAGAGTAGGTCACACAGGATCCCAGATGGGTTTGAAATGTCTCCAGAGATGGAGATTCCACAACCTCTCTGAGCAGCCTGGGCCAGGGTCTGCCACCCTCACACTAAAGTGTTTCCTTACGTTTAGGTTGAACCTCCTGTTCACCAGTTTGTGCCCATTGCTCCTTGTCCTGTCACTGGGCACCACTGACAAGAGTCTGGCCCCATCCTCCTGACACCCACCCTTTAGATATTTATAAATACTGATCAAATCCCCCCTCAGCCTCCTCTTCTCCAGCTGAACAGCCCCAGCTCCCTCAGCCTTTCCTCGTGTGGTAGATGCTCCAACCCCTGAATCACACCAGTAGCTCTGTGCTGGACTCTCCAGTAGCTTCATGTCCCTTTTGAACTGGGGGGGCCAGCACTGGACACAATATTCCAGATGTGGCCTCACCAGGGCAGAGTAGAGGGGGAGGAGAACCCCCCTCAATGTGCTGCCCACACTCCTCTGACACATCCCAGGGTGCCCTTGGCCTTCTTGGGCACATTGTTGGCTCATGGTCAACCTGTCCCCAGGTCCTTTTCCCCACAGCTCTCTGCAGGTTAACACTTAGGGGGGTTGTGCAGTGTTTGAAAGGCCAAACCCTCCTGCCAAGCAGAAAGATCAAAGAATGCCAGGTTGGGAGGGACCTCAGGGGTCATCTAGTCCAACCTTGCAAGGTAAAAGTAGAGTTTAACTGAGCTGGCCCAACTCCTGTTGAGCTGAGTCTGAAAACTGCCCAGTGCAGCGGAATCCACCACTGCCCTTGGGAGATTATCCCAATGTCTAATGGTTCTCATGGTGAAATATTTTCTTCTGGAGTCCAATCGGAATCTCCCCAGGACTAACTTGCACCCATCCCCCCTTGTTTTTTCCATGTGGCTCCTGGTTAAAAGGGAGTCTCCATCTTCATGGAAGCCACCTTTGTTATACTGAAAGAAACCCTGTCACCTACATGGCTGCAGCCCCTGGCTGAGGACACCTCTTTTCTGTGGAGGTGAGCAAAGACCTCCCAGCACTTTGACCTCCATGAGCAGCCTGCAAGTGAGATCTGCTCTGGGTGCTCCCAGTCACAGAACACAGAATGTCAGGGGTTGGAAGGGACCTCCAAAGATCATCCAGTCCAACCCCCTGCCAGAGCAGGAGCACCCAGAGCAGCTCACACAGGAACACGTCCAGGGGGGCTTGAAACGTCTCCAGAGCAGGAGACTCCACAACCTCCCTGGGCAGCCTGGGCCAGGCTCTGGCACCCTCACCACGAAGAAGTTGCTTCTCCTATTGATGTGGAACCTCCTCTGGTCCAGCTCACACCNCGTGGTCCAGCTCCCAGCCAGCCCAACCACACTGTGTGGGCCCTTGTTTATTGTCCCTCCTGGACTCCCAACGTCTCTCAATTTACACGTAAGAGGATCCTCTCCCTGCCTGCCAGCTCCGCAGCCCCAGCTGGGCCATGACAGACGGATCCTCTCCACTAACAAAGGCTCTAACACCATTTCCATGGCAGGGACGCTCAGCCCCGGGTGCTGCCGTTGGTGACGCGGTACCGGGAAGATTTGAACCTCTTAATTCCTTTTTAAACAGTCAAATCAAGGCTGCCCCCCCCGGGCTGTGCTCCCCTGACAGCTCCACACTGATAGTAAATACTGAACTCACCCGGGGAGTATCCAGTGAGCAGCAAAGTGCCATTTCTGCCCGGTTCCCCTCCACAATAGCAGCACGAGAGAACTCGATCCCTTTGCCTCATGAATGGCCAAGAAAAACTCACTCATGGCACTTCCCTTAGTGACAACCCCCCCTGGACATTGGCCCAGTGGGAGAAATCTTGGAGCTGTTGGACATACTGGGACCAGAGGTTCTTGGAGGAACAGGGTTTGAAATAATCTCTTCATTTTGCAGATAATCCCATTTTATTTGCCCAGAGAGGTGCTGGAAGCCGCATCCCTGGACATTTGGAAGGCCAGGCTGGCTGGGGCTGTGAGCAACTGCTGTAGTGGGAGGTGTCCCTGCCATGGCAGGGGGGTTGGAACAAGATGATCTTTAAGGCCCCTTCCAACCCTGACAATTCTATGATCCTTTCTTACCATCTTACATCTATTAGAAGCAATGTGTAAATTATATTTTTTCACACCCAGCTTCACTGTTATTACAGACATGGAGGTGTTCACATCCATGTGACAACCCCCCCACTGCTGCCCTGCAACAGTCCCCACAGTGCACGTTGCCTCAAAGGAAGGATTCACACAGAGAAACCAGCTCCTGATGACAGATGCTGGTGAATAGGGGAGCTGGGAGCACCTGAGTCAATGGGATTTTTGTCACTGAACTCAGAGGCTGCAGAATGAAACTCGACCCAGCTCCACATGGGACGGTGTCATCTGCTGAACTCAGGCTGTGTGGCCATGTAGAGCTTGGGGCAGGCCCTGCTGCTGAGGAGAACATCCCCAAGCACAGGCTGCAGGTGCTGGATCAATCCTGCACTGACCTCTGCTTGGTGCTGTCACCCACGGGGACCTCCCTTGAGTGGGAACTGGGGGGATATGGCTGAACCAGAGGGCTGGAACCCCTCTCCTACAAGGACAGGCTGAGAGAGTTGGGGTTGTTCAGCCTGGAGAAGAGAAGGCTCCGGGGAGACCTTCTTGGGGTCTTCCAGTACCTGAAGAGGCTACAAGAAAGCTGGGGAGGGACTTTTTACAAGGGCTTGTATTGACAGGATGAGGGGTGATGGGTTCAAACTGGAGGAGGGGAGATTTAGATTGGAAATTAGAAAGAAATTCTTCACCCAGGGTGGTGAGACACTGGCACAGGTTGCCCAGGGGGGTTGAGGATGCTCCAGGTTGGATGAGGCCTTGAGCAACCTGGTCTAGTGGGAGGTGTCCCTGCCATGGCAGGGGGGTTGGAAGTGGATGATCTTTGAGGTCCCCTCCAACCCAACCCATTCTATGACTCTACGAACTCTGCAGGGTGGCCTCACAGCTGGCAGACAAGTGGGTGCAAGGCAGGTTGGCACCTCCCTCAAGCCCTTTCCTTCAACCATGGAACAAAGCACCATCCAGCTGCAGAAACCCCTCAGCTCAGATGATGGTATATTCAAAACCCAAGGAGGTTGCTCCAGGAATTGTCCCATGCCAAGGTCAGAACTGCTCAGAGCCGTGGCTGTGTCACTAGCACATTTCATATCACGATAATGCTGCTTATTTTACCCCTTAGGTCCGTGCCATTGCTAAAGCTGCACTTTTTATTTCCCATGGAGCATCCTGAACTGCCTTCCTAGGACATTTCACAACTGGTTATAGCTTTTAAATCACATTTTTAGACCTTTCTCTGTGTTTGGTTGCAAAGAAACGAAGACGTTCCTCCTTAACCAGGGCTTTGAGAGGAGAAGGTCTGGAGGTCACTTCCCAGGGGCTCCCCCCTTGGCTCACACATTTAGGAAAGCTGAAGACACCTGGTTAATAGACAAAAGATGAAGTGTCCTACAGAAAAACCACCCTTAGGGCACTGCCACAGGAGAATCAAACTTCCACAAACTTGGGGAGCCCATTTCTGTGGCTGGTGTTGGTTCAAATCCCCTCCAGAACACCCCAAGTTCTGGGCACGGAGTTTCCAGCCTCCCCCAGAGCATTTCAGAGCCCCATGGAATCGAAACCCACCAAAAAGCCACAATCACAGAAGGGCAAGTGGCTAAAAAGGAAAGGCTGAAGTTATCTGCATCTATTGCTCTCAATAAAAGGTTCGATGTGTCCCCCAACGGGCAACAAATTCAGAAATAAGCTCTTTCCATCGAGCCACCAAACCCAGAGGAATTTCCCCAGGCAGGAGGAAGGTCCCTGGGGAGCAAGAACCTCCCAACCCCCCCTTGCCTGGAGATGCTTTTTCTCTTCCCACCCCAGCCAAGAGAGCCCGAAGGAGATAAAAAGCAGCAGGGACTCACCAGCTCTGCTCTTCCCGCTGCCACCGAGGGGGTTTTCCCCGGTCCCACCGCTCGGTCCTCCCCGAGCCGCCCTCCCGGGCCAGCCCCGGCCCCGCCCGCGGGGATGCTCCGGGGAGGGGGGGGTGGACACCGGGACTTCGCTGACCGGGCTTAAAGGCACAGGCCGAGCTGCACCTTGAGGAGCTGAGTGGGTTCTTCACCAGGGGTTGGGGTTAAACAGGATTTTCCCCACCCCAGTTGCCTGAGGGGGGATGTCCAGCAGAGATGCTCCAGGTCCTGCTTGTCCCCAGCAGGGTTCCAGACACCACCAGTTAAATTCAGTCACCTTTCAATGAAGGACAGAGTGAAATTGGTGCCTGCAGTGCTGGGGATTGGTGCCAGCAGCACCGAACTCACCCATTGACCAGGACTTACCTGCACCCTGGGGTGGGTGGTTAACAAGGAGATCAAGGTGCTCTTAGCCTGTTGGCAGATGACACCAAGGTGGGTGGGTTGATCTGCTGGAGGGTAGGGAGGGTCTACTGAAGCACCTGGACAGGCTGCATCAAAGGGCCAAGGCCAATTGTATGACGTTCAACAAGGCCAAGGGCTGAGTCCTGCACTTGGGACACAACAACCCCCTGAACTCTCCAGGCTGGGGCAGAGCAGCTGGAAAGTGCCCAGAGGAAAAGGACCTGGGGGGGTTGGTCAACAGGTGGCTGGAGATGAGCCAGAGTGTGCCCAGGTGGGCAAGAAGCCACCAGCACCCTGGCTTGGACAAGGGCAGGGACTGTTCCCCTGGACTGGGCACTGGGGAGGTCACCCCTCAAATCCTGAGTCAGTTTTGGGCCCATCACTCCCAGAAGGACCTTGAGGGGCTGGAGCGTGGCCAGAGAAGGGCAACGAAGGTGGGGAAGGGTCTGGAGCAGGAGTGTGGTGAGGAGCAGCTGAGGGAGCTGGGGGGGTTGAGCCTGGAGCAAAGGAGGCTCAGGGGAGACCTTCTGGCTCTGCACAACTCCCTGACAGGAGGTTGGAGCCAGGGGGGGTCGGGCTCTTCTCCCAAGGAACAAGGGACAGGACAAGAGGAAACAGCCTCAAGTTGCCCCAGGGGAGGTTGAGGTTGGACGTGAGGAGGAATTTTTTCACTGACAGGGTTGTCAGGCCCTGGCCCAGGCTGGGCAGGGCAGTGGCTGAATCCCCATCCCTGGGTGTGTTTGAAAGCCCTGAAGATGTGGTGCTGAGGGACATGGTTGAGCAGCAGTAGAGTAAGGTTTTGGTTGGACTGGATGATCTTAAAGGTATCTTCCAACCTAAATGATTCTCTGACTGTCCCATGAGCACAGAACACAGTAAAGGGGAGCACTTACAGACAAATATTCATTCCCTCAATCTGACATCTAGAGTCTGTGCTCTCTGTAACATCACAACACTCTCCATGCAAGGAAAAGGGCCTGAACAGGGACAAGCAGGATTACCCAGCACCACACACCCCTACAGCACAGGCCAAAAGCAGACAGGGCTCCTTGTGCTGAAGTTGATATCTGAACCCACAAATGATTCTTCTGCCACCTTGAAAACCATATGAAAAATGGAGAACTCATTTTCATAGAATCATAGAACTGTCAGGGTTGGAAGGGACCTCAAAGCTCATCTTGTTCCAACCCCCCTGCCATGGCAGGGACACCTCCCACTCCATCAGTTGCTCACAGCCCCAGCCAGCCTGGCCTTCCAAATGTCCAGGGATGGGGCTTCCAGCACCTCTCTGGCCAACCTGGGCCAGTGTCTCCCCACCCTCCTGGCCAACAACTTCTTCCTAACCTCTCATCTCAATCTCCCCACCTCTACTTTTGACCCATTCCCCCCACTCCTACCACTACCCAACAGCCTCCAAAGTCCCTCCCCAGCTTTCTTGTAGCCCCTTCAGATCCTGGAAGGCCACCAGAAGGTCCCCTGGGAGCCTTCTCTTCTCCAGCCTGAACAACCCCAACTCTCTCAGTCTATCCTATTTTGGTTTAATCTGAATTTTTTCCTGCCACTTGACCCAACTGCCTCTCACCCAATTGCTGCTTCTGACCCATCAATGTTACTGGCAAACTTTAGTTCTTGGTGTGTTTAAAGAGCAAAGCAAGGGGAGAAAAAGATTTTAAAATTATAAAATGACTTATCTGAAGCTGGTTTTGAGAAGAGGAGTAATGGTTTGGCTTTTTTCAAGGAGTGATGGTTTTAAGCTGGGAAAGGAGAGATTTAGGCTGGAGATTAGGAAAAAGCTCTTTACCATGAGGGTGATAGATGAGTGGAATGGGCTGCCCAGAGAGGGGGTGGAGGCCCCATCCCTGGAGTCCTTCAAGGTGAGGCTGGATGGGGCTGTGAGCAGCCTGCCCTAGGTAGAGATGTCCCTGCTGGTGTAGGGAGGTTGGACCAGATGAGCTCTGGAGATCCCTTCCAGCCTCAAACATTCTAGGATTCTATGATTCTAAGAGTGTTTTGCTTCATTCCCAACATCTGCTGCCCCAGGGATCTCTCCAGGCTGGGCAGCAACCCCTGACATCTGTTCCAGCTTTCCTCCTGAGCACCAAAGCTGAAGACTTGGCCAGTTAAAACTGGAATGAACCTGGAAAATGCAGCAATCCCTGACTATAAACACGTTTGTGACTGTCACAAGCAGCTCCTGTCCTTACTGACACTATGTGCACCATAGATATATCTCCATGAAAGAGCAGAGCAGGAGATTGATGTCCTCCTAGAAGTTCAGCAGACAGAGAAGACCCTGGTCCTGGAAAAGACAAAACTGCTTGACCAAAGCCCAAAAGATTCTATGATTTCTAGCTGCAAAATACAGAGCAAGGAGGGCTTGGCATGAAGGGGTTTCAAAGACCTTTTGTTTCTGGGAAAGTCTCTTTGCTGAGGGCATGGAAAAGGAACATGATGGTCAAAGGTTGTGTCTCCTGGTTCTTGTCCTTGCTGCAACAGCTCAGAAGTGGAACAGGGACAGAAAACAACAGCTTGTGGCAACTGATCAGGAATTAAGAGTTATTTGGTCATCAGAACCCCATCCTGATACCCCAAGGATGGACATCACACTCTGCAGCACCACCCCCAAGCCACGTTTTCAGTAGATTTGGGTTGGAAGGGACCTTAAAGATCATCTCATCCCAACCCCCCCTGCCATGGCAGGGACACCTCCCACTAGACCAGGTTGATCAAAGTCCCATCCAACCTGGTCTTGAACACCTCCAGTGTTGGGGCATCTACAACTTCCCTGGGCAACCTGGGCCAGTGTCTCACCACCCTCAGAGTGAAGAACTTCCTTACATCCAGTCTAAATCTCCTCTCCTCCAGTTTGAACCCATCACTCCCCATCCTATCACTACCAGCCCTTGTGAAAAGTCCATCCCCATTTCCTATTTTTTTTTCCTGTACCAGGAACAGACATTTTAGACCTGAAGGGGACACCAAAAGTATCTGGTGGTTGAATTTCATTCTAAATCTTGATTTCAGGGAAATAAACCAACCCAAAGATCAGGATGGGGAATTGGTACAAGTGAGTATGAAATGGTTACAAGTGAGTATGAAACTCCAGCATGTCTCTGAGTTGTGGTGGAGCTGAGGATCAAGGTTGTCCTGGTGGGCACTGCTGGACCAGCCAAGGCAGCAGGTGGTCCATGAAGTGCCATCAGGAGGGCCAGAAACTCCCCACTTAATCCTCTGTACAAGTGAGATAACAACTGACTCAAGACAATGACCTGACTTGAAACTCCATTGACTGAAGATCTTCACCAGAAAGTATTCGGGCAATTGGTGCAGGAGCTCTGGAGGTGGGAATTTCAGTGTGCCCTGGAGACAACCTGCAGGCAGCAGCTGCCCATAGACCAGACTGAGCCACCAGCCTGGCTGGAGAATCCAGCCTGGCCTCCCAGAGCTTCCCCCAGGGGGTTGTGCTGCAAGACTCCTGCAGGTAGGGAAGATGCTGGTAAATAATGCAGAGAAGCTGCTCCTGCAGCTGCTGGGATGGTCACGTAGAGCTGAGCCTTAGGAAGGCTGAGATGCTTTGAATGTCATTAAGATCATCAACAGTGATAGGCCAGGAACTGGTGGTGCTGGTGGTGGGACCATGGGCCAGCTCTGCTGCAAGAATTGAGCTGAACAGCAGTTTAGGTTCTCACCCAGCCCAGGTGAATGGTTTAATTCCCTAGTAGAGCACACCAAGAATCAAAAAAAACCCCAATCAACCCCAAGCCTAAAGAGACTCTGTCCAGGTCTGTGCAATTTTACACTAATAGAAGTCTCACAACTTGCTCATTTTGCTCATTTTGTCCTTGTAATCAGGTGTATAGGATCTAGAGCACTAGTTACTGTCTCAACTCACATAGGACGAGGCTTGGAACAGTTTAGGGTGGGCTTTGGAATCTTTTAGGATGAGCTCTGGAATGCCTTAGGATGGGCTTTGGAATACCTTAGGGTGGGCTTTGGAATGTTTTAGGATGAGCTTTGGAATACCTTAGGGTGGGCTTTGGAATGTTTTAGGATGGGCTTTGGAATACCTTAGGGTGGGCTTTGGAATGTTTTAGGATGAACTCTGGAATGCCTTAGGATGGGCTTTGGAATACCTTAGGGTGGGCTTTGGAATGCCTTAGGATGGGCTTTGGAATACCTTAGGGTGGGCTTTGGAACGTTTTAGGATGAGCTCTGGAATGCCTCAGGATGAGCCCTGTGCCCAGACTGTCTCTCTGAACATCCCCCACCCTTTATTTCCCACAGAACCAGTCTGTCTGGTTTTGAACCCTCTTTGTCTGCATGGAAGGAGCCGTCTCCTGCTTCCCCAGCAACAGCCCCAGCAGAAAAGTTGTCCTGCTGCAATTTGGGATTTTTTTTTTAAGCCAGAAAACACAAGAAATATCTCAATTTTTACCTTCCTGGCTGTGTTGGGTGTCTGAGTGAAATGGTGAAAGCCACGGGCAGAAATTCAGAGGAGAATTCAGAGGTGTTTGTTTGTACCATTCTCAGATACATCCACAACTTGCCTTGTAATTCAGGAGAAATTCCTGATTGTTTTACAAAGAGGGAGTTTGTAGCTGCCTCCCATCCCAACCAACAGCACCTTGACATGCAACAGGTGAGTTAAAGCTGATTTTATCAGTGCAAAACTCATCAGGGCTATAAAACAGGGCAAAGATGATTTGTGTGCATTGCCTGGGGGTGTGAAACTGGTTCTGGTCTCAGCTCTTGCATAAGAGACTTGAAAATTTTAGGAATTTTACCTTGAATGCAGCTGAAGATGGGAGCTGTGAGTAGAGAGCTCTTAAATCACAAAAAAACCCCTTTTTATTGTGTCCTAGTGCAAAGAAAAAGAAGTAAATGCCTGGATTGCAGCTGTAAAGGGGATACACAATGGGAAAAACTCAGTTCCAAAATTAAGTATATTTATTTTACACTTTTAGAAAATTTTTGACAGTTTTAAACTAAAACAAGCGAAAGGAAAAGAAATCCCAGTGGTTTTTTTTTTACAAGCACAAAAGAAAATTCAGTTGAGCAGCCTTTTCAAGCTCCTTTTCTTTCCCCATATCTCTATGAAATAGGCTTAATTCCTCCATGGAAAATCCACCCTGCACAAACCCTGGGGATATTTCTCATCCCTTGTCCTAAGATTCCATTTCCCCCCCTCTGTTAATTCTGAAATTAGGTTTTTCTCTTGTTACCTCACAGAAAGCAGCAGCAAATCTACATCTGGTCACTGGAAATGTAATGTATTTACATATATAAAAATATATATATCATGATTTGCTGTGCAATGGGGTACGAGGCTGTTTCCAGTCAGAGGGGGCTGATATCAAACCATGAAGAGTGATAGAGACACAGAACCCACCCAGATGGAACTGAAAATCTGGTGGTTGTATTTCAGTAGGACCTACAAGTTTGGGCAACCAGAAATGAGGAGTTCAAGGGCAGGTTGGATGGGGAATGCTCAGCAACCTGCTCTAGTGGGAGGTGTCCCTGCCATGGCAGGGGGGTGGAACTAGATGGTCTTTAAGGTCCCTTCCAACCCAACCCATTCTATGGTTCGAAATATTACCGAAAATGTCTTTTACTACCTGGAAATGATGTTGCTTTTTCATGGTCTTCTCAATGGCTCGACCCTGGTGCCAGCACAGGAGGGCATTAGTGACATGTTCAGGGCTTTGCAAACAACGAGAATAAAATAATCTTACTCGTACTATAGATCAAGGAGTGATGGGTTTAAGCTGGGAAAGGAGAGATTTAGGCTGGAGCTTAGAAAAAAGTTCTTTACCATGAGGGTGATAGATCAGTGGAATGGGCTGCCCAGAGAGGGGGTGGAGGCCCCATCCCTGGAGTCCTTCAAGGTGAGGCTTGATGGGGCTGTGAGCAGCCTGCCCTAGGTAGAGATGTCCCTGCTGGTGTAGGGAGGTTGGCCCAGATGAGCTCTGGAGGTCCCTTCCAGCCCCAAACATTCTAGGATTCTACATAAGAGACTTGTATCACAGGTAAAAGTCACACAATTACCAGTTTATCCATCCTCATAGATCCCATGCACCAGTTGCAAGTCATGACTTAGTGAGCACAACACCTTCTAGAGCCTGGGTGGAAGGAGTTGTCCTCATCACACAAGGTGGTCTCCAACTCAGCAACCCAGGGAGCCAGAACTGAGGAACTAATGCACAGTGGATGGGACTGATGGACCAACAAGGTCCATGAGATGCAAGGTGAAAATGAGAATTGGGGAAGGATGTTCATGTCCTCAGCACTGTTGGTGACCAGTCACAGAGATCCCTCACTCCTTGGTCCCACTTCACCTCCACAGCTTTGATGCCTTTGGAAACAGGGGCCCCTCTGCAGGAAAAATGCTTGAATTGAGTTTTCACACCACGCTCCCTACACTGGCCAACTTTCTTAGCTGGGTTTTGGGGGATCGTTTTAATTCAGGGGCCAAACTGCACAGGAGATCTTAATAGAGCAAAAATATATCGTAGGATTTGTGTGACAGGAAAATTCTTTGTTCAGCACCATATGAAAGGAGCTTGGTCTCCCCTCATGATACATGGAGTTAAACGTGTGCGTTCACAAGGGCTAAAATTACCAACCTCTGGAGTTTGCTCTCTCCATAGCTCTAACATATACACCATTATTTGAGCATCTTACAAAGTCATAGAATCCTAGAATTGTCAGGGTTGGAAGGGACCTCAAAGCTCATCCAGTTCCAACCCCCCTGCCATGGCAGGGACACCTCCCACTCCATCAGTTGCTCACAGCCCCAGCCAGCCTGGCCTTCCAAATGTCCAGGGATGGGGCTTCCAGCACCTCTCTGCCCAACCTGGGCCAGTGTCTCCCCACCCTCCTGGCCAACAACTTCTTCCTAACGTCTCCTCTCAATCTCCCCACCTCTACTTTTGACCCATTCCCCCCACTCCTACCACTACCCAACAGCCTCCAAAGTCCCTCCCCAGCTTTCTTGGAGCCCCTTCAGATCCTGGAAGGCCACCAGAAGGTCCTCTGGGAGCCTTCTCTTCTCCAGCCTGAACAACCCCAACTCTCTCAGTGTGTCCTCGTAGCAGAGGTGCTCCAGCCTCTGACCATCCTCGTGGCCCTTCTCTGGACATGTTCCAGCACCTCCAGATCTTTCTTGTGCTGGGGGCTCCAGAACTGGACGCAGAGCTCCAGGTGGGGTCTCAGGAGGGTGCAGTAGAGGGGGAGAATCCCCTCCCTTGTCCTGCTGGCCACGCTGCTCTTGCTGCAGCCCAGGACACCACTGGCTTTGTGGGCTGCAGGTGTACACAAGTCCTTCCACAGACACCAGACATTAAAAACTCTTCTACTCAAGATGTTACCTCCCAAGAATAAACTTCCCCACTAAAGCAGCTCCTACCAAGCACCCAAAGAACCAGCATTAAGCAAAGAGGTGTTTGACTCACGGATCCTCTTTCTATGGCTTGGAGCTTTTGCCTCCAGCTCCACTAATTCAGTGACACCAGCACCATTCCCATGGGGCTTGTGCATCACTAGGATGTCACCAGAGCCCCAGTTCCTCCAGCACTGGGGGGAGAAATGGAAGGGACATGGTTAAAAACAACTTCCAGGGTTGTAAATCCAAATTTTTCTCTAAGTCAGGATTTGCTTTCATATATTGCCAGGCTGGAAAGTACCAGAGCTCAGACTTCAGGGACTTCTAAGATCAAGAAGATGGATTTTTAGTGTTAAGAGGTGACACCCACCCCGTGATGTGGTGAAGGCAACAGGTGGTCCAGGGTTATGGTGACCAGTTCCCGTTGCACACACAGGGATTTCTTTTTGCTCTCCACAGCCTGTGCTGGTTCTGGGAGGGTTTGGGAATATAAAGGTTGCTGGGGAGGACAAGTGACAAAGCAAAGTTGAGGACAAACAGGCAGTGGCTGTTCCCACCAGCACACACAGACCATTGCCATCAGCTGGGGAGCAGAGAGGAGAGGCCACCTCCACATTCCAGGCTGTGGCAACATCCCTGAAGCTCCTTTCTTTTGACATCTCCACTGTCAACCATGAGAAAAACAGATCCTGACCCAAACCAGACTGAACTGCATCACTGGGGGGTTGTTTCTCACACTGTTTGGAAGGTTTTGTTCACTGTGACCTGGAGCAACCTCAGTCAGAGCAGAACAATAAAAAACCTGCTGTGGAAAATGCATGTCAAGGATTGTGCTCCTCCCAGACATCAGCTTCCCACCATCCCAGCCAGGTAAAGCTCAGATCCACAATGCAGAGGGGGCAGGTTGATGGCATTTTCTTGACTACAGCTACACCTTTGAGATGAAAAGAGCCATTGCCATCCTCAACAATCTTCTGGCTTAAGGAAAAGGTCATTGTGTTGGAAACAGCATCAGCTGTGACTCGTGCACAAGCCAACACTGAAGGGCTGGTCTCCTGGAGGCACCATGGAACTACCTGTACAGACCAAACAGAGCATTGCTGCTCCTAAACAGACCATGAAGGACTGGAAATCATAGAACCATAGAATTGTCAGGGTTGGAAGGAACCTCAAAGATCATCCAGTTCCAACCCCCTGCCATGGCAGGGACACCTCCCACTAGAGCAGGTTGCTCCAAGCCCCATCCAACCTGCCCTTGAACACCTCCAGGGATGGAGCAGCCACAACCCCCCTGGGCAACCTGGGCCAGGGTCTCACCTCCCTCACAGTGAAGAATTTCCTCCTAATTTCCAATCTAAATCTCCCCTCTTCCAGTTTGAACCCATCACCCCTTGACCCATCCCTACAAACCCTTGAAAAAGTCCCTCCCCAGCTTTCTTGGAGCCCCTTCAGAGGCTGCAATAAGGTCCCCCTGGAGCCTTCTCTTCTCCAGGCTGAACAACCCCAACTCTCTCAGTCTGGCCTTGTAAGAGAGATGTTCCAGCCCTCTGATCATCTTTGTAGCCTCCTCTGGACCCTCTCCAGCAGGTCCCTGGCTCCAGGGTGCCAGAAACATTCAATGCTATTCAACAAATTAAACATACATTAAAAAAAAAAATTACATCAGCAGAAAGAGCAACACATCAGTTTAACATGTGCTTTGATGAGGTTTCTGCCCAGAGGATTTATCATCGTTAAATTTTAAACAAACAAAATCAAAAGTCTTTGTAGTATATGATCTGAATTGTCAGGCACAGCACTTCCAGCTCTCCAGTACCACACTGGGAAGGTGTGAGCCAACTGCTGGGATGTTGGGGAGTGGTAGGACTGGGATTATGGGTCAACACTAGAGGTGGGGAGATTCAGGTGAGACGTTAGGAAGAAGTTGTTGGCCAGGAGGGTGGGGAGACACTGGCCCAGGTTGGGCAGAGAGGTGCTGGAAGCCCCATCCCTGGACATTTGGAAGGCCAGGCTGGCTGGGGCTGTGAGCAACTGATGGAGTGGGAGGTGTCCCAGCCCATGGCAGGGGGTTGGAACTGGATGAGCTTTGAGGTCCCTTCCAACCCTGACAATTCTATGGTTCTACCTGATCATGTCCATGCTGTGACAGCACTGAATTATGGAAAGCCCAACCCTCAGACACCTGGACTCACAGGGGTCAGGGCTTGTTTGCTGGCTCCTAATGCCAGTGGCACAATGTGAATTCTTCACTCAGACTAAGCTGAGCTCAGCAATGACACTTCCCCTGTTAACCATTCTTAAGAGATTTTTCTACCACCAGCCCAAAAATTCCTTCATTGCAATTTAAGTCTATTTAAATTTTCATGCCAGCCCTACTGGAAAAAATTAATTTGGTTTTCCAATTACCAGTAGCCTTTTAGATACTGGGGTATTTAGGTATTTGGGGTATCAAGGTCTGTTCAAAAGGGTTTGTAATGACAGGACCAGGAGTGATGGGTTTAAGCTGGGAAAGGAGAGATTTAGACTGGAGATTAGAAAAAAATTCTTTAATCTGAGGGTGATAGATGAGTGGAATGGGCTGCCCAGCGAGGGGGTGGAGGCCCCATCCCTGGAGTCCTTCAAGGTGAGGCTTGCTGGGGCTGTGAGCAGCCTGCCCTAGGTAGAGATGTCCCTGCTGGTGTAGGGAGGTTGGACCAGATGAGCTCTGGAGGTCCCTTCCAGCCTCAAACATTCTAGGATTCTGTATGTGGACCCAAGTGTTGTGTTTAGAAAGAGCTTTCAAAGCAAGAACCTACAGATCATGGTTTGGGGTGAAGCAGAAAACCACCTTTATATTCTCTCAGCGTTCTGCTGCCCATCAGATAGTAGAGAACAAAGAGGTGCAGGGAAATGCACAGAAACAGAGGTCAGAAAACCAGTGCCAAGGCAATCCTAACCAAAACCATGGCAAGAGCTGCTGGGAGAAAGAGCAGCTGGTGAAGGAAAAGCTTTGACTGAATATCCCAGATCAAAGACATCACCTAAAACGTGCAAGAAATGTGGTGTGGTTGATATAAAATGAGGAGGAAATAAAAAAAGAGACCAACTTCTAACAGACTTGTTAATAAACCTACTGGAAAATGCTGGGCTGCAGATTTTCTGCCTTCTGGCACTTGTCCAGATCTAGAGAAAACATTCAATATTTTCACAAGCAGAATTTCTACATATGTGGATATGCTCTTTTTACTGCCACTGCTAAAAACACAATGTATTTTTAAATAGATTTTTTTCTGCCTCTTTTTATTAATTTAGTTTTAAATACTCTTCACTTGTGACAAGAAAGAAAAATTCCCCAAATGAAGAGATTTTGGGGATACTTCTCCCTTTTTATCCTTAAATTCTTTCAGGTTGCATCCTACCTGCAGCTGGATTTGTGCAACCCAAAGAAGACACAGTCAAAAATCAAACACTTATTGAGCAATTTCAGGCTCAGGAAAGAATCTGATCCTCATTACTGGAGTTTTTTGGGGTGTTTTTGTGTGTGTGTGCTAATTGCTTTTTAGTGGGGTTGGTTGTTGGTTTTTTGTGTGGTGGTGGTGGTGTGGTTATTTGGGGTTTTTTTTTTTGCTAAAACAAGAGCTTCCCCTGAACACAAACAAGTTTTCAGGCATAGAATCCTTATTATTGAATTTTTAGATAGTTACCTAAAGGCTGAGCATGTGAAAGATGTAAACAAGCAGCATATCAATGTTACTTTTAAGATTAATTTGATTTCTCTGAGCATTTTAACTCCAGTTTGGTGTGGGATATACACCTGCCATCAAATAAAATCAGTCAGTTACACAGAACATCCCTTCACATTTTCATATATAGGGTTAAGTTTTACATGAAGCTGGTCAGGGAGGTTTTGGCAAGACACAAAAGCACCACTGGGGGTTTTGATGGGAGTGGTTGAACTGCCCAGGGTGAGGGTCCAAACAGTCAGAGCCAACCTGGTGCCCCAGAGTCCCCTGATTTGTACAGTACTGGAGCAGTCAAAATATGCAACTCATTACCAGTCACATACTTTAACTGGAGATATTGCACTGAGCAGCTTTTCTCCCACATTGATCAGTGTAGTTTGGAAAAAAAATAGTCAAAAAAATTAAATTACACTTGAAAATAGATGGAAACCCCCCAGAAACATCAGCTGAAGCACCTCCTAGAATGCAATGAACAATGCAACTGTTACATGCCTGCAAGGTAAGTGTTAGGAATTCTTCTGGTTTAATTGAGTTATAAACAATTTGAGAAAGAAACTGGTTCCCTAACCCACAACAGATGTTAAAACACTCCCAAACAGCTGATAAAGCCCAATGCTCCATCACCAGAAAGCTCCTGGCTTTGAAGGATATAAAAAGCTATACCAAAGAACATCATGACTGAAAGACAAGGCAAAAAAAAAAACATTGAGTCAGTCTCCAAACTTGTTTTCTTGCTATTTGTTAAGTTCATGGTTTAAACACAAGCTTGTTTTCTTAATTTAATATACATACTTATACAATGGCTTAAATTAAGGCATAATCCAGCTGGCTGAAGGTTTCTGTAAAATGTCTCTGTTGCTTTCTATTAGGAGTAATTGGTTCAGATCACTGCTGGCAAATGTAACAGTCCATTAAAGAGGAGATTGAAAACCAGGTATCTTCCATTCATGAAAATTAAATGTAGAGCAGGCCTTTGGACTTGAAGCCTTTCAGGAAATTCACCATTAAATCAATTTATCAGACAGGACTGGAGGTTTGAAGCAGAAGCTGTAGTGTGGTTTTAGAGATTCTAGACAAAGAAAACTCTCCACCCCAGGTGGAAGAGGTAAAAAGAGAGGTTAGCATCCAAAAAGCACAGGACAAACTGTTGGAAGACTGAGCCAAAAAGACAAGGGCTGGAATTGAACAGACAAGACATTAAAAGAGAGCCCTTCAGGTTCCAACTCAACGGGCCAACTGGAGACTCTTAATTTAAAAGCATTGCCTCTGATGGTGCCACTAAGGTGAGACTTCTGTAAATGACCATTCTGGGCTCTCAAAGACTCTGAAGCAATTTGGAATCACCCTCTGAGATCCTAGAAAACTTCCATTTCAGATTTAATACAAAGTGTTTGAGGCTTTCTAGGGTTGTCATTGAAGTGTGGAACAGACAACCCTGATCAAGCCAAACCTTCTTAGATGGAATAAATAATATGCAGATCACATCATCCCCCTACATGTCCTGAAATGTTGCTGCATAAAATAATCAAGTTACAGGAGAACATACAATTTGAGGAGTATAAAGTAAGACCAGCTGCACCCCAAAGAGTTTTGAAGTCACAAATTTAGTCCTTCACAACATCATGTAGCAAGAGGTGCAAAAATCTCCTTCCAGAACCTGCCAGGCCATGGTTTGGCTGCTCTTGGGACAAAGACCAACCATGGCTGAGGCAGCTGGTTAGTTCCTGAACACAAGGAGCTTTAAATGACAGCTGACTATAGCACCATGTGTGCTCCCTTGGGAATCAAACCACCAGATTATCTTCTTCAGAATTAGAAACCACAATGATATTCCTTGAACAAATAGCAAGTAGAGCTTGAAACTTGGAACTTAGGAACTTTTACTGCTGTACTTGAACATCTTCCCCAACAAAAACACTGCCTATTAAGCTTAGTATAGTGCTACTACCTAGTTTCTTACCTATTTGGCTTGTATTTTATTTCTAAGACATTAAACATTCTTAATATGCTTTTTGCTTCCAGACAGTGTTCTGGGACAAGCACTATTTTGAGAGACAGCCCCTACAGTTCCCAGGAGTGCTTAGAAACCTTCCTGCAGCTCCAGTCATCCTGCCTTTTAAACTAGACTAGAAGCCAACCCAGGTACCTGGAAGTAAAAACAAAGACAAAAAGGTTAAGAGATGCATTTAATGCACCATGGTAGTAAAATATCCTTTCAGAGGCTGGTAATTCACCATTCTCTGCATTTCCTGAATGTCAGTTGATATGAAAGCATTCCCTTGTACCAATGGTTTTGACAAGGAGGGGAAAGAAAGGGTGACAACAGGGAAAGTGCTAAAAATCTATCAGGTTCCTCTCAGCTGAGCATTGTAGGAGACTTGTCCAATGCTTCTCCTCCACGTTAACCTAGACTATGCTAAGGCAGCCAAAGCACAGAGGGCTGTGTAGATAAAGACTCTTAATACTACCCTGGTGTCATGAAATGGAAGGGTCAGAGGCATTCACTAATGAAGCCATCACTGAAATCCATCCAGCAGAACCCTTGGAGAGCACCATGTTTCAGAAGGATGTCTGAAGTGTCGCTGCACCAGAGCTGGAGGCAGAACATTCGTCGTTGGGTTTGATGATCAGGCTCCCAGTGAGGTTCCTCCATGAATGCAAACACTACTGAACCAGTCCTAGATACATCCTGGTTTGATGTGGATATGTCTGTGAGGGACAGGGAGGAGTTCTTGTTTACTCCAGCTGTTTTTGCTCTGCATTGAGGCATTTGCTTTCAAGGTTGTCCTGATTCTGACCAGCTGGTTCCTCACTCTGTGCAACAGAAACCCCTGACTGGTCTGTCTTTGTGTTGCTATCAGGCAGCTCCTCTGCAGCTGAGGTGGGGTCATGCAGCTCCTTCACATGGAGGGTGGGGTTGGTCATTTGCTCCGGGTCTGGTTGAGAGGCTGGTACGTTGGTGTCTTTGGGAAGCTCAGGGCAGTTGACAGGAGCTATCACCAAGGGAGGCTGAGGTAGGTCTTTCTGTAAAGAGAAGATCACAGTCAAAATGCTGGAAAGCCAGAATTAGTGTCCACTTCTGAGGAGCAATGGTCATAGAGATGATGGTTAAAGGTTCATCATCTCCATTATCACTGTCTAGCAGTGGACACACACACACAGAGTTATCCTGTCTGTGTGTTTTACAGGACACAAGGGGATTTTTTCCTCCAGAAATGTGTATAAAAGAAAGACATCAAGGTGCTGGAGCAGGTCCAGAGAAGGGCAACAAAGCTGGGGAAGAGCTTGGAGAACAGGTCTGGTGAGGAGAAGCTGAGGGACGTGGGGTTGTTTAGTCTGAAGAGGAGGAGGCTGAGGGGAGACCTTCTTGCTCTTGACAACTCCCTGAAAGGAGGTTGTAGAGAGGTGGGTGCTGGGCTCTTCTCACAACCAACAAGTGAGAGGACAAGAGGAAATGGCCTCAAGTTGCACCAGGGGAGGTTTAGGTTGGACGTGAGGAAGGGTTGTCAGGCCCTGGCCCAGGCTGCCCAGGGCAGTGGTTGAATCCTCACCCCTGGGTGTGTTTCAAAGCCCTGGAGATGTGGTGCTGAGGGCCACTGTTAACAGTAGACTTGGGTAGAGCAGAGTTATGGTTGGACTGGATGATCTTAAAGGTCTTCTCCAACCTAAATGATTCTATAAATCTGATTTTCTAACTGCTCTCTGCCTGATGGCTCCTGCTGAGCTCAGATGTGCTCTGCTCATCCCACAGGAACAGACAGTCCCTGGGTTGTCCCCCTCCACTATCAACCACCAGCCACTTTTCCAGCACATTCCAGATGATCTCAAATCTTCTTCCAACAGTTAAATTCAGTTCTCTAGAGGAAAGTCCTGAACATTATCACAAATAGTCAAACAACAAAATAAAACTCAGAGGGGAACCTCTGGCTTGATAGATTTGCCCTTCAAGTAATTCCAAATCTATAATCATGCACTAGGATAGAAATGATTCCTCTTGGAATCAAATTAATTTCACTTGTACCACAGTGAAATAAAGTGGTAATTTCATATTATTCATATAATAGAACTATATATTAAATAACTAGATATTTTATTATTAATATAACAGAACTAGAGTTCTACTTTTGCAAGCAGTAGGCTAGGGAAAAATGAGGAAATGATTCCTCTTGGAATCAAATTAATTTCACTTGTACCACAGTGAAATAAAGTGATAATTTAATATTATGAACATACTAGAACTAGATATTATATTATATTATTAGACAACTAGATATTATTAATATAATAGAACTAGAGTTCTACCTTTGCAAGCAGTAGGCTAGGAAAAAGTGAGGAAATGATTCCTCTTGGAATCAAATTAATTTCACTTGTACCACAGTGAAATAAAGTGATAATTTAATATTATGAACATACTAGAACTAGATATTATATTAATAGTATCTAGTTATCTAATAATATCTAGTTCTAGTATGTTAATAGTATCTAGTTATCTAATAATATCTAGTTCTAGTATGTTAATAGTATCTAGTTATCTAATAATATCTAGTTCTAGTATGTTAATAGTATCTAGTTATCTAATAATATCTAGTTCTAGTATGTTATTAGATAACTAGATACTATTAACATACTAGAACTAGATATTATATTATTAGATAACTAGACATTTTATTATTAATATAATAGGACTAGAGCTCTACCTTTGCAAGCTGTAGGCTAGGAAAAGATGTATTTTAAGGACCTATTTTATAGAATATTATAAACCATTATAGTTTATATAGTATTTCACTACTAATAATACTTGCAATAGAGATCAAATGAATAAAATTATGGCAGAACCAAGGACAGAGAGGACAGGACAGATCCACTTTACTTCTCACCAGCCAATTTAAGTGGCCATAAAGATTAAAAGACGAAAACCTCAGCGAGGCAAAGAAAGGATGTAAAAAAGCAGAGAGCCAAGCAAAACAAAAGCAAAACAATCTAGTTTCGGTTGATAATACTGCAATGTTTTACTCAACTTTAATTCTAGTTAGGTTTCTACACTACTAGCATTTCCTGCAGACACTCATAGCAAACTGGTATTCACCGCAAAGCCGCTGCCCGTCCAGAACATGCCCAGCTCCTTCCTCCAGAGAGCCACAGCAAAGCTGGTGAGCAGCGTGCAGGGCACCAGGTAGAGCAGAGCAGGTTGGCCCATCTGCATCAACGCCAAGGCAACAAAGGTCACAAGAAGCCCTATGCCATATGCTGCAAGGAAAAAACCAGTAAACACCAGTTAGTCACCTCCAGCCCTGCTCCGGAACAGCAGAATTCTAACAGCAGCTTTTTTCAGTGAATAAGGGGGAACATTTTTCTTTTTTTCATTTTTTATGTAAAACATAAATGAAAGATGTAAAACATCAGAATTTTTCAGGACTCTTTAGACACAAGCATTATAGGGCTGTTCAGCCCGTGTAGGCTGCCCACATGGCTGGGTCCTGGAACCTGCAGGAGAGAAGCACAAGAAGGGTGGGGACAGATTGGAGTGTGTCCAGAGGAGGGACCAAAATGCTCAGGGGAATGGAGCATCTCTGGTGTGGAGACACTGAGAGAGTTGGGGCTGTTCAGCTGGAGAAGAGAAGGCTCCAGAGG
>VYZX01000328.1:39611-53499 GCA_013401335.1 Brachypteracias leptosomus
AGCTCTCATGAGGGTGGAGTAGATGGGGAGAATCATCTCCCATGACCTGAGGTCCCATCAAGCCTGACCTTGAATGTCTCCAGGGATGGGGCCTTCAACACCTCTCTGGGCAACCTGTTCAGTGATCAACCACCCTCATATTAAAGAGCTTTTTTCTAGTATCCAACCTAAATCTCCCCTTTTCTACCTTAAAACCATCACCCCTCATCCTATTGCTACAAACCCTTGTGAACAGAATATCTGTAAACAGAATTTGTTCCTGTTGTATGAAACTGCAGGTTTCAAATAGAGCAAATGTCTCTTTTTTAACATTGTAGAACCTTATGTTTAAAATCTTTTATTAATATTTCAGACAACTAACAATGTATTTAGGATAGAAGTGATGAAATACTTTCTAAAAACAAACAGCCATGACAACTCCACCTGACAGGTCTCAAAACACTCTATTAATTTCAAAGTCCTCACTTGCTTTAACTGCAGGAATGTAAAAAACTCAGGTAAACTGCTACACACGTAAGAAAGAACCATTAATATGTCATTCCACTCACTGCAATAAAAGTCTCAAAAGAGTAAAGACATAAATAATTTTTAAAGCTCATTTTTCAAATAATTTTAAAGACTTTTTCCCCCCCAAGTGTTCCTATATATTACATATTGTGCAATGTTGAGGCACAGTACAAGGTTCATTGCAAAGTCTCTTTAATACAGTATATTAAATAATTTAAAGAAACTATTTTCTTTCTTTATGTTAGTGCCAGAATAATTTTATCTACTTATACTATCAGTATTGTTTTATACAATTCATTCTGTGCATAAAACTGGAACTAAAGGGGTACAAAAGACAAGAAATTAAGATGTTAAAGAAATGAGTATGGATTGTATGGATTGATCCACTCTTGGTTTATCCTGCAAACTATTTTCTTTATTATTCTCCCATGTGATAGAGATTAGATTCATTGCTGAAGAAACCCAACCTCCTACAATCAACAAACCCAGTTTTCCTGCAGATTAATTCATGATTTGTTTTGCACTGTCTCTCACTAGCTCCTACACCCCATGTACTTTCCTCCTTGAGTCAGGCACATCATATTCTTCACTCAGTGGCTGCTGCCAATGCTACAGAACCACTAAACACTCACTTCTGTTCCCTTTCCACCTCCAGTTCCTGCTTCTCTCCTTTGCCCATACCCTCAGCTCTTCATAAAGCAATCATCAAAATGGGTGAGGAGGGGAAAGAGACTGGTCAGGTAAGTTCTATCTCTTTAGGTCTCTTCTCCCAAGTAATCAGTGATAGGACAAGAGGAAATGGCCTCAAGTTGCACCAGGTTTAATATTAGGAAAAATTTCTTTATTGAAAGAGTGGTCAGGTACTGGAATAGGCTGCCCAGGGCAGTGGTGGAGTCACCATCCCTGGAGGGGTTCAAAAAACATGCAGATGTGGCACTTCAGGACATGGTCTGGTGGTCATGGTAGTGTTGGGTTGGTGGTTGGACTTGATGATCTTAGAGGCCTTTTCCAACCTTCATGATTCCATGATTCTTTAGGCCAAAATGGGTATGTTTTATCAGCAATAAGTTGTATTTACAGATGTGGTCATGTTTTGTGAAGCTGAGCTAACCAGCTTCCTTAGGCTGAAACCCTTTTAAAGGAAGACCAAGGCTGCTGTGATGAACCTCTACAAGTCTGCCCAACCCATGTTCAGGGCAGACTTCCAGAGAGCTCCACAGTGCTTATTTCCACATTAAATTCTGTTCAGCCTGGCATCTCCATTTCAGCTTTGTGGTGTGTGAATTTTAGAGGAGTTGGAAGTGTAAAAGCTGCATTTTCAGACCCACATGGTACCTTTTCATGAGTGGCAGAGTCGGATGGTCCTGCAGCCACCTCCACCATTATGCTCTCCCCAGTCTAAAGAAAAGAGGGGAAAACTACATCAGTGCTTCACTCAGCAGGTCCAGGATTATTTAGGAACACACAGAGAAAAGGTCATCACAGTGGTCACTGAGCAGCAGGACTGGGGAGGGGCTTTACTTACCTTTGTTAGGAAAGGAGTGATAAATACAAAGAAGACGTCGTACACAAAAAGGACCAGGAGGAGCAAGGTACAACCCTGGAGGAAGAGACAAGATACTTGGGGATTACATATATGCATTAGTAAACAGCAGAGAATTCAGAATTTGCCTGGAATAGTCTTAAATTGCTAAAGAACTAAGAATTTGCCTGGAATAGTCTTAAACTCCTAGAGCTAAAAGGAACTAAAGGCACCCATGTATTCTTCTTAATTCCTAAATATTTTAGATAGAGGAATTGGGTCTCACATGCACCACATATAAGAAACTAATTCTTAGACAAAATATTCCATTAGTCCCTAAAATTCTTGATCATATCACATCTGGACATGGTGGGGTTTTAATTGGTCATGAAATATTAAGATGTTCTGCATTTTCTCTGCAGGATGCTTGAACCAGCATCCACACTGCTTGGATCAATCTGTCCAGGGAAACAAATTTATAGGTGAAGATAACTTGAAACAGAGTTTGAAGCTGCCTAAGGGGCAACTAAATGACTGATTTTTATCTTAGGATACTGAGTAAGTGCTGGAAGATTTGAAAAGACACCAGAATGACACATCAATTGGGTGTCAAATTTGAAAAATAAAGAAATAACAACACAAGAACCCCCCAAACCCACAAGTGAGTGTGTGGTGTGTGATTTACTAGTAGTCAATAATCTTCTGAACAACATACTTAAAAATCACATGCTTCTTGCTTGTCTCCATTATACTCATTACATCTCTTTCTTCCAAGCTACATATGAATGAAAATAATTTTCCAAGCCAACACACTCCATTGTAAGGGGCTCCTCTTTTCAATTATATGCAGGTAAACCTCCTCTTTTTATATCTGTTTAACTTCCATACCTTAAATGTAGGCAGGCGAATGGTTTTCAACATGTAGAGACAGAAAGCAATTCCTAAAGCATCTTGCAGAACCCAGGCCCACCTGGAGAAAGAGGAGAAAACAGGAAAGCCTCACTTAGGACCTGCTTGGGACAAAAAACTGCATGAAAAAGACCTGACTGAAACCAACATTGTTGGTAGCACGGATCTGCAAATGGGAATTTGTGTTTGATCATAGAATGGTTTAGGTTGGAAGGGACCTAAAAGCTCACCCATTTCCACCCCCCCTGCCAGGGCAGGGACACCTCCCACTCCATCAGTTGCTCACAGCCCCAGCCAGCCTGGCCTTCCAAATGTCCAGGGATGGGGCTTCCAGCACCTCTCTGGCCAACCTGGGCCAGTGTCTCCCCACCCTCCTGGCCAACAACTTCTTCCTAACCTCTCATCTCAATCTCCCCACCTCTACTTTTGACCCATTCCCCCCACTCCTACCACTACCCAACAGCCTCAAAAGTCCCTCCCCAGGTTTCTTGGAGCTCCTTCAGATCCTGGAAGGCCACCAGAAGGTGCCCTGGGAGCCTTCTCTTCTCCAGCCTGAACAACCCCAACTCTCTCAGTGTGTCCTCGTAGCAGAGGTGCTCCAGCCTCTGACCATCCTCGTGGCCCTTCTCTGGACATTCATTTAGTTGCCCCAGAGAGAAACCAAAGATCTGAATGTTCACAGCTCATTCTCTCTGAGCCAAGGCACATGCAGAGCACGAAGCACTACGTTAGCCAACTTGTGTCCAACTTTCCACCCCACTTCTGAAAAGCTGTTTTAAGCCCAAGAGATCAGAGCACAGGCTGACACTCAGAGAAACTCAAGCTTAACAAGAGACAGTTTTCTGTAACTTCAACCAACAAGCTAAAGATGAGGCACATGGGGAACAACCAAGAGCTGCTGCTCAAGCCTCTGGTTCCTTCCCCGTTCCTCCTAAACTCTGAGTAAGTTTAGACTTCTACAGGTGCAATAGACTTTATAGGATATAAGTAACTGGCAATTTCTAGCACAGAAACTAAAATATGCACTTACTGGTCTTCATTTCTGAAGATGCCCCAGACCACACTGACAGAGACACAGAACAGTGCCAGCAGCAACATCCGCACCTGGGGCCGCTTGTGGAAATAAGGCAGGTTGTTGTCTGGGACCCTGCAAACAAAACACACCAGAGCTGCAGCTCTCTCCATAGCCACCCTCCTCTAGGAACACCCCACACCCCCCCAACATCATTACAAAGTCATTTTGCCCATTAAAAATGTAGGAGTTGCCACATACCTGCACTTCCCCAAGGGGAATCTTCTTACAAAGGGAGACAGGCAACTGTAGAGACCGATCGAGGCAGCCAGGCAGAATATCCCTATGATGACATAGACTGGGAAGGAAAAAGTAATAAGTCCAAGTAGGAGAAGGTAAGAGATGCTTATTTCATAAGCTGCTTTCATAGATAATATATTATTTCACATCCCAGCTGAATAGAGACAATTAAAAAGCCTGAATGTGAAAAAAATCTCATTTTTCACCAGTGAAATTCAATTCAGAGGCTTGATTGTTGCTTAGACTTATGCTCTTTAAGTATCTAATTCCAGCTGGTTTTACTCAGGTGTGCTTTGTGCAATAGCTGCTTCAACAAAGCAAAACCTCTGGGCTAATATTCTGAAAGTAAGTCATTAAATGATGAGCATTTCACCATGAATTGCCTTATCTTCTCATATATATATATGAGAATATATATACATATTCGTATATATATATATATATATTCGTATATATATATATATATTCGTATATATATACACACACACATATTCTTATACATACATATATATAAATAAATATATATAAATATATAAATATATATATATAAAAGAATATGTGAGCATTATAATGTAACTCTTAAAGTAGCAAAATGAACAAACACAGATGGGATGGATCTTTCATGGAGTCCTCAGAAATATGAGGATGGCAGTTCCAGTGCATTAGGCTCTCACATTCTTTTGTCAATAAATTGATAAGTGATCAGTAGAAACTTATCTTTATAAAGATAAAAAAAATTATCCTGGATCCCATAACTTAACTTCAGATTGAACAATAACAGAAGGACAAGAATAGGTCTGAGAACACCTTTGACAGAAAAAGGTGGGAGATGTTAAGTTTGTATCTACTGCCTAGGCTTTAAAATTTGAAAAGCTCCCTAATCACTTAATGCAACCTCACTAGAAGTAGGTATAAAAATCTCACTGGGTTTTCTTACAGTGTTTTCCATCATATAGGGATGAAGAAACATGGCAGAAGACAACCTTCATAATTACTTTCACAATAAATGAAATGGCCTCAAGTTGCACCAGGGGAGGTTTAGATTGGACATTAGGAAGAAATTCTTTAAGGAGAGGGTGGTCAGGCACTGGCCCAGGCTGCCCAGGGAGGAGCTGGAGTCACCATCCCTGGAGGGGTTCAACAAACAAGTAGCTGTGGTGCTTTGGGACATGGTCTGGGGGTCAGGGAGATGTTGGGATTAAGGTTGGACTTGATGATCCCAAAGGTCTTTTCCAACCTAAATGATTCTCTGATTCCTCAGCTTTCTCCACCACAAGCACCATGCATGGTGGAGGAGCAGCCATCTCCAGCCCTGCCAGCTTTTGAGGTGGTCTTAGGTGCAGGGAGAAATCCCCAAGAGCTGACAGTGAGCTGCCTCCCAGGAGCAGGCTCTGAGGCTGAAGCTCTGCAGGGCTGTTGCCCAAAGCCAAGGGGTGTCTGTGCACCCTCCATCTGGGCTGCAGAAGGCTCCCAAAGACCCTGGGACCACCATCCCTGGAAGTGTTTAAAAAACCAGTAGATGTGGCACTTGAGGCTATGGTCTAGTGGTCAGGGAGATGTTGGGATGAAGGTTGGACTTGATGACCCTAGAGGTCCTCTCCAACCCTAATGATTCTATGAATAAAAATGTTCTTTAAACAGCAGCCTTGTGATGTTGAAGATGCATCAATACAAACACAACTTGAAGGGTACCCAAGTGGTCATAGAAGAAGTAAAGGAGGACCAGCATGGAGCAGCACATCACCACAAAGACACAGATCATGATTGGAGTCACATCAACCGTTTCATCGTCCTGCTTCTCTGCCCCATCGTCACGTTTGTGCTTCATGTACCTCCTGGAAGAGCAACGTGGCTACAATCAGTGACAGCAGAGGGCACTGAACCTTCAGCAAGAGCTACCTGGGGTTGGACAACATGACACCACACCAAAACCTGCACTGGTTTTCACCCAGGTCAGTGAAACCCCTCATTTTACATGGGTGTATGAAGATCAGATGTAGCATAATGCAGGAAACAGTAATTGCTGCATCAATTTATCAAGAGAACTATTTTTCATCCACTAAGGACTCAAGAGAACCCTAAAAATTACTGTAGAATAATGTGCTGACCTCAGAAGAAATCCCAAAGTCAGGTTGGGTATAGAAGGTGAATGTTAGAATTAAGTGTGGCACAGGCAACCTCCCCTCAGCTCCACTTACTGGCAAAGAAGTAGCCATAAAATGTCAATAAAAGATGCACAATAAACACAGTATATATACACACACACACACATATATATATACACATACACATATATGTCAGAGGACTATTCAGTTTGTTTTACACTATACTAGTGAAAAATAAAATTTTATTATTTTTTTACAGAAGATTTCTATGGTGAACTTTTGCAAAAGCCCAAATAGGAAGCCTATTACTACCCAATTTTCCTTCTGAGCTTTTTTTTTAGATAAAAATACTAAAATACTCTATATGCAATTTATAATCTAATAATTTAATATAGTGACAAAGCCAATCTGAGGCTTGGGGACTTATTAAATGTCACATCAGCATTTTCCCAGTCTTCAGACCCCATCAGAGGTACCAGGTGATCTTTAGATAAATACCCTGTGTTTTTATTGTGAAAAATCAAAGAAAACTGACATTCCACATTCCAGTTACTCACTTTTTCACATCCCTGCTTCCTGCCCAGTAGCCTCCAATTGCAACAGTGCCCACAGCCATGACAAAGATGATCACCATGTTGTAGTCCAGCACGGGCTCGTTTGGTGCATACATTGCCCCCTTCACTGAGCTGCCAAAGCTCTGCAGAGATAACCACAACCCATCAAGAACTTCCTTAGCAAAGGTGCAGCTCTTCAGCTTTCACTAAGCAACCTCAGAAAGCAGCTTTATTATAAATACTTCAGAATTCTATTTATTGGCTCTACTATTAGTGATAGAATGGAGGAATAACCCCCTGCACCAGGAGAGGTGAGGGGGTGACCTGCTGGGAAGCAGCTCTGCAGAGAAGGACCTGGGAGTGCTGGGGGACAAGTTCATCATGGGGCAGCAATGGGCCAACAGTGGCCAAGAAAGTCAGTGGTCTCCTGGGGTGCATTCAGAAGAGCATGGACAGCAGTCAAGGCAGGTTCTCCTCCCCCTCTACTCTGCCCTGGTGAGGTCACATCTGGAGTATTGGGGCCAGTGCTGGGCTCCCCAGGTCAAGAGAGACAAGGAGCTACTGGAGAGAGGCCAGCAGAGGCTCTGGAGATGCTGAGGGGATGGAGCATCTCTGTGCCCAGCAAAGGCTGAGAGCCCTGGGGCTGCTGAGCTGCACAAGAGAAGCCTCAGAGGGGATCTGATCAATGTTTATAAATATCTGAAGGGTGGGTGTCAAGAGGATGGGTCCTGTGGTGCCCAGTGATAGAATGAGAGGCAGCGGGCACCAAGTGGAACCCAGGAGGTTCCACCTGAGCAGGAGGAGAAACTTGTTTGGTGTGAGGGTGTTGGAGCCTGGCCCAGGCTGCCCAGAGAGGTTGTGGAGTCTCCTTCTCTGGAGAGATTCCAAATCCACCTGGATGTGTTCCTGTGTAACCTGCTCTGGGTGAACTTGCTTTGGCAGGGGGGTTGGACTAGATATCTCCAGAGGTCCCTTCCAACCCTAACATTCTGTGATTCTGTGATATTTATTTCCAGCACCAGGCTCTGTTTTGATTTTATTCTGCAAATGAGAAATAACCTCCCAAGAGATTTGCTTTTTTTTCAGAACATGTGATCCTCATGAGTACAACTCTACAGATCCAAAGTTCTCATGATGGACACCAAATCCTGTTGAGCAGTGACACATTTCAATATATATATATTTCAATATAAATCAGAGCATTTAGCATCAAGCTTACCTTGCCAATATCTAACATATCACTATAGCTGAGCAGAGCCACAGGAATGTCAATCTCTTCATATTGGCTCCTGTTTCCCCCTGGAGGAACCTGAAAGACAGTTCAAAGCAGGTAAGAACATTATTCATTCCTGAAAATACTTCCACTACTTAAAGCTGCAAGTTCTGTTTCTGTTGATATGGAAAATATTTGAGAAAGGAACATAATGACAGCAAAACCTCAAAGGCAAAATGTGTGCCTGTTTATATAAGTCATTCAAGACAAAATATAAGTCATTCAAGACAAAATATAAGTCATTCAAGACAAAATATAAGTCATTCAAGACAAAATATAAGTCATTCAAGACAAAATATAAGTCATTCAAGACTTGATTTGTAGCAGCAAAATGCAGCAACCAAACTTCAAGCAGTATCTTCTGCACACCAAGGTCATGGTTTTATGGCTGGTGGGTGCCTCTAGTATTGATGGCAGTATCCAACCCCCCTGATTTCACAACACACACACTGGTGATGCTCCAGATCTCATTGCTGGTAGTAGGACAAGTAAAGAAATCAACCTCCTCCTTTGATTCTAGTATCTTATGACATCAGGACAATTCTGAGCCCTTGACTCACATTTCATGGGCTCTTCTTACTTCAACAAACTCCTCCTCCTGTTTCATTAATCCTCCTTGAGATGTATTATTCAACACACAGCTAAGAAATGCACCTTCATGCAGAAACACACACGGATATATAATTTATTTTGAAGAAGAGCATCAAATACCAGCAATGAGCACTGGACAATGTCAGGGGAGTATGAGCCACCTAGAAAGAGTCTTACCAGTCTCTCCCTGCTAACAATCAGCAGCCCCCGAGCTCCGTTGATCTGGGCCAGTCTCACTTTCTCATAGAAGGTGCAATTCCCCCGCATCACCATCGGGATCTGGTTGTTAAAGCCTCCATCAGGTACATCAGAGGGGGAACACAAAACAGATTCTGTCTGATCCTGCAGCTGCAAGAGTGACTGCAAGGAAAGAAGTGAGTTAAATACGTACATATAAAAATTATACAAGAAATCAAGAGCAGAAACCACAGAGTTTCTAGAGAGTAATTTAGAACTTTGAGGTAATGGAGTATTCTCAGAGAGCCCAGAAAGCTGGGACCTCTCTGTTACACATGGGCCTGTCTTGCTTCACCTTATCATACACAATTTTGATAATAAAATGTGGGTTATGATCTGCCCTTGCATTTGTGTCCTTCAGCACTGCTGCTGTTCTGATGGATGCACCCAGGATGCAGGAGGAGCCCAGCAAAGTGCTCTAAGTGCTGGGGGGGGCAAAGTGGGAGGCTGAGATGAAGTAGGAACAGCTGGAAACACAAACACAGGCTGGGGGAAAGTGCAAAAGAAAGGGCAACAAAAATAACCTTCCATTCTGGAACCAACTGCATCCAGTTAGCTGAGATTTTAGATCTTAAGAACCTGGATACTGGATTCTGAGGTGCTTTCTTTACTGCTTGTGATTTAGAGATGCTGCAGGCCTGCCCTCATTCCTGGGGTTTGGCTCTCCTCAGACCCAGAAACACCTACTCTGGTATGAAACAGCACAAAGACACTTCAAAGGTTTAGAAACCACACTGGCACAAATTGTTCCTTGCAAAACCTGAACAGCAATGAGCCTCCTGCCCAGTTCTATTTGCAGGTCACCTGAAACAATGCAATTATCTACCAAAGAGCTGGTTCTTGGGGTGAGCTGTGCTAACAGCAGTGTCACAGCCCCACACTTACCAGGGGTTCAGCTGTAAGGCTTGAGAATACTAAGATAAAGTTCTAAATACCAAATACCTGTATAACTCACTCTACTGTCTTAGGAGGGAAGAGTAAGGGCTGAGCTTCAGGACAAGAGGTGATGGCCTCAAGTTGTGCCAGGGGAGGTTTAGATTGGACATTAGGAAGAAGTTCTTTGCAGAAAGAGTGGTCAGGCCCTGGACCAGGCTGCCCAGGGAGGTGCTGGAGTCACCATCTCTGGAGGGGTTCAACAAACGAGTAGATGTGGAGCTTTGACATGGTCTGGGGGTCAGGGAGATGTTGGGATGAAGGTTGGACTTGCTGATCCTGGAGCTCTTTTCCAACCTACATGATTCTATGAGCTCTCAGCAGCTCCAAGCTTATTCAGAAACCTGCTGCCTCCAACCTGGCTCCTACTTTAGAGACAATAAAATGTCTCTACCCACACTTCTTGGTTGTCCAGGCTTCAGGAAAGCTCATCAGCTCTACCAGAGCACACCACAGATTCAGAGTGAGCTCAGGTTGGTGCATTTCATCACCTTGGTTAATAAATTGCACTGTTGGAGAACCAGAGGGAAGGAGAAGGAGGGAGAATGTGAAAGGGAGAGGCAGAGGAAGGAAACAGGGATGGACATGGGATATAGCACAGGCAATCCCAGTGCTCTGAGAAAGGCAGATCAGAGCTGGTTGAGTGATTCAGTTTTTCAGTGCAAGCTACTCTGGACTATCCCAGCTCCTGTAGAGCTACTGAAATAAAGCTCCAGTGAATTTTTATAACAGTGGTTGAAACTAGATATCTACAGAACAGTTCTGAGCTCTCACGAATCCCAGAGCCAAGAATGGTAGAGACTCTGTGGGAAGTTCAGTGGTCATGGAAACATCCAGTTGATGGTTGGACCTGATGATCTCAGGGCTTCCCAACCTTAGTGATTCTGTGATTCTAAGTCTGCCTGGATCCAGCCAAACAAGATCCCAAACCAGCTTCACTCACTCCTGCTGCTGAAGCAGAAGGACATGGTGTGTACATGCACTGACTTCACCTCACACAGAATCAGGTCAAGTGCAAGAGTTCATTAGCTGGCTCTACACAAGGCAAAGGCAAGTACCTGAGCTATCAATTTATCTAGGGAGTAACCTGCAGTTAAATCTGCAGATAAACCCACCACAGGTAATTAAGACTTGATTATACATTGATAAGGAACATTAATAATACTGGGTGGCTTTATCAGTCGATATCTCCACATCTTCTCCAATTAGTAGCTCACTCAAAATCTATTTGCTGATTTCATCATTCAGTGACAAGAACATTTTTTCACAGAACAGAGCAAGGAATCAACTCACAGAGCTTTGGGTAATGCAGCCAAAGCTTCTCACAGCTTGGGACTACTTATTCTTGCACCTGACAGAGCCAGGAACCACTGAGAGAGCACTAAAGGTCACCAGTGGTATCCTTTTGTACCATACTGACATGCAAAAGCTCCTTTCCAGCCACAGGTAAGTGCCATTTTCATTTAAATGGTCATGTTGTGCAAAAGGAAGAGTTTTGTTTTGAACCAGAGTTAGTCCTTCCCTTGGCACCCTGCCTGGAAAAGAACATTGCATCATAGCCCTGCCTGAACTTAACAGAAAAAAGTATTTCCTAAGCAGAGCAAAGTAGTTGCTTCAAATGTCCAAGTGGAGGCCAGGGACAAGTGGAGTCCCTCAGGGGTCAGTGCTGGGACCAGTCTTGTTTAACATCTTCATCAGTGACATGGACAGTGGCATTGAGGCACCTTCAGCAAGTTTGGGGATGACACCAACTGTGTGGTGTGGTCGACACGCTGGAGGGAAGGGATCCATCCAGAGGGACCTNAGCCCCATCCCTGGACATTTGGAAGGCCAGGCTGGCTGGGGCTGTGAGCAACTGATGGAGTGGGAGGTGTCCCTGCCATGGCAGGGGGGTTGGAACTGGATGAGCTTTAAGGTCCCTTCCAACCCTGACAATTCTATGATTCTAAATTCTACTCATCCAGGTTAGAAAGGAGAAGTTTCCCTGCAACAAAAGCATTTTTGACCATGTTATTCCATCATTGCTTGGCTGGGTACTTACAGCTTTCCCCAGGTCATGTGGCAGGTGGGCCCACTGGGAGTTGAAGAGGATACAATAGTCCTTCCCTTTGCTGCTCCCCTTCTCGGACAGGACGTGCACCATCCCATACTCACAGCACACCTGAAAACAGCACAACAATATCACCACAAAGTTTAGGTCCCATGAAACAGCAGCAGGGATGGGTGTAACCTGCTGTCGACTCGTCTGCTTCCTGTTTGAAAGAAAAACAAAAGATCCTACAAGGTTTCAGCCTGCAGTGGAATTTGTTATTATTTCCATCATGCTTCAGACATACTGGGCAGAGTCTCCCACACAGCAACTGGCCAAGAATCAAATGAAACCTCACTGAATGTGGCTGGAACTGCTTCAGTGACCAGCAGCCTCTGCTGTCAAAACCCCAACAATATTTGCTGCACAAAGTGAAGATTACATAGCTGAGAGTTATAATCCTAGAATGGTTGAGGCTGGAAGGGACCTCCAGAGCTCATCTGGGCCAACCTCCCTACACCAGCAGGGACATCTCTACCTAGGGCAGGCTGCTCACAGCCCCAGCAAGCCTCGCCTTGAAGGACTCCAGGGATGGGGCCTCCACCCCCTCTCTGGGCAGCCGTTTCCACTCATCTATCACCCTCATGGTAAAGAACTTTTTTCTAATCTCCAGCCTAAATCTCTCCTTTCCCAGCTTAAACCCATCACTCCTGGTCCTGTCATTACAAACCCTTTTGAACAAACCTTCCCCTGCCTTCCTGGAGCCCCTTCAGGTCCTGGATAATGTACTGGGACTGGCTGGGATGGAGTTAAATTTCTCCACAGCAGCTGGTACTTGCTGTGTTTGAGACCTGTGACCAAAAAATGCAGATAAAAATGTTTTAGCTATTGCTGAACATTGTTTGCACCATGTCAAGGCCACCTCTGTTTCTCACTGTCCCCCCAGTGAGTAGACTGGGAGGTGCACGAGATATTGGGAGGGGACACAACCAGGCAGGGGACTAAACAAAGAGTATCCCATGCCATAAAATATCACATTCAGCAATCAAAAGTGAAAAGAGGGTTTGGATTTTTTTAAGGTTATCCATCTTTTGCTCAGGAACTGGCTGGACATTGGTCTGCCTGGGGGAGATGGAGTGATCTGCATCCCTTCTTTTGTGTGAGCACTAAAAGTGCTTCTTTTAAGTATTTTCAGCTTCCCATCCCTGCAAAAGGATCCCCAGCAAACACAGTAATGTCCTCATTATTTTGGATATGTCAGATTGTATCAGGCATTTTCCAGCAATTCTGAAAGAGTCTAGCACGGGGTGCCTGCTCATCACAAGCAGGGACCAGCAAACATCTTATTCCTGAGTTTTTCACCACCACAAGCTCTGTTCTTTTAAATATTTCCTCCCCTCCTTCCCTTCCCTGCACAGAGTGACAGAGTTTTGTGAGTACCAGATATATCCCTCACCTTCCACCCCAAAACCCAGACTAAACGCCTACAAACCACACACAGAACCCACAAAAGGACAGATTTTTGTTGTCTGCTTCAACACCAAGTCCTAGTAGGTATTTGCCCAGGCAAGCAGAAATCAGGAGGACAAACAAAGCAACCCTGGCAGTACCTGCAACTTCCCCACCACCAGTGGTGGTTTTATTTAACTTTTAGAGGTGACTTCACTCTCTCCTTTACGGAACCAAAATAACTGTAATTCCTCTCCACCCTCAGAAATTGCTGAAGAAACATGAATTATAGGATGAGCTCTACTGTTATTGTACCTGCAGTCGGATACAAACCCTCCTGCACATCTCTAAGTGGCAAATTATAGAACATAGAACCACTTAGGCTGGAAAAGATCATCCAGTCCAACCATGACCCCACTCTACCAAGTCTGCTGCCCATACATGTCAGAATCAGAGAATTGTCAGGG
>VYZX01000339.1:1433-24317 GCA_013401335.1 Brachypteracias leptosomus
GTTCCCCATCCCAGTTGTTCCTTACTGAACCATTTTAAAATTTTTTTTTAAAGAAGGAAAATTAATAGTGTCGTGACTCTTGCTTAAAACTCAATGGTGTCTATAATACTGGTGACTATATTTTTATAATAGAATCTGAACATTAAACCTTCAAATGCCACTTTTTGACTAATAAACAAGATGAGTTCTCTTGCATGCCAGTAGGTAGTGAAACATTTCACCGGTATAAAAACCTATTCTGAAATGACAGAAAGAGGACAAAAGGCAGAATCAAAACTCTTAACTACACTTTTTAAGCACGAAGATGTGTAATGATGACCCCTAGGTATCGTGTAGGTGTTTTTTTGTTCACTCCAAAGTCATATTAGCCAGAAGAAGATGGCCTGCTGTGATCTTAGTGCTACATCTGTTGTTTTCCAAGGTGATCTTCCCTGGAGTAAATGTGTGACTTTCTGTTATATTGTAAATCTCCATTAACACAGCATCAATTCCCTTTTGAAGCAAACTTGAGGATCCTCATGTATCCTAACATCCTATTTTCTGTTGCATAGCTTAGCATACTGATTGTGATCTGTGAATATGCTGTGCTAGATTGTGTGCCAAATCTTATACTAGGTCAGTTTATACACCGTGTTTAACACTTTTCAGAAAAATCTTGTGGTGTATGGTCATTACTTTGTCTGCTGAAAAGTAGCATAAGGCTCTGCAGAGCTTTAGTTGGGTGTCCTTAAGCAGAGCTTTAATTCTAAACATAATAATAATATTTTATTTAATATTTATATTTCAAATCTCTGAAAAGTATCACAGCCAAATTATGCCACCTTTTTTATCAGCAGTGATTCTTGAATATGAAAGTACTGGTTTTAAATTCTGTGTTTTGAACATATCACTAAATGCTTGCTTATTTATTTTGCTTTTGTTTGAAGGTGCAAAGGAGGCACTGAATATTAAATATAAGCTGATTATTAAATCACCACATTCTTCTAGAAAGATGACCAGACATGAATAAAAATCGGGACTTACTGAGTTACAGTAGTTAACACTGTCTTAGCTTTGAAATAAATGCAAATAGAACATTTATTGTTTCTGCACAGATTATTGCATTTTTAATTATTGTCATCTTCTGATGTTAGATCTGAAACAAAATTTGTCCCGACCTCATCAGGTGCTAATGTATGTTGCTTTCTGCATACCTGTGAGTTTGTATTTCTTAATATTCCTTTATTTTCCTGCAAATGCTGCAGTTTCCTCCCTGAAAATGCACAGCCTGCATGGTTTAGGAGGGTTGGAGCTGTTGTGTGAATTTTTTGCAGTATTCAGCTGATTTCAGTAGTCTTGATCAAGGCCTTTTGACTCCTTGCTGGAACATCAATAATACAATACTAGGAGTAAAATTAAGATTGTAAATGCAAATGACAACACTGTGATTAATTGCAAGGAAATAAAAATATTGCAAATTTTGTAAATTTTTTCTGCATTTTCGGTAAATATTTTTGTAAAAAGATACAAAAATGTGAGTTAGAATTATCAAAGTCAATATATAAAATTTCAAGATATCCAATCACAATGTCTAGCTTTCACGGTAACAATCTTTTGCTCTTGGAGCAAAATATACTGAAATCATGAAGGTTAGACAATATTAAAATTTCCTTATAAAAATGTCCTTAGGTGTGGATAATTTAAATATAACAGTATATTCAAGGATAAGTTCAAATTTAATTTTGTATTGGATATTGTAGTCAAGTGCTTAGTTTCCATTTGTTGCTTGAATCCAATTTGAAGTCTGAGCTGTGATATGAAAAAAATATTGTTGTGAAAGAAATGATATCAAGAAAGAAGAAGACTGGGTATAAGGCACAGTTGTGTACTTGGAACAAAGAAAAAGAGCATTCTGCAAGATAAATTATAAGATGTACTGGATGTTTTCTTCAAGCTGTGTGGGCTTGTGTTTTATTTTTAATGAAACGAGCAGTATTAAAAGCCTTTGTATTTTGATGAAAGCTAAGTTTATATGCATGTGGCAAAATATATTGTCATTGTGAGTTATGCTTAAGCTGTCTGAAAACGCTTTTTCTAACTTTGAGTTTAAGCTTGCCTCATTATCCCTTCATGAGGCAACTGAATTCTCTGCAGTATCTTTTTTTAGATGATATACTTGCCACTTCTTTCACAGGAATCATCCAGCTTGGAATTCAGTACTTCAATGACTGAATAAATGTCAATAGTATCATGGCAACCAGATAAATAGCTTATAACTAAAGTATTAGCTAACTGGACAGGCTGAAGTGATGGTAGCTTCTTTCCATCAGGTACTACTTATTTCTTAGGAAACAATAACTTGGTCTTTTTAGTGAACGTATAAGGTCTCTGCAAAAGGCATTTTGTTTATCCCTTTCCTATCCTGTGATGCTTCATCCTAACTTCATGGAGCAGTTTCCTTTTTCTTTTTTTTTTTAATGACAGACCTACCAAAAAGGGGAAATAATACTTTTTATACTTTTGTTTGTTTGTTTTTATAAAAAGTTTACTGAGGAGAGGTGAAAAAAAACCCCAGTCCAAATGGAGTGGAACCTCAGTTTGATCTTGCTGGCCTCAGAAAGATTCCTTCAGACCTTGTAATTTGGTCGTTTCATACAAAAATCTATGAGATTCTATCCTTTCTTTTTAATATTTGAAAAGTAAAAGCTAGAATAATAAATACAATATTTAAAATGAAGGTTAGGGAGCTGGAATTGGCGAGGTCACTCTGGAGGACTCTTTGATGCTGCAGGATAGAATTTTGTGCGGGAGCTGCACTTAAGTCACACTACCCCTTTACTTGTGACCTTCTGTCTGTTCCTGTCTTCTCATTCTTCTTGTATCTTTAAGTGCCTTCTGATACCATTCAGATAATAGTGAGGTTCTGGCTTTCTGGTGACTACCACCACTTCAGAAGTCTGGAGGAGAGCTGTGTAAAGTGCATGTTTGATGACTGTTCTGGATGGAGCATTGCTAGTGGACTGCCTTCTGGAGGAATTTTCATGTTTTTGCGTAGATTTCTCACTGTGAACCTTCTGATACAGCTGGTGAGGATGACCAAATACTAAAAATGAGGTTTTCTATGATGTTGTTACGAAGTTACTAACAAAAGCCTGAAACAAATATACACACACCCCTCCCCGCTCCTCCAGTGGGAAAAGTTCATTTTGAACATTGTCTTGCCAAATTCATAAGAAAAGGTGGGCAACATTACCAGTAAAGACTGTGGTTGATGGACATGGTTAGGGCAGCAGAGTGACTATATGCTCATCTGCTTTGAGGACTCCAGAGGAAAAGATGGAGAATGAGAATGTTGATGAGATAGTGTACCAAGAACATGGGAAATTAAAATTAGAATGTGATGAATTAAATAAGCTTAACTGCCTAAATATAGAGTATTTTGTATTCAAGCAACATCAAAGTCTTTGTGTGCTGAGAAAATTAGACATAAGGGAATGTTGTCCATAAATTTGTGGTGCTACTTTCATGCTAAATTGGTTCTACGTTTGCATGACTCACTAACCAAAAAAACCTGCACTGTTTGGGACTTCATGGTACTGCATTGTCCAGTGGCTGTATAATTTTTGTCTTATTAGAACAATGGCCCATTTGTTTTATAAATCATTTATCATGTTGCAGGAGCTTACAGCTCCATGCATTAAATCCTTTCATATTACTGAGCAGCAGAAAAACATGATGTTGCAGCTGGTCTGGCAGAGTATATATCAATGGAATATTGATCTAGTATGATAGAGAAAAGCTTTGCTAAAATGAACTCAAAAAGAAGATCATTATCTCCATATTGCAGTATTGGCTCAAATTACAGAAGATGTTGAAAAAAAAGCATGGTAATACTAGAGAAAGGAAAGCTTTAGGTGTTTTCTCCATTATTTTGTCCATTTTGATCATTACATTTGGAAGAGAGATGTGTCTCTCATTGTGGGTATCTATAAATACTTGGGGGCTTATTATTATTTATTATTTCGTAATTACTGTATTTGGAGTGGGGCTGAGAGTTTAGCTCTGTATATTGAAGCTTTAAAATTGTCCACTGTTCTGGAACCAGGAGTCGCTAACCTAGCAAAACAAACTTCTGTCAGAAAATGCTGATTTCCTGAATCCAAATGTTTATTTCAATACACTTCATACTCTACAAAAATTCTGCTAAATTGTCAGAAACATTCTTTTCTGAATGCTGTGGAGGGCTTATGGTTGCTTTTCCCTCCTTCCCTCACAAAGGCTCCTGGATCATCCTTGACCTGGTGATTGTGTCTGGTGTGTCCCACAGGGCAGGACACCCCGCATTTTAGCTAAGTCTGACTAACCTTGTGGGTTATGGTTGTCATTATCTTCCTTGCACAGCTACTGGGGCATCTGCTCTTCCAAGTTCTGCACTCTGTAATTTTTGCCAGCATGACTTTACAGAGTGAGAAACCTGATAGAGAAGAATGCCAAATAATTAAGAAAGATGGCTCCTTTTAGCAGACCCTAATCTGTCCTGTTGAAAAGTAAAATAAGAAAAATAAAAATAATTCATTTAGACAAAGGCACTTAAAATTAAAGACAAGTTATTAATACCGTGTTTTTTGCACAGTAACTTGTTGGCTTGCTATTTAAGGATAGAAACAGGATCTATATGTTACTTGTAGTGATTAAAATTAAAAAGTTCACAGAAGAATGGCAAAGAATATAAATCTGTTCTAAAATACCTTAAAATGCCTGTAGTGGAATGTTCTCCTACCTAAGAACAAATCACAGTTTGGTTCTGAGATCTGCTGCTCTTCTCAAATAAATGAATAGTTGAGATATCTGACTAACTGCTGTCTAGTCAGGTAATGAGGGCCATCTTGCTGCAGAGAGGAGAAGACAAATACTAGCTGCTATCTGATAGAGGTGAATTAAAAGGCCAAGTGAGGCCACCTACAACTGCTATGAAAGACTACGATTTTAGATTTAACAGAAAAGGGCATCCTTGAGAGTCTTGTATCCATAGTAAGACTCAGTGGTTTCCACGTTGCAGACCAATGCAGTGTTGTTTTTCTTCATCATTTCTAAGATAGTTAGGTTATTTGGCTCTGTGTGGTACTTGTGAAGAATAGTTAGTATTTCAGTTTACACAGTTTGTCAGCTAGTCTAGAAAATTAATCTGAGTAAATGTAGACCTATTGATTACTGATATTTTATTGTTGCTGTTTTTAGAGTAGGAGAAGTCAGTGATGAAAGTTCTCTGGAAAATTCATGACAAGTGAACGCTTGTGATTAATCCTTCACAGACTGATGTAATACATAACTCAGAAAAATGTGTTTGCCTGGCAAAAAAAGACAGTACCCGACTGCTGATGGAAGAAATTTGCTAATGTTGAACATGTCAGGCCTTTCCTTTGGGTCATACTGATGTCAATTATCTCCTAAGGTGATGACCAGATTTAATTTAAGTGATGATGCTAATGTGTTTAACATTTATCACGGTGGGGTTTTCTTTCCTTTGAGTCAGAATTCAAAGTACGTAGTCGTGATGTGTGAGACACAGAGATGGTCCCTGCTGTCTTTTATGGAAAAGATGCCTGAATAAAAATCAAGGAAAGTTTTCAAAAGCAGTAAGAAAATACAGCTGCATCATGTGCTGCTAGCTCTCTTCCTCCTCAGGCCAACACTAAACTCAGCAACATCCCCTCAGCCTAACTTCATCTTTTATTCTTCATCTGTTTGCTCTTCTCCATCTCAAATCAGCCAAGGGGGAACATGCTACTGAGAGAGAGCTCAGCAAACTGCCCCCAACAAGAAGCTCCTTCAACTGGCCCCATCAGGAACTCTCTTCTGCAGGAACTCTTTTCAAACTGATCAGCTCCTTGTTGCTTCTCTCCAACTGATTCAGTTCCTGGGTAATAAATCTCTAGCCTCGCCCACCACCCCAATGACAATCACCTGGGGGAAGGCAGAGCCTTACACAGCTGAGCCAGGTTTTGCTTCCGGGGCCTTGGGGAACCACTTGGGGAACAAGATACACTGCTGAGTTTTGACTCATCCATAGGTCAACTCCAACTTGGGGCCCACAGCCTGGGCCCCAGCACTTCACATGGGTTCTTAGACCTTTTACGTAAGCAATTTTTTAGCATTTACTTTTAATGCAAACATTAAGTGAATGCATGAAAAAATATTTACATATCAAATGTTGTTAAATATAAATTTAAACTTAGTGTTATTAGTAAAAAATAAGTCTTTTTTGTTATTAAAACTGTGAATTATATGAAATCCTCTAGAGTAACTGTAACAGCATGTTCGTGTTGTGCAAGAAGACAAGTATCTCCTCTTCCCTAACTGCTGTGCACAGCAGTTACAGTAGGAGTTACAGTAGTTACATGTGGATACATCTTTTATTATATTTTGATCCTGACTTTAGAGCAAGGTGGTGAAGGCTTTAGAGAAATGCATCAGTATAGAGGTGATAACTGTTTTCATAGATGAAAGAGTTATTCCCTACTTGGACTATTATTATAGTAAACTGTGAAGCTGAACTGAGTGTATGTCTAGTAGGTCCAGCTTCTGCATATGTGCTTTAGGTCTCTTGCTTCTGTGTCTTACATGTGCTAGCCCTATTTTGCAAAATCCTTTGCACCATGAAGTTACAAAGAATTAGTTTAAAGATCTGGAAATTAAAACCAACAAGAGAAAAGTATACTGCTCTGATGCTATACTTAACTAGGTTTATTCAGTCTCTCATCAACTCCATCCCATTTCCTCCTCCTCTGCAAAGAAAGCCTAGCTACAGGAACTCTTTGACCTAACTGTTGTGTCGCTTGAGAACAATCCATCTTTATTCCAGATCTCTTTCTGTTCTTTTATACAGTAGGGATAAAGGTTTAAGAACAAAAGCTTTTAGTATGATAGCAATGACTGTCATACCTGTTGTGTTATCTCCATGAGTGTGATTACAATCCTTATTCTTTAAAAGATTATTTTATTATATGTGTTTTGAAAACTTACAGCATTTATAAACCATTTATGATTAGAAGAACTCAATAAATCGATCTTGACATTCTTTGCCTTCTTATAGTTATTGTTTCATATTTATAATCCGAAATAAAATTTAGTATCAAGAATGCTTCTTTTCAAACCACTTTTTTCTCTCTTTTTTTATAATTCTGAGTTGGTGATGCTGCAAATACCCTGTTACTTAGTTTTAACAGTAATTTAAGCTTAACTTTCTTGAAAATCTGAATTCATGTCAAACACTGACAGCATGCATGTTGCTGCATACTCTAGTCATGTAGAGTAACTTTATGCACAATAGTTTTGTCTCACACTTTAGAAAAGAAAAAAGTCAGAAATAAAGTATACTAATTTGACAATAATGATCAGTTATTATAATGCATAACTTTTAAAATATCTCAGTCAAGATGAAAAATTGTTACATCTATATCTAACTTAAAGCTATATGCAGCCTGGTGTCTATACAATGGTAGCGATAGAAGCTAGAGTTTCAGGTGAGCACAAGAAACTGCGTGTGTCACCTTTCCTCAAGACAAAACCAATTCCATGGAAAGACATAATATGTGTATGTATTTCTTTTGTTATCCTTAAGGCTGAGTGAATATGGTGCTAGCTCCTTGATGAAATCTCTACTGTAATTAATTATTAATCCATTGGGAGGAAAAAAATGAAAACAAAAATCTCATTTGATGCTGAGATTCTAGGAAGTGTTATGGAATGTATAAGCACTTGTTAGAAAGCACTAGTGTGCAAAAGAATACTTGCTGCCTTTGAGTGCAAGATGTAACTATCAGTTATTTCAAAACCAAGCTTCAAACCCTATGGGAAACAGATACTTAAATTATGACAAGTATAGAAACTTACTAAGCTAAGAAGAGTAAGAAGTTCAATACAAATAAGAGTAAGAAGGAACTTCCTAGAGGAAAGCATGATAGTACCACTCAAGGACTCTACTTCTTATTGAAATACACAAGCTAATTGATTGTGTTCAGTGATCTTTTCTGATAATGTTGCCTTAAATTGAGGAGAAAACTGGTTAAGGAAATGTACATGTTTGTGATTGTGACGTGGGGCTACATAAACGGGGTAAAAGAATATTTAGGAAACAGCAGCAACAACTAGAATTTGATGTGGTTTTTCTGTATATACAGCTAAGGTCACAAAGCAAGAAGCAAAGATACTGTCTTTTGAAAAGAACTATCAAGTTCGTGTGTCAGTGTTTTTTAAATGCTCACTTCTGTAAACCTCTGAGCACTCTGAATAGTAGTGACATTTAGAGCAGTGGAAATGTTTAGTATGCTGCACTATGAAGTTTTATATTTCCACCTCATTTTTCCAAGTAGTGCACAGTGGAATATTCCCAAATACAAGGAAATGGGTGAGATAATGGTGATACATGCAGTATTTTAGTAAAACCAGACAGTATTAATTTTAAATTAAGTGCAAAGTTAATTCATTATGCATGATGGAGAACTATAATATTTGCAGAGATGAAGTTTCTAGTAAATCTTATTATACACTGAATTTTGGGCATCCAGATACTCCAGAGGGACTTTGTTTTACTTTCTTTCCTTGTCTAGTTTGATTTCACAGAATCACAGAATGTCAGGGATTGGAAGGGACCTCAAAAGCTCATCTAGTCCAATCCCCCTGCCGGAGCAGGAACACCTAGATGAGGGTACACAGGAAGGTGTCCAGGTGGGTTTTGAATATCTCCAGAGAAGGAGACTCCACAACCTCCCTGGGCAGCCTGTTCCAGTGTCCTGTTACCCTCACTGAGAAGTTTCTTCTCATATTTAAGTGGAACCTCCTGTGTTCCAGTTTGTACCTGTTACCCCTTGTCTTATCATTTGTTGATTTGTAGATGTTGTAAATGTCAATCAGAAAACAAGATGCTGCATATTGACAGAAATGGAATTAATGAATTTATTTATTTGGATACTGTTATAGAATTATCCTAAATGTTGCAGTTTGCTGGATTAGATAAAAGGAAAACACTGCAACATCTGTAGCTGCATTAGGTAATTTTTTTCAAAATTTCCAAGGATATATATATACACACACATATATGTGTATGCATGTATAAGAAGAGTCAGTCTCAGTTATTGAGTGATAAGCAACAAATGAAAGACTTTTACAGTAGTAACAGATTGGAAAATTCATTATTAGCAGAGAAGTAAATTATGTGCAGGATCTAAATTATTTAAAAGATTATAATTCCAAGCCTTGCACACAATACAATACTCATAAGCAAATTTGCAAGTACACATGACTAATCAGACTGTTGGGTTCTTCTTATATAGAAAATTTCTTAATGGTGAAGTTAATGAAAGCTAGAGAACTTTATATTTTTCTTCTGAAAACATGGAGGGATTATTTATTTATCCAAGCATCCTTTTATATTTTCTTTTTTTTTTTTCCTGCAAACACTATTTATTTTTTCTTCTGTAATTCCAAATTCCTTTCAAATTTATTGCTTTGTATATAGTTATTGAAAGGACTCAATAGCTCACAAGCATTGCAGAGGAAAGGAGGAATGGATAAAAGTGATTGTGACAAAGTGGAATGGTAAAGGGGTCTTCTTCTAAATTGTCTCCTGTTACTGGTGAATTTATTTTTACTTAGGGTTTAAGGAGTGTAATCTTAAAAGAGCAACCATTCTAATCCTGGAACATAATTTTTTGGTACAGAAAGAATCATAGCATTACATGACAACATGGGCTTGTATCATTTGGGAGAAAATGTGGATTCGTGCTCAATGAATCATTACTCTCAAGAGTATCGCAGTAATATAACTATGTAGTAGAAAATAAAGACTTAAATCTCAGCCTTTTACTGCTTGAAAATGTTTGCAGATTAACTAGGAAAACTCCCTTAATGTCTGTAAATGGGCAAAATTCCAGGCAAGCTTTTCTGATATTGCTAGTACTGAAATTCAGTTATTTCCTATAGGAAAAATGAGCAAGATATAGGATCCATCAGTTGTTTTCACTAACTTAATGTGTTGACATCTCAGAAGACAATCAAATAATGCTGGAAAAAGAAATGTTTGGGGTTTTTTTTTTTCCCTCTATAAATAGTTTGTATGATACTTAGTCTAATTTCTATTTAAGTGTTAAAAAAATGTATTTGGGTCCTCAACCAGTCAGAATATTGCATTATACTTAACCATTTTTGTGTCTATATTAATTGCTGACAGATGCAAGCTTTTCCAAATCTCTTCATCCTCAGAAAATTTGGTTATCTGCAGCCTTTGTGACCTTAATGCTTTCTTGGTGGTTTGTGGGGAATAAGGAGATTTTTTTTTTTTTCCTTTCAATTCACCCTTACAGCATAGGTGTTAGTTTGTATTATATTTCTGTTACACAGTGGTGTCAATAAATATCTTTATTATGTAAAGTCTGGATATGGAAGCCCTGTTCTCCTTTTAATTTATACTCAGGTGGAATAACAGGGAGGTCTACTAAATAGATTAAAGATTTACAATTATGGTTCATAAAAATGGTTAGGCAGTTTGTAGCTATTAGGAACTGTGCATTATCCTTTATAATAAAGTACTAGACTCATTTTTGTCTGAAAAGGTGTACCGGTATGCTAATGAAAACATTCATTTTCTTACAAGGAGTTTGTTGGAGTTCATATTATGCTGCATTTCATTGTGACGGAGGACTCTTGCTCTTCTGTCTAAATCCAGAGGTATGTTACTGGGGTATCTGTTCTTTAACAGAGTCTGTGATATGCATTAAATCTCATTATCTTAGTTCTTTCTTTTCAGGAGTGACTTAATCCTGAACTCTTCGGGAGTAGTCATATGGTCCTAAAATAGGCTACAGCTTTTAACCTCTAATGTTGATTGACTAGACAGCATTTATGCTTGCTTGTGTGTCCTGTTTTTTGAATATAGAGTCAAAGTTCATTTGGAACAGTGACTTTGCCTTTTTGCCTGTTTTGGTATTTAGACTGCAGTAAATCTGGGACTTTTGATTCCCTCCTGATAGAAGTTTGCACTTGCCCTAGGGAGGTCGTGAATTCATTTGATTTGTAGATCAAGAAAACTGTGTGACATTCTGGGACTTCCATGTACCTTCAACCCATCCTTGTTTTTGCTATATGCTTAAAATACACCTTCCTTACAAAATATAATATTTTGTATTATTACCTTTCAAACACACAACTCCAATGACTTTGTGGAGTGGGCTTATTAACTGCACTTGAAATTGATTGTGCATTAGACTTTTGTTTAATGGACAAAAGTAGATCAAGTTACCTACTATGCTTTTTGATAGCCAGGCTGATTATCTGCAGTTTAACCTGATAAATCATTATCAAGCAGGTCTTTGTTCTGCTATTAGCCCACTTTGATGAGTAAGGACTGATGCATCTGCAAGTGTGATTGGGGAACTATCTGGTTTCTACTGCCGTATGAGGTGGAATGTGCATGCAGCACTGAGGATTGCTGCAATTATTTTAGTTTTCTCTGATCTGAGCCTGATCAGTGTCTTGAATATTATTTAATCACAGTGGTAGCTAAATAAATAACAAGAAGTGACTTTTAATGGAATGAAAATGCATATGTATCACTCAATGAATTTTTGCCTGCTTTCTTATCTCACACATAGTTTGGGAGTTGTTCTTTCAGCCTGTTTCCATTTATCTGTTCTTTTCCATTTCCTTATGTTACAAACCAAGCTAGTGAACCTAACAAGGTCAGATGTAAATCTTCATGACTGAAGCCTGCATTGTCTCTTGACTTTAGATTTTATAGGTACTTTGATTACAGTTTATCTTCAGATAAACAGATTATCTTCTTTCAGTTCCTTCTGGATTTAGATATAATCAGTCAAAAAGAGCATACTTTATACATAAACAGATTATGTTCAAAACCAAACACCAAACCCATTTTCTGTTTTTCTACTTGTCTATTTCAGGATCTGCTCTTAGAAACAAATTGAAACAGGGATATGCCTCGCTTGTTTTTGCAGGTTGAAATGTTAGGGTTAATCAACTTCGTTTTTATACAGCCCCTTTGGAGCTTGTGAAGAGGTTTGTCAGCTTTTTTGTTTTATGTGGTCAATGCATGCAAATTGTCTTCACTGATCTGTGACTGTATTGCATGTCAGTGCTGGAGGTCTCAGGTCAGTAACTGAGAACATCCTCATACTTGTATTCTGTTTGGTCCCACTTGGATTTTTGCACTAAATACATGAATACTTGCTTCAACTTAAGCACCAGGATGGTGCTGTATGGTTTCAAACCCCACATTTGCAAGCGGTGATAGGGCATGTTTCACCTTTTGCATGGTATTATGATGGAGTGACTAAGGTGAAATTCTGTAGTCATGGTTAATCAATTTTCTTAGCTATCATGAGTAGTTCTAACAGTTGCTACTTAACTGTTGCCTATATAAAATCAACCACATAAAGTAGTATAAAATAATATTTATGAAATTCTGATTTTCTGCAGTTGTACTTAGTAATTATCATTTAAACTACTCATTATTTGCAATCGTTATCAAGAAGGGCTTTTTGTTTTTTATTGTAATTAAACCAAGATAATAGCTCTTTATATTCCCCATAAATAATGATGAATTAGGAAATCTATCTCATCTGCTCACCTATTTCCCTTCATTTAATTTAAGATCTTATATGTATTGATGATGATTATGTTTAACTTAGATTTCTTTGCAGACATAGATCTCTAAGTAGTGTCCTCAATTTTTATATAAGTGGACAATTCCACATCAGTGTGCAAAACCAATAGGTTAAATATCATTTCAGTAGTAGAACACTTATTTTATAAATCTTAGGCAAATTCATTACAGACAGTGACTGAAAGCATGAAGGGAACAATACATAGAACAGAAAACACAAAGTTCCCTTTGTGTGCAGTAGTGTACATAGTGTCAGTTATTTCCAAACTGGATTCTGTTTCTGGTAGTGGTGGTTCAGCAGAGGCCATGATCATAAGCTGAATTGGGAGGTTCTGCCTTGGTATGGGGGTGTGTGTGGTAAAAATCTCTTTGAAGACAGGTCAGCATTGAAAGATCTGTCTAGGGAGCTTGTGCAATCTCTGTTCCTGAAGGTCTTCAAAACTGACTGGAGAGAGTGATGGCCCTGTTTTGAGCAGAGGTCAGACTAGGTGACTTTCTCAGTGCCTTTCAAATCCGAATTATTCTGTGATTCTTTGTGCAGACCAAAGGATGTCAAAAAAGGAAATTCACATCCCCCGTTTCATCTTGCAAAATTTCATTTCTAAGAAGCCCTAAGAACTTTTTAAAAGTACCAGAAAACTTTTGTCTTCTGTTCCAATTTATTTTGTGGAACAGTTGTGGATTGTGTATGTTCTGTGCCATCTAGTTAATTAAAAATTTATCACTCTTTTAGTAAATGCAGTGATAATTAACAGCAGCCTAAAATATTTTTATTTGATGGATTAGAGATTTCCATACTCCTTCTGTACATGCTGTTATGTAAACCCATTAAATATATTAACTATTAATGATATATTTAAATATATTAATCTTATTTTTAATTATTACATGAAATTGATAACAAATGACTGATGAAAAACATCTTCACTGTGTATTCCATGAACACGTGTCACATTTAGACTTCTATGTAATTTGCATACAATTTTTCCTGTCATATTCTGATCCATTGACAGTGGCACTTCAGCCTTTACTGGAGTGGGGCTTGAGATTCTGTTTCGTGTGTTTATGCCCTCATTGTGGATGCTGAATGTAGCCTTGTTCTCAAACAATTTTTTAATGCTCGACTTGTGTCTTGTCTATAGGTAGTTTCTAAAGCTGATAGTATCTGTAATGGTGTGGTGGGTTTACCTTGGCTGGGTGCCCGGTGCCCACCCCTAGTCCCTCTATCACTCCCCCTGCCCCCCACCAAAACCTCCGTCAGCAAGGCAAGCGGGGAGAAAGTAAGATGGAAAAGGAAAACCCGTGGGTTATGATAAGAAGCAGTTTAATAAACAGCAGAGAAAGCAAGGTCGCGCGCGCGCGAAGCAAAAGCAACAAAGCCGTTACTCTCTACTTCCCATCTGCAGGCAGTGTTGGGCCTGTCCCGGGAAGCAGGGCTCCAGAACGCGTACCGGTTGCTCGGAGGACAAATGTCTTCCCAGAATCCCCCCGTCCTCCTCCCTTTATAGTTGAGCTGACGTCATATGGTATGGAATATCCTATTGGTCAGCTCGGGTCGGCTGTCCGGGTTGTATCCCCTCCCAAATCTTGCCCCCCCACACACACACCCCGTCAAAACAAGGCTGTGTGTTATCAACACCTTCTGGCTTCCAGTACTGCAGCATGAAGGCTGTATGGGGAAAATCAGCTCAGACAGACCCACTACAAATGGTGATGGTAATGTGTGGCATAAGGCGACATAAGAAAATAAACCAATATATCCATATATTGCATGTAGAAAACAATTCCCTTTTGTGAAGTACATAGGTGGAGCAGAAACAAGATCTCATATGTAGGAGAAAATTTTGTTCAATAATTCCATTGCCATCCAAAAGCAATCTAATTATTCTTTTATGTCGCACTTTCTCAGCTAGACTTCCTTTTGTGAAGAGTAATTCCTGAATTTCAGACTATGAACACTAGTGAAGTGACAACATACCCCTAGTTTTAGTAATTACTGAATATCTTAACATGAAGAAAGTGTGTAGGTTTTGCACTTGTTTCATTTCTCATTTTTATATGGCAAATATCTTAATCTTTTACTTTTTTCTTTACAGTAGGAAAGATGCTAAAATAGATATTGTGAAACACTGCTTGTGAAGCACAATGTCTGTGTGCCTGTGTCTTTATATATAACACAACTGCGTTGTAAACACAGGGGCTCATGGGAGCCTCTTTTGATGTGACCAGTTTTAGGCAAATGCCCTGCAGTCAATTCTGTGTATTTGTTCCACTGTGCTATTTACATTCACACTCTTATTTTAGTAGGTATTTTTGTCCAAGCCATTTGCTAAGATTGGGCCCTGCAAACACCCTCCATGCTATTAAAAGAATCATCATTCAATCTCAGTCCTTTGAGTCCAAAATCAATACATGCTCAGAAGAATCAAAGCCTTGTCAATTATCAGGCTATCAAAGTGTACTTTTGGAAGGTTTTTTATGCCAGGTACAATATTTCAGTTTTGTTGGTTTGGGGGGTTTTTTTAACAGAATGAGCAGCTCAGGTAATTAAGCTTACATTAGATCAAGTAAATGAGCTTTGAGACTAGAGTTAAAAGCTGAAAATTTGTCAGCCTAACTGTAACAAATTGTTGGTCTGACATAGAAGGTTAGCAGTAGCTAAAAGCTTAGAAGGCAAAAAAAACCCCAACACTCGATCAATAGGGAAATCCTTTAAAGAAAAGCTTTGCTGGCCTTGAGTATGTGAGGAAACAGGGCACACACTAGAGGACAGGGAGAAATTTTGACTTAATATTTAAGAACTTTTATAGATTTAAAAAGCCCCAAATGTACAAGATTTAATTAAAAGCTAACAATTTGGTGTTGTGGGGAGCTGAAGGGAGCAGAACTGGGAATGGCTTGTTTGAAATGACCTTGCTGTCAGAGTTTCACATAAGCTGTTAAGTGTATGCGAAGAACCACCAGGAAATCAATTAAATAAAACATTGCAGTGCCCAGTATGGAAGAGCAGGACATAAATTACCATTTTAATTTTCAGTCAATACAGAAACAGATATCTGTGAAGCAGTAAAACATGACTTGCGCACAGATGTTCATTGCAGGACAATAGTGAATACAACAGATGTCCATAAATCTCTTGTAGGCATTTTCAAGAATCACGATACTGGCTGCATTGGTTGTGTATGATTGGTACTTACATGTTTCTGATCAGGAATATCAGCTCCCAGAATGAAGCAGCTTTCTTCACAGTTTATCGGTGTTGTGAAGCTTTTTGACATCTGGCTTTAGCATTTACGGGATAGAGTTGGACATGGTTGGGTTTTTTGAAGTGTGCAGGTCTGGTCAGTATTTGAAAAAAGTGTCCAGGGTAACCATGAACGGGTGTCAGAATGATACTGACAAAAGATACTGAAGAGGGAAATTGAGTAGCTCAGAGAATTTTACTGGAGGTCCTGGTTTTGTAAGTGTTCAGTGTTGATTGTTGCCATAAGCAATTACTTTATGATGGGCTTTCATGTCTGTTTGAATGAATGAAGAAGGCTATTTCTTTTGAGAGGGTAAACTTGTTACAGTAAAATCTGATTGCTTTTCAGTTTGAATGTGAAAGTAAGGGAGCTTGAAAATCTAATCCATTGATACCTTTGATTAGCTTTAAAACTCATTTTTAAGACAGTATTGAATAAGTTTGTGTTGCTTTTGCCAGTGTTTCCAGATGGCCAGCACATAGTTTGAAGTGTTTTAATCACTTGGCTTGTAGCTTGTATTGAAAGGTTTCCCTAAGTACCCAGTGCATTTGTGTTTGGTTTGGACTAGAAATAATGTAATTTCTGAACAACTACAGAGACCTGAAACTGTGCAGGATCCCTGTCTTGACTAAAGTCAGGGGAAAAACAATCGATATTAGTAGGGCCAGAATCACTGTCAGTGGCTATCGTACATATTTACAGTTGCTGTAGTTTCTCACAGAATCAAACCCCTACCATATGTTATTTTGTTCAGTGACAAAATTTCAATGGAGTGATGTAATTGGTAGTTTTCTCCTCATGTTGAACCAGTGAGAAGACATTTATGGTATGGGTGCAGTACTGAACGGCAGAGGCAAGGGGTGCCCAGAAGGATGAAGTTGGGGGTTGACTGGGTAGTTAACAGTATTAGGGTTTCTTAGTGAAATGATGTAGGTAAATAGAGCTTTGTGTAATCCATTGGTAGATTTTGTACCATACAGTTATTTATATCATAGAAAGCAGCTCATCCATATACATTTTTCATTGAATTTCAGATTTGAATGAAATCAGAATGAAAATAAATGACAGTTATTTCTGTTTATCTGATTTTTAAAGCAATTCTATCCAACTGAGGAGTTAACATAATTTCTTTTCTGAGACACAAATCTGTCCAAATAAAACAAATCAGTCATAACCCACTGAGCAGTTCAGTGTGTCTCTTCCCAGCTTTGTAACAAAACTTGAAGCCAAGTGACACGCATACAGCTTCATTTTCAGATTTGATAGCATACAGTCCTACATACAGTGGGATCATATGGTTGTAAGTTATGTCTCTTCTCCTTCAGGAATAAAGTCCTTGGGAGAACTGCATGTATTCATTTTTGAAAATGGTATCTTTGCATAGCAGGATAAATATTTTGGGTTTATATCATGAGAGGTGACTTCTGCCAAGTTAACACCATATGATAATCCCAACATGTAATTTATTTTGCTAATTATCCTTAGGAAAGCAAGTTATTTATGAAAATAAAGACCAAATAATTCTGAGTGAAACAAATTTAAAATTTTAGGGAGGAATTGCAAACCCTGAAATGCATTTTATTTTTTTATATTATTAATTTTTGTGTTTATATTTGACGTGGGTGTTAGTGGCAAATTGACACTGAAAAAGTATTCTTGTGTATTTACCATGTAGCTTGAGTTTTGTGGAGATTGGGATTGTATATTTTAAAAGGAATAGAATGTTAAATTATAGGGAAACAGAACATTAGTTTTAGAAACTGAATTTGAAATAATGAAAATAATTTTCTTTCCTATAATGTTTGGTGTTCTATTAGTTTTGTATCTTTGTAATTTTTAGTATGTCTACTTTAAAAAGTACCACCAATGTACTATAAAAATTAAGGCACATAAAGTTTGTAATTACATTTTGCAAACTTATTAAATCTTTGTATGAATAAATAATTATTACATCTTAATAAAAATGGATGCTACAGAGAGAGATTTATTTATTTCTGCTTAATTTCCAACAGTGAGTTTAGAATTGTTCAAATAAATTCTAGCATATGATATGGATTCTTTGGGTTAAGTCATGGCTTACCATTGGAAAAGATCAGATTTCTCCCCTATAGTGTATGCACGTACATATGAAGTAGTACACATGTGTTAATCTCAGTTTGTAACAATTTTGATTTTTTTGGCATAAAAATCTAAGGTAGTAACAATGTTGCAAGGTTGGTTCATTAAATAACTGCCTTAATGTGTACATTTTTTGTAGGCTTATAAAAAATTTTAAGAATGTCTCTATTTATGGATTTAATTATTTTTTGTAAAATCTTAAACTCATTACAGGGTTATTTTGTTACATTTCCCCAACTAGAGCTGCAGAAATTAGAAAGCTTACACTATGATTTTATATGTTTCTCAATTAATAAGGGTTTTAAAGATACTTTTTCTTTTTTTACCAGCCATTCTAATATGTATTTACCTGTTAGCAAAATAGGTAATAAGGATGTAAATTCTACATGCCACATCATTACAGCTGCTTGTACACAGATACTTCAAAAAATACATCCAAAAATCAGACTGACAATCCCAGATTGGGATTGAAAAATTAATTAGAAATTTCATTTAGAAAATGAATTTTAAAACTTGTGTGTACACCTTGCTATATCCTTTTACACTTCATAGAAGTATAAACAAAGAAGCAGTAAAAAAGCTCTCGAAAATAAATGTCTACTATTTTGTTAATTTTTTTTTAGTGTTGAGAATAATTGATTAGGGGAGAGGATTAGATTTCAGTATTCAAATTGCTTGTGCTGGAAAAGCTCTCTTCTTTTTTCTCCATTACACAATATAGAAAGGGTCAAGGTGTAAATTTGAAGTTTATTTGGATTTTTGGTTGTTACAGCATTGTGACTGGGACATGAATAAAGATACTAATTCATTGTATTTATTAAACAATGGAACGGGAGTAATACACCTCAGCTACTGTGTTTGTATGCATGGAAATAGATTTCAGGTTTATGATGTGAATTTTTTCCCCCATGTCCTGGGTTTGGCTAGGATTGGATTAAACCACAACACCCCATTTTTCATATCTGTTGAAAAGTATTCCATATTTGATTGAATTACATAAATGATTGCATTTTGGAAGATTCAGGCCATTCTTCCCCCTGCCCTTCTCCCACAAAAATAAATAAGAAAAATACTGGAGATGTGGATTGATGTATAGAGCTACACATTTTATTCCATGTAGGGAATGGAAAAATCTACTTTATCTTTGTTTCTTTGCTGAGGAGGGTCTAGAAATGGGAAGAGACTGCTGAGCCCTCTACTAAGGATAGCGGCTCTGTCTGGAGAAAGGAGAGCAGAGAGACTGGCAGGTAGAGAGCAGAGCCTGGCAGAGCAGGGAGCGTGCGCTCTCTTTGCCTCTGGGGGTACTGCAGGAGCAGAGCTCTCTGATTGGGAGTTTCCATTCTTCAATGAAAAGAGGCAAGAAAGTTTCATGTTATGTAGGCAATAGGCTTGCTACTTTGACCTATTTCTAAAGCCATTGACTACAACAAAAAATCACCCCTGAATCTGTACTTGAGGGAAAAAAAATTCTATTAATTGAACAAAAAAGTGTTATTTTTCTAATAATAGTTGCACGTTCCTTTGCAACAACAAATTGGGTTTTGCACATCTGTTGATGCACTCTGCTTTAAAGCTACTACGGAAAAATGGTTGGCTAAAAAAAATTAGAAAAGGTCACTAATTATGCAAAACTTATTTGCAATGTTGAACATGCTACTGACAAATATTGTGTGATTTTTATTAACCTTCTCAAATAACCTTCTTGTGGCCCATATATAGTACCTTTTATTATCTTATCTTGTCAGATAATTTCTAAGGCTCAATGTGCTAGTAATGTACAACCATATATGTATGATGCCAAGAAGTTTCTTAACCTCTTTTTTTCATTGATCTTCATAAATAAGGTCAACTGCAGTGAATCAGCTGCAATTAATAGAATGAGGGAGGGAGAATTATTCAATCTCCAGTTAGAGAACACTTCAGTAAGTTAAATGTATTCAGTTGGTTAAGTACTTAAACAGCTGTAATAAAATCCTAGACCCTTTGGGAGTTATCTTTGTGAACTCAGGGATATACTGAACTTTAGAAAAGGATGAACTTCACGCTTGCTTTTAAAAAGGGAAAAGAAATGGAGTTGAAAACTGCATATCAATTTAGTCAAGATAATGGGAGGCTGGACATTAGTATATTTTATAGATATTTACATCCTATTTTAGTTTTCATCTCTCAGATTTTATCATAACAATTGACACAGCTGGCAAGTGGTCATACATAATGTGAATACTAGTGAAAATATACTTGCGAAACCTCTCTTCAGATGTAGCATCAATTCCTTGGTCTCATTCTAGCCTAAATAAGGTGGGGAAAGATTAACAGAAAAAAATGAACAAATAGAACCAAATCAAATCACCACAACAAAAACCAAGCAGGAGGGGTATGGTAGTATTTCACATTACAGCAGGGAACAGATTTATCCATTTATATAAATTCCATTAGATTGATGCTTCTACATGAGAATAGTGGAACTTTCTCTGTCAGCTAGTGGTTTCAAAAAACATTTCTTGTCTTCATAAAGAGGATGAAACTACAATAGCTAGTTTCAGATCATAAACAAGTATTAGCCTCTTTGTCCATGTGTGTTTGCAAAAAATTCTCACCACTTGGGGCCAGAGCAGACTGTGCTATTCCCCTAAAAACAACAAAAGGTTCTATTTTCCGTAAATGGGTAGCAGAGCTGGTACTGCTGTCTCAAACTGCTGAAGAATCACACATCAGGTTTCTAGTTTGGGGGAGCAAGATTGCCCTGACAGTAGGCTTGAACTTGTCTTTATTCTGTGGCATGTGTCTAAACATTGGAAAAGTCATTTGTTGTAAGAAGTAGGGGTATGAGGGAAGTCTTATGAGTTGTCCAAAACACTCTACAGCATTTCCTTGACAGCAGAGTTTTTCTGGGCTGTGATTCCTGGGAAACTCGTACCACCTGCTCTGCCCTTTCTTCTGCAGTCAAATAAGCTCTCCCTCTGCATAACCATACTTGGGAATTTGGGAGGATTGCAGTTTAAAGAGATAGATGGTACTTTTTCTGCTAATCTCAGGTTATGTTTGTAAAATTAAATCACCCTTCTGTATAAATTAACAATGATAATTTTTGTTCAGGAAGACAAGTAAGTGAGCACAAAGAATGAGATCTAGGACCCTTCTTGTGACCTTGATAGGAGCAAGATTGTAAAATATAGCAGTATTTTAAAACAGAACAAATTGCTCTTTGAAACTAAAGAAATATAAAACATCTATTAATATGATATTTTAATGTTCAATATTATGTGATGTAAGATATAAAACTACTTACCCTAATATGCTTTTCTGAGTGTATATATGGATTTCATAAGCATATCTATATATAGTATATAAAATGAAAGAGAGAAAACTATTAGATGAAACAATTGGCATTATATACAGGAATTATTTCTGACATATAATGAAATTCTATCTATGTGCAAAATATGGAGAGAAAGAGTACAAGTGAGATCATTTCATCCGGGGTAATACTGTTTATTTTGTTGGAAAAAAACCCTACTATTTTTTTCTCTTTCTTGAAACAATTACAGTATATGTATCTAACTTGAGGCAAAGTAATTTACATTTACTTTGATGATTTTTTTTTTCCTTTGTTACTGTTTTGGCAGCCAGACACATTAAGTACTGATGAGCACATAGGACTCTTGGGTTTTATTTGCTGTTCTAGTTCCTAGAGAAATCTAGTCTTTATTGCTAATTTAACCTCTTACTATTACTCCATTTCTTTGTAAAGTAAAACTGGGGTTTCAAAAAAACAAAGCAGAAAGAAGTACTAGTAAAATTGAGAATAGATGGCAATTCTTTGAGTTTGAGTTCAAACTATTCATAATCTAAAATGAATTTAAAGTATTTCAGTTCTGTAAAGGCTAGCTAAGATGCCTCAGTGCAGTATATTAAATCATCTGACATTTACAAGATAAGTATTCCATAAAAAAGGCAATTGCTGTTAATTCGATTATTTATATAAGTTCCTCACATGACTTATCTTACGTCACTAAAAATACTTCATATATTTAAAGGTAGTTGTATGTTTAGGTACTTAATTGAATCTGAAGGCTTCCTAGAGTCTTGACAGTCTCTTATTTTCATTGGAGAGATTTTTCTTATGGCAGGCAGACTCCATTTCCCTGATATTGTTTACATGGAAAAGAGGATTTTTTGGAAGCTCTATACAGCTGCCTACTTATATTGGGTTAATATTAAAGATATTATTTTCTAGAAAAGGGTATTTACTCACCTTGTCCAACATAATCCTTTCAGGATAAAGTATTTTAAGAAAACATGACACTATATGTTACTTGATTAGATTAGGTTTCATTAGTTTCCTATAATGATATGACAGAAGAAATATCAGAAGTGAGAGTCGAGGGTTGAAGAGTGATACAGGTCCATAAACTTTTGCTACTTTGCAAGGTGTTTTTGTTGTTTTGGTTTGGTTTGGGGTTTTTTTTGTGAAATATGTAAATAGGATTAGATCTCTTCTGAGTCCACAGATGCAAATATATATTTCCACTCTTATGCAGAGAATGTCCAGAGCAGCTGAATATTTATATAAAAATCAATATTAAGCATAATATTCACTGAAAAGATGAAAGAATGAGAATCACTAACAGATACTGATAGCTACATCCTACCCAGTCTTTTTAGAAAGAACAAAGAGAACATTAATATGAGATGTCTGCCTTGCTGCTCTGTTCCATCGCACATGATTTGGGTGTATTTGATCAGGTGAATCTCTCAGAGGAAACTCATAAAGGAGCAACAGTTGCCTGGGAGATGCAACCTCTGCCTGTTCTGATGTTTGCTTTCTTGCTCTTGTGCTGGGAAGCCAGCTGCCTTTGGCAA
>VYZX01000343.1:0-19970 GCA_013401335.1 Brachypteracias leptosomus
AGCTACAGACACAGAGCGACGCAACCCGGATGAGACAAAGGTATCGAATAGCAACTCCTGGTGAAAATTAACCCTATCCTGGCTGAACCAGGACATCCACAAAAGCCACATGAATAAAATCTGTCAGCGACACTCAAGTTCTTCTGTTTTTTCAGATTAGGTCTTGGTTTTGCCATTTCATTTATATCTAGGCATTGGAATGAGGAGTGAGCTTTGAAAACCTGCATTATACACTAAAGATTTACTATTTAGATATTACATAATTTACCACCTAATATTCTAGAGTATGATTTTAGAACACAGCTGCACATACTCGTGTCCTGAGAAATATAAATCTTCCATGGTTATGACGTCTGGAAGTCAAGCATGGGGACCCAGGATGCTCAAGTTCTCAATCTACTCCAGTCTGCTCAGAGAGGCTACGCACATTTGGCAGCAATCAACAAGCATCTATCTTGGCAAATCAGAACACACTGAAGACTGCTTTAACTACCTTCTTTTTACAGATTAATCCTGATCAGATATCAAACTCTTCCCTACAGGTCTGCATAAGCTATGTTGGTATTTTCAAAATTAATAGTTATAAAGAGTAATAAAGAAATATAGATCCTATCCTCGCTACTCAACCACATGGCATTTGGTGGTTCTTTGGCATGCCTAAACCCCTGCCCATCTGCTGAAAAGCATTCTGGCCATTCTGCAAGGTGAAACCACACAGACAGATGGTGCCCAATGATAGGCTGTCAAATGCAAATAACTAGTTTCCAAATAAATACCTACTAATGGCAAACACCAACTAATTAGGCTGCATAAGCCATTCCAAAAATATCCTACCTATTCATATCTGTTGGCAAGATGAAGACTTAAATCATATTTCTGGGAGCTTTGCCCAAATATCTCCTTTTCTGCTTAGATATCCAGTTGAAGTATTATTCTTAGCAAAAAGTGTTTTAGCATTTTATTTAGCACTCAAATAATTACATACAGTTGTATAAAAACCTAAACGACCAACCAACCAAAAGTGATCGCTCACTTCTAAGACTGAGTTTCAGGACCAGAAAATTTACTTAAGTCATGTAAATCACTGAAAACCAGCAGCTCTTCATTTGCTGAAAAAAAAATAACCAAAAAACAACCAACTCAAATCTTTTTAAGACATATATTAAAGTTATGTAGTAATAACATCAAGACAAGGTCTACATTTATTTGTACATACATTTCTATAGAAGACAGTGGGGTGGATCTTCCAGCACCTCAAGCACAAGTCATTACACAGTCAAATTTTGCTATTAGACAACATAAAAAGAGTAATTTTGTCCAACATCTGCTTTACATAGCACAAACCACTGCCAAATAAGTCATGTTAGCTATATACTTATCTATGCTAACAGTCATGTTCTACAGATTAAGAGCCAGAAATATAGAATGAATAACAAGTAATTTTGCACTTTAAATCTTCAGCCTTATCTTTTACAGGTGGCTTCAGGTATTGAAAGCCCTGGCCTGGCTTTTGGGGAGAAGAAAACACTGGCCTCTGCCTCTGTAGAAAGGAAGACGTCCCTGCCCCATCCCTGGAAACCAATACATCTGCTCTAAGATGAACCTAAGAGGAGTTCAATTCATTTGACAGAACCAATCAAAAAATGCGTAATTATTAAATATGCTACTCTTTGGAATAATTGTAGTGAAACAGAGACTAATGGAGAAATAGTGCACAAACACCTGAATGTCCTGTGTCTTTTATCAGAATTTATGAAAATTCTGTGAAGAAAATTTGGCCCAAAATGTCTAAACTCACTGATTTTTATGAAAATATTTACCTTTGTCAGGATTTTCTGTTTACTAAAGTTGTCTACAAAGTCTCAGTTAACATATTTGAAATCACTGTCATTTTGTAATGTAACTGTTAATGGAATAAATCCACCCAAGTGCTAAATTTGTACGTTTGTTCTTGATGTTTTTTCCTAGCTCAAAATAGTTTTGCTAACTTTTCCAGAAAACTTTGCCTTAGATACAGCCCACAGGTCAGTGAAAGGTAGTGTGCTGTCCTGGTTAAATCAACCCCATGCCTAGATAAAGGTAATCACACTGCAATATAGAAGAAAGCAACCTTTTTATTTTCTATCATTTGGAATATATTAAGGGAACCATAAAAATCACAGAACATAACTTAGAGCTCTGAAGTCTATTAAATATGTCATTGAATTCACACATGTTGGAAAGTCAAACAGAAATTAAATACAAAAATCTGCACCATGACTCTGTGTGTATAAAGCATTTAACAAAAGGAAACAAAGGCACTGGGAAACTCCACAGAAGTAACTGTCACAGTGATTTAATCTTTCAGGTGCCTCCTATATATATTGTGATGAAAAACAAGCACCTGCAAGCAGAATTTACAGCTCCATTCAGTGATCAATCCTTTAAAGCTTAAGAAGAGGTAAGTTTAGGTGAACACCACTTCCAGTTCATTTCAAACCCAAGCTCAAAAGGAAACCTTTAGTCTGCAGCTAGAAACATACTGGCAAAAAAGAGTCTCCTTTATTCTGGACTTCCTTAGCAGACTGCCCAAGAACAATGTTAATTCCATTTCACTGACAAAGTAAAAGACTATACTGAAAGTGGATGAATGAAAGTGGGTATCTTTACAGTAGATTCAAAAAATAGGGTACATCGAATTTCCAGCTGCTGAACAAACACAACAGATCTCGCATATATATATATACACACACACACACACAGATCTGGTAATTATTTTTTTTATTTTTCCATGAAATGAGGTTAAATCTTTCATCTAAAATTGTCCATTGAAGGAGAAAAACAATATTATTTTGTTTAAAGTAATTCCATCCGATGCTTTTGCAAGTGCACCACAACAAAGGTAAAGGATTTTTCCCTCCTACCTAGTAGAAACAGAGAAGGAGCTTTAGACAATTTCATGGAAGATGATATCCTGACATAATAAATACAATTGAAATTAGGAGGACATTCATCTTTCTGTCATGATTTCACTTGGGACAGTCACAGTCTGCTTCCTGGATAGTCCCCAGTGCATGCACAGAGTTCCAGAAGGATGGGAAAGCAAGGCAACAACAGCACAGGACAACTTTGGTTCACAGCAGGAAGAAGATACCCTCATCAGGCAGTGTTTCCACCACCTGCTGCCTGAAGATAATAGAAAGGAAATTCTTTCTACTTGATATAAGACAGCTACTATTAATGCTGCAATAATAATGTACAAAAGAGTCTTGTTCATGGATCTCACATAACAAGGTAGCAAATTACAAGCTCCTAGAACAGCAGCAAAAGAAAAACCTTAACAATCCCATGAGTTAAGTGTTACAATGAAATTTTAAGCTGGCATTACACATTCCAAGTATTTAAGATATAGAACTTCTACTTCTATTGTAGAACTCAGTAAAACTAGTAGCAAGATCCTCCAAATCCTACTAAGGTATTTAAAGCACCAATAGATGACAAAGTGATATCCTTCCTGAAATCCTGTATGTTAAGATGACCCTGGGCAAGGGTTTTTCTTTGCATTTAATTTGAAAAAGTCTAAAAGTAATCATTCTCACTGTCAATACCAAAGAATTTCCATTTGTTTTATACCAAGCTCAGTGCTGTAAGTGAAGACTGAAGATTCTAATGCACAGTTGCAGATTTTAGCACTACTTGCTTTCCATTGTTTATTCTTATTGGACTTTATTATATATTCATTGAGATTTCATAATGATCGCCAAGTGTTTTTCATTTATGAAGATCTTCCCAAGAAATTGCATAAGTCACATGTGAATGTTAGCTCTTGGAAAGCCCTCCCCAACTTCTCTGACTACCTAGCCTGTGACTTTATATAATGTGCACATACACTTTTAAATACCCATTCTTTTTTTCTTGTTTGTGAAAGCTGAATACTACTACCTAATGGCCATAAGGTTGCATAATGAATATGAACCCTCGGTACACAACTGGCCATTTATTTTTGCACTTAATCCTTTGGGTTTTAAGGAGTCTATTTCATGACAACAGTTTAGATCCCACATCCATGACTATATAGTTTCCTTAATATCCTACTGTAAAGCACTTTCTCAAAGAAAATTTTAAACACGTCAAAATCATCACAACCAGACCTCTGTTAGCTACGATTTTGTTGACAAGAAATTATGCAACATTAGAAGCAAATCAAGATGCCATTCTATGATAATAACTTTTAAGAGGTCTTGCATATCTGAACCATTTATCTTAACTACTTTCAAAAGTGTCCATCTGTTTACATGAGAAAAAAATAAATGAAAAAATCAAATGTGTCCATGCTCAAAGTATTATTATTTAGACTTAGAAACACTGTAAAAATGATAAAGAATATAAGATAAAAATTTGCATTCCATTTACAAACATGCTGCATCCTCTTTTATTCCTATGGCTGTCAGCTCCTGCTAACTGCAACAACAGCAGTAAGATTTTTATGTATGTGGTGGACCCGCTATTCAGAAAGACAATGAACAGTCAGTTCCAGTTCTGAAAACACATGTTATTGAAAATGTTTATTGTATTCAGCATCCGAATTATGACTGATATCAATTTAAATAAATGTAATGCCCAAAGAGTAGAATTACCAACTGTTTTTTGTGTGTATCTCATCCAGTACATTTTCTACACAAACCTTTTCTTTCTGATGTTTCATACAGGCTTGCTTCCATAGCTCTTCAAACATTTCATCTGAAATGTTCACACCAATGTTACGGAGAATTTGTGCAATCTACAAAATAATACAATTCATGTAGTTCTGGTCAGCATTTTCTTTAAACTATATAGAGTCTGGCTTTTATATATATTAACTATTTCTATGTGCCAAAGAATATTTTTGAACTCAAATAAAAACTACAGGCCACATCCTGCATCCTTAGCAAATGAGTTTCTATTTAAGTAAATCTGAATCTTACTAGGCTGAAAGCTGTGGTATACAAAACTGTCCTTAGTTAACAAAGTAATGCTGATGTAATTTCAACACTGGAAAAATCAAACCCAGAATAATCAGGGAAAAGTAAATGCTTTTTAAAATCTCTAAGTCAGGGTCTGTTTATCCCTTGTGTTTTTACTGTTTGCAGTTATCAACATAAATCAGATTGTCTGCACTTCACAGCAAGAACACTCAATGCAAGATCTTCAATTGGTATAGAAAAGTGGGTGAATTGACTCAATGAAATGGTTCTTATCAACTCTGGGTCCTGCTATAGTTTTACAACAAAGTAATTCAGCAGAAATACTTTTTTTTTTCACCTGGATGCTTCCTGCTACATGCCTCATTACACTGACCTGTGGACTCATTAGAGGAAGGTGGCTTTAGAAGAATATTGACATGACTTGTGTTTCTGTTAGTATTAGCAAATATTGGCTTATTCAATTGTATTGTGTGTGTGCGCGCATGCATGTGTGTTATATTTATGCTCTGGAGATTTTATGTGTGCATTGATAAAGGAAGAACTTTAGTACAGTCAAATCAACCTTATTTGTCATCTTTCTCAAAAACTGTGTTTTGTATAAATACAAGTGTGATTCACAGTACAGCAAATGTGCAGCTTCATCTTAGCCAATAAATCTATGACAGTTTATGCCAGCTGAAATTACAGGAGGAAAACATGGACTAGATTTTGCTTCTTTAAGCATAGACGTTGTTTCAATTAAATCAATATTATTATGAGGAAAACAAAACAGATTTGATCTAATGTCTTCAAAAAGCTAGTGAAATTTAAAAGTTAAAATAAAAGCAATATTCCATTACAGGATACCACTGCAGGGACAATAAAGGACCACATGATCTCATAACTTGGCTTCATGGTATTAAAATACCACTCTGTTCTGGCTAAACAACAGCCATAAAGTAATGACTGACTAAATCAGAGACTATCAAGTGTGCAGATGGGGTTAAACTGACTATTACTTATTATTGGCATGAATATAAAGTACACAGTTATATAACTTTTGCTCTTTTCAATAAACTAAGGTAAATTCCAGTGAATAAAAAACAGGCCTTAGAACTATTCTGTTCTTCTGTAACATGAAGAGTCATCTCATTAAACTGCTTTGTAGTCAGAATTTTGCATTAATTTCTTCAGGCCTATACAAAAACTGTAGTATTAAATGACTCTGTCCTTTCATATAATAATTTCATTAGCTATTGCCTGTTTGAAAATATTAATACTACATATCAAAATAAATCACAGATCATCAGTAAAACACTGAAATGGTGCATTTCATGAGTATAGGGTGATTTAACCCACTCAGCGGCAGTTCTGTACTGAACTCTGCATAGCCTGTATAGTCTACAGTGGAGTATGACATTTCACGCCACATTATAACTTCAGAGAAGAGTTCTATCTAGTGTTTGACAGGTATAATGGGCTTCTCATTGAAGCATGAATTCTATTTACTGTTAGCTATATTCTGCATGCATGAATTGTCCTCTTCAGAGCTAGACTGTAAAATGGTAAACGCTCATGTACACAACATTCTGACAAGCCATTTTATGGATACGTACAGAACATGACATCACATCTTTTACATCCCCCACCACTAACTACCAACATTATTTTCTGTAAAATATGTATTCAAGTTCCTGATCCACTTCCAAGGTGACTGAATATTTAATATAATGGCTAGTCGAGAAGGGGAGATTATCAAGGCTTCTTTTTTCATTTCAGATTGGGATTTCACTTTTTGTTATGATCATCTCATAAATTGTATTTCAGGTAATGAAGTTATCTCTTAATATTTTTTCACTAAAAATGTATACAAACATAGAAGAGTAAAACAAAGTCGTTTCAGTATTTTTGTGGGCAGAACTCTGGGTTGTGAGAAAACAAAGTGGTAGGGCCCCCAGAGATATCAGATAGCAAAATCATAGAGTGCCCAAGTAAGTCCCTACAGTCTTATATCCTATCTTTCTCTTCAGCAATAGGATATGGCACAGCATCAGTGTGTGACTATCTATATCCTCTATCATTGTAGAAGTCCTTTGTAGATATGAGCCTACAACTGTGACTCAGCAGAGCACTTAAAAGGTATATTCAAGCAGTTTGCTGCCATGAGCCATGAGCAAAACCTGCAGGTTAGTTTGAGAAGAGGCACCTTGGATGAAATTTTCCACTGAACATACCTCTGTGATAGAAATTAGTTTTACACGTCTGTAAAAATCCTCTTGTGGGGCTTTTAAAGACATCTACTCATAGAATCATAGAATAACTTAGGTTGGAAGAGACCTCGAGATCATCCATCCAGCCACATAATCATAGCAGGGCTAACTTTACCATTAAATGATGTTGCTTGGGACCTTGCTCAAAAATTTGTATGTATACAAGGATGACTATTTCACAACTGTTTTGCTCTTCTCACATTGCAGAAATAATGAGTCATAGACTCTTAAGCCCTAGATTACCAACCCTCGTTTGACACAGCATTTGAGTAGCAACAAACCTACATACTTCCTTATGTTACTAAACTTGGAGGTCAATAAAATTAATATCTACCACCTCAATGAATAACATTTTGCACGCAGTTGAATGGATGTAAAGAAACATGGTAATGTTGCAATGATGAATTCTACAACCTGTTTATTTCATAATATGACTTTCCACTCCCACATGGCTAGAAGTACATTTATTTTGGAAGAACAGTCTGAAGAAATGCACTATACCTCTGCCTTTGGTCTTGTTTTAAAGAAGTCTTTTTCATACACTCCCCTTTAACTGAAGACAGAAGGGAACAATAATGTATAAGCATTGCCCTGATCACTGTAATTAGTTCTGTCACTGATGCGGCAAATTTGAGGAGCAGGAATATCTGAACGAATAGTTGGAACACCACACACTGGATAACCTGTGGAAATCAATCAACAGGTAGCATGGAAAAGCCTGTATGTAAAGAGATTGCCAGGGAGGATGAAACATTTTGTATTAAATAAGAACAAATTTGATATTTCATAGGTTCAATAATAACTTACATAATTTTCCTCCTCCTCACTTTTCTCATATATTTAGACCTCTTAGCTTCAGTTACATCATAAAGCATGACAACAAATCTCACAGTAATATTCTAATGCTTATCCAGTACTTCCAGCTGAAAGCATTTTTAGGTGATTCCAAGATACTGTTCTCCTAAAATTACTAGCATAATTCCTCAAAGATATCTAGATTAACTTTCATGTTTTGAATGGATTAACCATGCCAAACAAACAAGTCATGCCAACCTCCAGGCTATAATCCTAAACAAACCTAGTTAAGATAAATTAACTCACTGCTGTACATTAGTAGGACCTGTAGCAGTACTTTTTAAACTTGTTCCTGATTTTGTCTTAAATAATGCTCAGAAGTGAGTACAGTCCACTGTACTTACAAGTTCTTGGGAGACCACCTACTACAGCATTACACTGAGAAGAAGTTGTTTGATAATTTCCAAATAGATGATCTGTTGATCTTGTAAGCATTTTTGGTGCTTTTTCTGAGCTTCCCAGTTCTCTTAACACAAGATCTTCCTGCTTCAGCAGTGGTGCATCGTTTATGTTTGTGCCTTCAGGCACAACAGGGGCATCTAGTTTGTTCCCTGTAAACAAAAATTATGGTACAGCCAGGATTTACTATCAGCACACTATAAACTAAGAGGTAAAAACCACTGCTTGAATCCTTGAAAAACTATAAAGTAAGTAACATAATTAATCTGCAGTTCTGGTAATGATTTGAAGAGATTTTTTTACTTTCTCCTGATTTAAGGGGCAATCTCAGCATGCAACACAGAACTCCGGGGTTTGGAAATACATTTGTATCCGAGGCTCTGCTGGCGACAGGCAAGGACTAAATGCACTCTCTAAATCCTACCTTTCTAATGGACCATCTAGTCCACAACAGCAATGTCCTTTCAATAGCTGTTGTAAGAACAAGATCATCTCCACAGTTCCCCAATATTAACTCATCTACCTTTTGTAATTATTTTTTCTTCAAACTCTTTAACAGCCGTTTTGTCTTTCCAGTTCAGAAAGTTTGCCAACTCCAGATAATTAACCAGACCATCTTTATCTAAATCACAACAGTCAAATAAGGAATCCAGGAGCTCATCATCTAGATTCACATTAAGCTGAAAACAGGCCTTTCGTAGGTCATCCTTGTCTATCATTCCATCACCATTCTAATAGAATAAAATAAAACAAAACAGTTGTTATAACAGCCATTATAAAATGGCTTCACCAAAAGGAATACATACACATATATGGTTTTATATATATCACCAGGGACACCATTTTATATTAGTAACATTGCTGAGTACAAAAGAAACTCTGAGTAATTTAGAAATTAAAAATCTGAACATAGAAGTGTCAATAAATAATTTTTAACTTTAACACAGTGATTTGAAGCTAAAAGAGTGTCACAGAGTATTGTGATAAGATAACAATCTAATCATAAATGTTGAAGCAAAGCCAAGATTTCTTTTGAAAGTAAGGCATCAATCATATACATTACAATTAATGTTATATATGAAATGTCAATTATAATTTTTTTTACAAAGAGAAAAAAAGAAAATATCTGAAATTCTGATGCTTGGTGACTCATATTTTCTCCCAAGCTGTACTTTTTGACAACAGAATCCCTTCAGTCATTTTTATTTTAAGAAGAAATATAAAATTCTGAAGAGCAAAAAAATGCTAAAATTATTCCTGCTCACATACCTCTTACTCGCTGTTAACTTGGATATTCCAAATACTGTTGTGTTTAATTCCATAGCATAACACAGTAGATTAAACATACCATAACTATGAAGTTACCTTGTCTTTATAGTCTTCAACTATATTTGCCTTGCTATGCTCGTGTTTCCTCTTGTCTGTATTTCCATAGCACAGCAGCACTAATGTCATGCGTTCCTTTCCATTTCTACCCTTTCCAAGCATTAACCTTATCATAGTGCCTGAACGCTTCTAGTAACATGTCAAAATTCTCATAGTTAGCTTTCTTCAAGCTCTGCCGAACTGCAGTCAGGACAACTTTCTCCTGTCTTTACCACAGAGGAACTCACTTGGAACCCAGGAGTGATGAAGATCACTAACTCCTATAAAAATAAACACTTCCTCAATTAGTTGTGCATAAATTAAAAAATGGCTGTTTTTTAAAAAATGGCTTACAGTCTTAATGAAAAGGAGAATTTCAGTTTTGAGAGGCTGATATTCAGCACTGCTGAACATCTGATACGGCCATTTTATTAAAAGATCAAATGGTCCCTATGATGATTTCTCTACTCGCGTGCAGTTAGTATCAACAATTTTGAAACATCTTAACATAGCTTCACAAATCCATCCACTGCTTCTAAAAACTTATGATAGCAGTAAGACCTACTTGACACACAGATAGTTGAGACAAAAAAACCATATATTATTAATATATCACTTCCACTCTGTCATATTTCAGGATACTTATAAGAACCAATAGGAAAGTCAATATAGTATTTCAGATAACTACATACCATTCTTTTCTAGAAAGACAATGTACTATTTTTTTGTTACTCTTCCCATTTTCTACATATCCTAACTTTATTAGTATTTTTAAACACTTTGGCACACTGAGCTACAGTCTTCATCCAAGTCCCCAAGACACCAAGGTCACTTTCTAGAGTGCAAGATGTTCATTCAGAGTCCAATAACAAACAGGAGTAGATCACCTAATCTCCTTCTAACAGCAATGTACATGTTTGCTACTTGTTAATAATTAATTTTTTTGTTCAGTTCCTTCTTCTGTTCCTTACAAGACAAGCATACCTACACATTTGAAATATTTAACTTTATTACACTACATAGTAAAGCATATATAAAAGTTTATGAAGAATTTGAACAAGTGTTCTCTGGATTTGACTAATTAAAAAACTTTGAGACACTTCAATACTTTGCTGTCTAACTATTCACTGTATTCCCTAGTTATTAAACATAATGGTAAAACACTATCCATCCCAATACTATTTGACTTGACTTTTGTCATAATTAACACTATAATTTTTTAATTTTCATTCTATTTTCTGTCTCCCTGCTGCCTTCAAAAACTTGTTCTTATTTATTGCTTGTTATTTTTACTTTCTTTATAGAAGTGTTGGAAAAATCAATAAGTGGAAAGACATAATTGATTTAACTAACCATTTTAACTTTGTCACTTAGATGTCAATATAAGTTTTCTGCCATTTCTCATTTCCTTTATATTCAGATACAGAAGCTAAAAAAAAAAATAAAACAAAACCCCACCAAAACTAACCCTGAACATGATCATCCAAAAACTAGTTTCTTTTTATTTCTGACATTTTTTCAAACAACTTCAACTTCTCTCAAATTTTTTCTCCAAAAATTTACTATCAGTTAAATTTTTGTACGTTGCCTCTAAGATTTTAGGAAAATTGTGTACTATACAACCAACAGTAATTACTTCAACACAGTTCCACCAATAAGATAGAATTCTATTCTTCCCCTGAACTTACCACATTTATCTGGACGGAGTAACATTCCAAATGTATGGTCTGGGGGAACATTCATAGTTTCTGCTGTACTGTCAATAAGAATATATCTTTTTTAATTGCCAAACAGTTTATTAATAGGCAAAACCAACCCCATGCTATTATTAAAAAATGTGATCATCTGTTATGTAATTATTCACCTGAAATTTACCAGTATTTGCTTCAAAGTTGCCATTCCAGAAAAGCAGGCCTTTATAAACTTGTTTAGAACATTTGCTGTCTGTGATATAACACAATCAAATGTAAACATTAACTTTGTGAACTTTTATACTCATTAAAAGGAAAAAACATTGTATTCTAAAATATTTTTTTTCTAGTACAATGACAGAAATGAGTGAGAAAAATCCTTACTAGTCGAATAATAGGAATGTTTAGGACAAACCACATCTCCAACTGAAGTAACATCTCCAAATAAACTATTTTTGTCAAAGCAAAAAAACTGGATCACATCTCTGCTTTTCCACTTGCAACCATGTGGAAAACCTGGCCCAGTTTTATTTACCAGAAAATCAGGATGCTGGTGGTGACATTAAAGAACTATTTATTTCTTAATTTGAAAAAGATGCAATGTTGATTCTATCTCCATGTTTAATAATTAGAAAACTGCTACATGAATCAGAAATCTTTGTCAAAATTGAAGAAAGAATCAGTGTTTTCTCCTAAAATACAAAACAAACATTAAAAAGTCTACACAGAGATGGAAGCATAGTAATCTAAAAATCATCTGTATTTTTCTTTTGTCATTTTCAGATTACACATGGAATGCAGATGGTGTAAAAAACACTACATAAAATTAGGGTAGCTTGTATCTGTCTTGTAATATTAGTGGGTTTGATCTTGCACTGCAGACCATATTCCATTATCATACTGCTTCATGTAGCTCACACTCCAGGTCTACTGCACAGTAAGCTAGGACACAGTGAAAGGGAGAAGAGGAAGTGGCTCACACTTGAACTCCCTCCTTGCAGGTATTACAGGCATAGTTCTCCAGATGCACTTAAGCCTGTTATCTTGAGCTTAAAATTACGTTTTGCTACCAAAGTCAGTAGTCTTCTTTGTCAGTCTTCAGATACAATTGTGCAGAAATCTAGAGCATCTGCAAAGACAGTCTTTGCATACATTCAGGAACCCTGAATTTGTACCACAGCTGGATCCTGACCACACTGACCTTAGGACCTACTGCAGCCCTTCATAAGAGCTGTTCTGCATAATTAAAAAGCTGTTCCAGATCACCTGAGGTTTATGAAGCATTATAATGATTCAACTGAGAATGGAACTAAATTGTGTTACTATCTATGTTCATTTCCAAGGAAGTAAAAAAGCGAGAATACAGGTGAGGTAACAAAGAGGACCAAAAATAGTGTCAGAGTTAAACAAAACGGTCAAATTCCCAAACAATAGGTGAGGCATTTCAGTTCTTTCAAACCTTCCTAACTGCAAAAGACAGGAAAGAGTGGAGTGTTATAGTGTGCTTGTAATTTGCTTGGTGCAAATTTGATCAATTCAGACATAGACCATTTAAATGGTTGGACTCAATGATCTTAAAGGCCTTTTACAACTTAAATGACTCCATGATTTGGCTCACTAAGACGTAACTTCACTGCACAGACACAATGCAGCCCTCATTAGTAACCTGCATACTTATCAGCCTAATTAGGGCAAGTAGAAAGTCCTTTTCTGAAACAAATGCTGCAGTGGAAGCATTGAGTGCAGTTACAATTTTAACCTAAGACCAAAAAAGATATTGGAGACTCGGCAAACATAGGTGAATTTTGTTCTTGGAAGGTACCTTTGCTTACTTATGGATCAAGGACTTTTCCAAGATGAGGTTGAAACTTTTCCTTGAAATCATCACTTTGTTCTGATATAGTTTCTGCTGCTGTCCTTCTACAAATTACGAAGAAAACTCTCACATGCTTGTTTAACAGTATTCAGCAGTTTTTCAGTAATATTTAAACATACTATATGTTAGAAGGAAACACCAATTCCTCTGTAAGACAAATGAATTTAGTAACTGAAAAGTCTTTCTATTTAAAATTAAAAGTATCTTTACATTATGTTAAAGGCATGCCAAGTGCTGTTATACTATAGTAAAACTGATTTGGATAAACCATTCTGAAAATTATTCCTTGCATTTTCTATTCAGTTCAATATAGCTAAGGATGGGATTGCAACTTACGATTGCAGATCACAGAGCCAGTTTAAAGATTTGGATACACCTCGACCATCTTTAAAGTGAGGGGTTTTCATTCCAAAAACAAAAGACTTGCTGAACTTTGGCGAGTCATACTTCCTGTTTATTACTTCCCCTATGGAAAAAGTGTATGTTTTAATCTGTATAAAACACCTCAGGAAGAAAAATGTACTCAGTATCCTCATTCATACGACAAAGCGATGAAACGGAAGTAACTAATTAACAATTTTGTTCAATTAAAGATAACTAATTTGCACTTCTCATATTTATTAAGTAGTTAGGAATAATCTCATTGCCAAAAGTAAAGATAAGAAGTAAAACAAAGAGCAAAAACTCCTTCAGTGGTAAAATAGCTGGATGTCCTTCTATGTCTGACTAAAGACAAGCCCAAGAGAATTAATAAAAAAATACCAGGTAGCCTAAGTAGTGAGGGTCATGCTAACAAATCCTTTATAATGTCTGTACCTGTGGTGGGTTTACCCTCAGTACCTGAGCAGAGATGGGTACCATTTAATTTACTAGTTGTTAAAAAAAAAACAAACCAACATACTAAAAGGAAAAAAAATGGGTTTGAGGTGCTGCACTCTTGCTACACTGACCTCAATGGAAATTTTGTCACTGACTTCCCTGTAAACAAGATAGTACCCTACTTGTTCATGAATCTATTAATCCAGTCTTGCCTGTAAAATGAAGTTTCACACACAAGAATATCACCTAAGTACCCTAGGGAAGTGAGCTGCTAGCACATGTTTCTTGTCGTATAAAAAAAAAAGTCATTCTGTTTCTCCAAGCTCTTTTCAATCACCTTTTGAAAAGAATGGCAATAAGAACTTTCAAAAAATATCATTCACTGCAAGCTTGCTAATAAGGGCTTCCTCTGGCTGTATGGCAGCAAGGAATTTTTATGTTATTGTTCAAAACTGGGGCATGTAGCTGACTTTTAATTTGTTGTCTGTCTGGTTTTGGCTTGGCCTCTCCATGATCTTTTGGACCAAAGTTACAAATGAGACAGAAACCGATAATGAGTAATTCCACTAAAACACCTCAGAAAGGTTAGGAAGAGGGGAAATAAAATTACAAGTTTAGCCAATTTATACCAGTACTACTTGTAGCAGAACTTCTCAGTGAGAGAACACAGTACTATGATTTCACTTCTATATACCTGCCTCCATATAAGATTTAAATTATTACAACTGGAATATCCATATTGCAGCTTCTTGCAGTCTGGCCTACACCTACAAAGCTGCTGGTTCTAGTGCAACAGGCAATTCTATTATATCTTACAGAGCAGCAATGGAAGTCTCTCAGCCTAAATGGAAATGATGGAACTGGGAAAAGTAGAAGTGCCTCAGAAGTAAGGCATGCCCTGCATTTTGGAGTGCTATTTGTCACTCTGTTCCTGTGCAGACCTATGAGATAAAGGGTAACAACCACCCCTAAGCAGACCACACAACTACAGCCCCCCGAAGAAGGGGGCTGAAGAGTGGAAGCACAGTTCACTGGAAGGGCAGAGACAGAAGCTATGGGACAGATGCACAAGCGGGATGCTGTAGGCTGAGGAACCTGCACTCCAGGGAGCCAGTCAGCAGCAGCCTAAAATTCCTCGTAACCAGAGCTTGATACTGAGCTACCATCAGAAAGTCTAGCTGTCCTGAAATTCTCTTTGGATCCTTATAAAAGTGAGGAAGCAGAGGTGAAAGTACTGGAATGTGTTGGGCTCACAGTCTGTAGCTTTAAGCCCAAGATTGGTCTCAGTGGCATAGAAAATACCAAATTCAACAAGCAACCAGGGCATCTAGGAGTTTCTAGCTTCCTGGAAATACTTTGCTTTTCAAATAGCAGCCAAAAGAAATCTGGCTTCAAATTTCTTCATGAAGTTCTTATACTGTCTAATACACCCATGACAAAGTGATCTACAGTTCTAGAAACAGGTCATGCTCTCTCAGTTGCACATATTTTTTTCCACATCATTAGTTTTAAAAAGAATTCATATTACAACAGTAGTAAAAACTAATAGTTTATATCTCAAAAAATAGCACACAGTATATGTTGAAGACAAAAAGAGGAACAATTACCTTAATTTATATTAGAATTTCCTATGTGGTTTCTTATCAGCCTTTGTACTTACCCACATAATAATCCTTGTGTGACACAATGTACAGATCATGTCCTTCTCTGGCTTCTTTATCCACCTCCTCAAAAGTTTTTGGTGGATTTATAAGCTCTCCAGCTGATACATCTGGAAAGTAAGGAATAAATATACAGTTGGGGGAGGTCAGCGGGTGTTTTGTTCTGTTGGTTCTTTATTTTAACCAATACCTTGTTAGAGAAGACACTAATACTGTGGAAGAATGATACTTCTTATCACATTCCCAGTCAATCTATAGTAATCTTACAGCATAATGACATGAGACTAGGGAAAAAAAAATAAATCACAGAAGCTGAGACAAACATAACCACTGCACAAAAGCTACATGGTCAACATATATCTCATTTGCTCCAATCTGTGGAGGAAAGATTCCCAGGTCAAGGTAATATCTTTTATTAGACCTAATAGAATAACTGAGAAAAGGAAGTTAAGTTCTCAGCTACCTAAACAGTTCTCCAGGGAAATCTACAAAAGCAGAACTAGAACAGAGCCAAAAGTCCTACTAGTTAACAAATGTCAGTTGCTGGTTCTTTCATTTTAACTGAAAAATACTAGCACATTTTTATGCCTTTCAGTTACTGCTATAATAGTAACTTTTGTATTAAGCTGCAATTGTTGGAAGCACAGAATAGGTACTAAAATGTAGTTACTAAAATGCAAATTATCTTCTATTTTGAAGAAATACGTTTTAATTATAAATTTTCCTACCTTGGATGACTTTTGTTCCAAATACTGTATTAATTATATCCAAGCCCTCAAGTAGCATAGAAGATTGATCATGTGATCTGCCCAAGGATGCTTGATGATTACTAAAGTAAATTGCTTCTTTTTTGTCTTGTATTTTTTGTTGAAAATTGGTTTTAGGAAGTGGATTTATCAGTGAAGCTGCCTGCTAAAGACATCACAAACACAAGAGGCAGGAAAACCAGCAAAATTTAATTATTCACTCATCAATATGGCTACCCACTCACACAAGCACAAACAGAAGTTTGATCTGTTTTAATGATATCTTATGCGATTACACAGACATAATTTTATCTACCAATTTGCAAAATAAAACTGTATTTTGAGAGAAGACCACTACTATTCAATGCTATGCTAAATCTCCAACTAAATAAAATACATATTGTGAGACAGAACTTTCTACTTTTATGCAATTTTTTCTACTTGTTAATTCACAAATTTCAGACTGTGGCCTTTCTGTTCTTACTGTATATTGGAAACTACAGTCAAATTATAATACGTTGAAAACTTAAGATGTTATAACTACAATAATTTTCACACTTTGGAACATGTCTCTTGGTGCTTATGATTAAAAACATCCACTGTCTAGTGGTTAAGATTATCTATTCAATAAATAGCTACTCCCAATTCTGCAGATGCAGAATTTAAAGGATATATTTCAGGATTTACACTAATTTTGCATCATAAAATGACATACCAACAGAAATTAATTCAGTAGGGATTTCAAAGTTTGGCACTATGATTCTATGACTCTATTCTATGACTACACTAGGCTGGACAAAGTTTTTTTCCTCAGTGTACCCACTGAATTTGGGCCAATAGAAGTTACATGTAACATAAGGTTAACTTCAAGGGGAAAAAATTAAAATTAAATAAATTTTCAAAAATGTCAAAACAGGGTATTTTGATCTTCTCAAATAATTTGATTTTTCAGGCTACCCATCAAAGTAATGGGGACTCCAGAGGGTTTACTATCAGGCTCTTTTTGAATGTTATATAAAGAAATATTCAGAAAAGTAGTAGCAAATACAATAGATCCAAACCCATGCTTAATGAACTAAGATTCCAATTCTTCCTTCAGTTAATATTTAATCAATAATGCAAAGTGAAACAGTCTTCAACAAACAGTACAGACTAAACAAACCAATGCATTCAACATAAAACTTCTGAGGAGAGACACCAAGAACCTGTTTTTTTTTGTTTGCATATGCCTAATCAATCCCACTCAATATTCTCTAATATCACGACTTATGTGTTTCAACCTGAAGACTTATTTTTTAAACTCAAACTTCTCTTTGCCTCAACTTCTTCACTTGCAAAATGGAAAAGTATTAAATTACACGCCCAGCTGAGGAAATGCATCATAAAAGTGTATTTTACTAACACAACTTTTAGAAATTTCAACAATAATTGATAAAATCACCAACGATCTCTCCAGTTGCTTGATGACAGCTTACAAAAATAACTGAGGTAGAGAATATACACGAAATAATCTAACATATCCAAAACATCACTTTTTAGCTAAGAGTATCAGTTTCAACCCAAAGGTAAGAATACATAACAATTACACTCCACGTTCTCAGAGGGCAGTTTTCTTGTTAACAGCTCAAGAGGTTTTACTTCTGTAATCAGTAAAGAGGAAAGCAGCAAAATTTGTAAGTAGAAGACTGTTCACTGACTTAAATGTTGAAATAAAATGAGTAGTTCAGTAGTCATTGCAAAAGTTAAGACACTGATAAAAGTCACTGAACTTCCAAGTGTTTTCCTGTTTCAATTATGCTAATTAAATTGGAGAAGCCTAGGGTTTGGAAGGGACCTCTGGAGATCATCTAGTCCAACCACCCTGCTAAAGCAGGTTCACCTAGATCAGGTTGCACAGGAATGTGTCCAGGCAGGTTCTGAGTATCTCCAGAGAAGGAGACTCTACAACCTCTCTGGGCAGCTTGTCCCAGTGCTCTATCACCCTCACAGAGGAAATACCAAAAAGAGGTTTCTCTTCATGTTCAGATGGAACCTCCTGTGTGCCAGTTTGTGCCCACTGCCCCTTGTCCTGTTACTGGGCACCACTGAAAAGAGTCTGGCCCCATCCTCTTGATGCCCACCCTTTACATATTTGTAAGCACCAATAAGATCCCCTCTCAGCCTTCTCTTCTTCAGGCTAAACAGCCCCAGGGCTCTCAGCCTTTCCTTGTCAGAGGTATGATCCAGCCCCCTAATCATCTTTGTAGCCTCCACTGGACTCTCTCCATTATTTCCCTGCCCCTCTTGAACTGTGGAGTCCAGAACTGGACACAGTACTCCAGATGTGGACTCACTAGGGCAGTCACAACAAGCTGATCACTCTTTTCTTAAGGCACCCCAAGATACCATTGGCCTTCTTGGCTACAAAGGCACACTGCTGGCTCATGGTTAAATCCTATAAATTGACCTTAGAATTCAAATAATACACAACAGTGGTGAAATGCTGCAGTTTAAATCACTCAGCAATGTACCTTTATCCCTAACTATGATGGAATCAGTTGCTCTTATAAGGACACTCCTAAAGTGGTCCATTCTTAAACAAAAGTGAATTAATCACATTCTTACACTGAGTGAAGAACGTGACACTATGCCATGTGTCAAGTGAGTTGCAATGTCAGGATCATCTGCTCTGCCATAGAATATTCTTTCAACCCCAGGAGCTGCATTTGTTGTATTTCGAAACTTCCGCACAGTAGCTGGAGTAACAGGCTGTATATGAGGCAAAGCAAAAACAATTTTTACCAGATATTCACAAAATATTAAGGAAAATGTACTGCAGCCTTTTCAGGGTGATTCCACATAGGTAAGAACAAAATATGAGGACACTCTAGGGCTGTAACACATGCATATGCTCCTGCACATGCTGGTATTCTGAACATAAGGTCAACATAGTCCAGCCTAAATTTTACCAAACCAGCAACAGAAGTAACGAGTTGCTAAGTTTCAACCGTCTGGTTCCATCTTTAAGATGGATAACAGCTTTCTTCATGAAAAATAGACATCTATCAAATTCAGAAACTCTTAACCTGATTCACAACAATTCCACCATCAATGAAGCAATTTCAGAAATTACTTTGAACCAGAGTTTTATTTTTTTAATTACCCATTTAAAGGGAGAACTTCCATTTAATGGATTCGTTTGCACCTCTGTACCCTCCGACTCTTCAGGGGCATGGGTAAAGGCTAGTAGCAAGTACAGTTCTGAGAGGCAACTTTGATAAATTATCTCAATCAGAAGTAATAATAAATTTAAATAAGAATCATGATCATTGTATTATCAGAGAAGAACTGTCTAAAGCATTAATCTCTTTGGGTGCGGCCATCAAG
>VYZX01000347.1:5143-7643 GCA_013401335.1 Brachypteracias leptosomus
ACTTGACTATTCATTTTTTTCTGCAATTTGTGGCTGGGGGATTAAAATCCTGATGATCTCTGTTTGATGAACCATTTATCTGCAGGCAATATGTCACAGTTTTCACCTTACTTTTTGCTAGTGTTGTGCCACAGCAGTCTTTGTAAGAGATTTGTGGTATGGGGTGCTGATGCATGGTTTGGCAAAGATGTCATTAGGATCAGCTGCAGTGTGACAGCTTGCTAGGAACTGAAGCTTTCGTAATAGGAATGTACACTTTCAGATACATAATCAAAAGATTTCTTTGAGGACAAAGGTCTCATCACATCACCTAATGTGTAATGAGAAAGAAATTAAATCCTATCTAATAAAAAGGATAAATGACCCACCTAAAGTAGGTTAGGGTTTGAAAATATGATATTTAATTATAAGTGAAAACTTTACTGATATTGAAAAGTTCTGCCATGCTTCAGTTGTCTGAAGATCTGGATACTGAGTACTTTTGACCTGAAAATTCTTCCTAAAAAAGATGTAAAATGTAGATGTGGACACTTCCAGAATCTGTGTGAACTCAGCACATACATCAAAGTGAAAAACAGATTCCTAAATGCACAATACTTTTGATAAGATAGAGAAGGATTCAGCAAGGACATTTGGAACACAGGGGGCTAAAAAGTATTCAGTCTCATTGTTGCATGATGATATAACCAGTTCAATGCATCTTGGTTGTAAGTCAAAAGTCGCCTATTAAAATTCACACAAAAATGTTTTACAAAGTAAGGATCACAGGTTTCAGAGAAAACACAGTCCTGCCAATTTTTTTGCTTTAGAATATGGAAATTTTGGTGGATTATCTGTTCAGAGGAGGTTTCCTTTATTAATCTTCCCCCCCCTCCTTTTTTTTTTTTTCATTTTAGACATCTGTTAACATTTCATAGAGTCTAACAGATGTTGCAGAGTGAGTCCCTTATAAAATTCTTAGGGAGAAGGGAAGGATAAAGAGTGACATTTCCACAGTAGACTCCCCACCTCTCTGACTATGACCATCAAGATGGCTTTGCATAATTTTCAAATATGAAATTATATTCCTGATCAGACACAATTCACAACTTTGTTGCTATCCATGGGTAGAGTGTAGGCATGATCATGAACAGTTTTCGCTCACACATCATTGTATCAACAAATAGAATTCTCTCCTTACATGGCGAAATGCATACTTTTTTTTGAGACAACATGGAGTGAATATTCAGTTACAAAATACTTTAAAACAACTCAATTATATAAGCTTGATTGTTTCAACACAAGCAAGGGCTGATTGTCATGCGATGTGGAGGACCATTTTCATTATTTTGGCAAGAACAGGGACAGTTTTGTCCTGGCAAGCTATTAGTTGAATACCAGAATGTGTCACATGAAAACCCACTGATCTTTAACCCAGCTATCTACTTAACCAAGCCTAGAAATGAATAGTGAATAAGGGAAGAGCAAAGGCCAGTTTACTGTCATTACAAATTAGAGAAACTGTTAACATCTGCAGCAAAATGAACTCTGGGAATTACAGGTACTACCCAATAAGTCAGTCAAGGGTACAGAGATTTAGGAAAACTATGTATACAGGTATGAGATCACCAGCTGTGTATGTCATGTGTGTATATCTTTACTGTTGAAAATTTGCATAAAAAGACATGAAGATTTTCTGAACCTTTTGCCAGTACCTTTAATGAATCCTGAGAATAAACACCAAATGTAAGAAATGCTCCTTTAGAATAATCGATTGGTTGTTATCATTAAGTAGATACCTAAATACTAAATCCACAAAAATAATAAATCTATGCTCACTGTTTTATCTTTTTTTTTTCCCCAGGACTAGTCTTGGGGACACTGCTGCATGTACAATTAACATAAACATTTACACTGAACTCCTAGATGTTTGAAAAACAAATACTGTAAAGATCAGTAACATTTTAAAATGATCAGTTATGGGAATTAATGCTAACAGAAAAACGCCATTCTTTCTTGCCCTGCTAGTAGAATCACATTGTCTCCCTACAGTCTTGTTAGCTCATACTAACTGAAATGCAAATTCCTTCCAACTAATTGGACCTCGTTGAATGTACATGTACAGTACATAGTTATATGCATGTAGATTTTTTTTACTAAATTCCTCTGTAATTATTTTCTTGATTAATATCTAAAGCAGAGACGTGGAACAAAAATCTCTTTAAAGAGTTTACATATTATTGAACATTAAAAAGATAGTAACTGTTGCATGTTTTAACAGCTTAATTAATAATACAAAATAATTGGAACAAAAAGAAAATATTTTTTCAATGTTTAGTCGTTTTGAATTATTTGCATTAACCCTTTGACCGAACTAATTAACACTTAAATGATCAGAATAATGGAATTTAGAATAAAATAGGATGTGTTTACATTACATAATGCATTCACTGGCTAGGTTTTCTTATTGCCATCACCTGGGCTTTCTCTAATCACCTTTTCTATCCTTTCTTGCCATATG
>VYZX01000347.1:12643-17490 GCA_013401335.1 Brachypteracias leptosomus
CACTGACTGATAATAACTGAAATATTATGTTAGCCAAAAGAGCAGTTAGTAAATTATTTGTATATTAATATTAGACTTTTATTTAATGTTGGACATAAGATGAATGAACTCATTTACCTGAGAGGCATTGTACTGTAGGAAAAGAGAGGGAAAGTAATTAGGTTTTCATAGTTTACAGTAACGAAGCATGCCTGAATACTGGCCATAAAACAGTAATTTAATTAAAAAAAAACTTTAGAGCCAAGAAAACCTACAAAGCACAAAGTTAATAACCAATAGCGGTTGTCTATGGATGGCAGTTTAAGCAGTATAGCTCAGGACTGGATGAAGGCATTTGAATAAGGAATATTTTGATATATCCTGTAGAGGGACCCTGATTACTGCTGATACAGTATGCTGATATAGAATATAATCAACATAAGGCAAATAAGCAACTCTGTTCAATTTCCCATTCTTGAAAGTAAAAAAGTTCATTTCCTGGTAGAGATGCACATTTCAAAAACAACTGCTTGGCACTAGGAAGTGTGAACTGCTACTGCACTGCTTACAAGCCTTATCAACTGTAGGCATGTCTGTGAGATATAACATATTTGGCTATATTGATATTGAGCAATAGCATGGAAAGCAGTTATTCAAATTGCCTGCTCTATTCTTTTAATAAGAAGAGAGATTAAATTTTTGGGGTGGAGAAAAGGTTCTTTCCATCTCAGCCACAAAAGAGTTAACTGGATCCAGATAACAGTCAATTGATAAATGACAATTCCCTGTTTAGTGTTAGATCTTTTTCAACAGATTTAGCCTCTGTGGTCTCCGGAATACTAGAAAATGTTCGACACTGACAAAGAAAGGAAACAAAACTAAATAAAAGAGCATCGGAATGTGTAAAGGGATCAAATAATTTTAGACAGCTAGCTCATTAGACCAAGCCAAACATTTATGTACGTAAGATAGGCTGTTTGGTTTCTATTTTCTTTTTTAAATAGTATTTAAAATGTGCTAATTCTTGAGTTTTAGCTGTTATTGAACGTGCGTGGTCATGTTGTACTATAGAAGGAGAGAAGTAATGTAATAAATGACTACGTGTAGTAGATGCTGCATTAGTGTGTATCCTTCCACTGGAATACACACACAGTAGCACAGCAAAGGTGGTAATGTTGAACAGATTTATTTCTTAAAAGTCTGTACTTAACGTGTTTACATACAGTGTTAATCTCCTTGTCATATTTTGTTTGTCTATCATGTGCTAAACACATTCTGTCCAAATATGCTTTCTTCATGCTTTTAAAAGGAGGGTAAGTTATTTTGCTGTACGCATTTCTCTCCTCTTTAAGGTTAATATTTTGTCTTATTTCTGACTTGTTAAGACTGTTATAACTTGCTAGTGCTCACAGACTATAAGTACAGACTGTGTGCAAGTGCAGCTGCAAATTTGTGTCTAAGTGCCAATATTTCTTTCAAAATCACTAAAATTACGAATATTGTTTTCTGTTACTTATTTTCATCCACTTGTTAGTTAATTATTTTCAATCTATCTTCTGGACGTGTAAGTATTTTTGAAATTTTTCCTGCGCTTCAGGAGAAATTGTTTTCATGAGTACAAATAACATGAAGCTATGAAATGTACATAACTTGCAAGCAAAGTTTGGCATGGTTTGTAAACTGTTTAATGAAACTTTTCCAGCTATACATAGTAATGCTAGAGATATTTATTTTTTTAATTTCTAAGTATTATGCTGGCTTTCCACATGTTTTTTAGAAGCAAACAAATGCCGAACACCATCACTTTTCCTTGGAGTTGTAACTTAATCTCAAGTTGATTTTTAGTACAAAGATTGGAGCATGGCAAGAAGAATGATTTAGAACAAAGCAAAACCTTGCGATCCCTCCCTCCTCTTACCTCTCAACTCACGATGCACTACTATTTGCATACTATAGGAATGAGTAACTTTTCTCAGAATAAAAGGAAAACATACTTCATTATGACAACGAACTGTACGTGTCTTAGAAAAATTAGGATTGATTGTACAGGTTTGGGCTATTGATAGCAAGTATGATGATATTTAATTTTGGATTATTTTCTTAGAGAATGGGAGCACAAGAAAATGGCATCTCCACATTCCAGAGAAAATTTAAGACTTTGCTGGGGTGAGAGGAGAAAATGAATAATCTTCTAAATTACCTGTGAGAAGTTTGTGAAATGGCCACTTGACTGCATTGTTTTGCCTATGCACCTTTTGTCCATGTAAAAGTGTGTGGTTCCCTTGAAAGGGGTCATCCCATTCTGTTTACAGAAGAATGTCTGATAACCTCAAAGGGCATAAATCTTAACTTTTAAAAAGGAGTGCTGCTTTGGGTCACTTTGATCAGTGACAGGTCGAGAATGAGCAGAAACCCTTGTGTTCTCTTCCATGCTCATCTGGTTAAGTCCAGGGCACCCACTGCCCATTCTAGTTCTGGCAAGGAGTTGTTAACAACAGAAAAGAAGGTCTGGATTTGATTGATTATAAAAAACAGGCTTTTGTGATTGTCTGCTTCCATAAATGTTGTGTGCATTTGTCAGAATAAGTAATGTCATTTTTCTTTATCCAGTTACCTTAAGGGCTATAATGTTCTAAAATACTTTTAAGTCATTTCAGAAATGAGACCATAAGAGTAATGGCTGTAACCCACAGTGACACAAAATGCCAGAGCCATGTACCTTTTTGTTAAGAAAGAATTATGTTTAATTCGTTTCAGATAAAAATGTAATAGCCTTTCCAGTAGCTTTTTTCAATGTGAGAGTGAAAAAGCAGTATATCAGAATTATAAATGGATCTGTGCATCATTATATAGTAATTTAGGATTCACTCAATGATGTAACAAAATTAACAACATAATTTCATTGTGTAACTGTATCTTATTAAAGAACAACTGTCTGACATTCTCTTACAGTTGCTTTATTTAACTTCATGCAAATATTATTAGTAGTGACATTTCTCTATTGTACATTAGATTCTCTCATTAGCATGATGTGTTAGTTATCACCAGAGAAATCACTTCTAGATAGGTGAGCGGGAAGCCAAGAAAACTAAAAATTAAATCAATGATGTAAATTAATATAGACGCATCTGTTCATGAGAGATAATGGTACAATAAATTCCACTTTTTTTCCTTGCATAAATGTATGCTTTTTCCAAGGAAAACCAAATAATACTTGCAAAACATGGAGAAAACATTAATACTGCTAGAAATATTAAACTGTATACAACCTGCATTGCCTGTTTTGAGCTATATGTGCATTCCTCAATCTGATAGTTCCTAACATTCATGTAGACATAGGCACATAAACTGTTTATTGAACTAGTATTTAAAAATAGGTGTGTACTGTAATGTCTAATGGATTGAAGGTGAAAGCTTTTTAAATGTTCCTGGATTGCTGGTCATAGAGGTTGTATACAATTTTAACATTTATTAAGTAATTAACTGTTTTATTGTAGCACATAACTGTTCTTTTAATATAGGTATACATTCAAAAAGAGTTCAGACTTAATTTGACGCTATGGTATAATTCCATACATTGATTTATTATGAACATTTTAGGAGGAAGATTAACATGGGTAAAACGCATTTTGTAGTTCACGGTAGTTAACAATCGCTTTTGTCAGTAAGCGTCAACAAACATAATAATTTTATTTAATATATATATACAATTTTGTCACACCATTTTAAAGATTAGCTGAACCTAGATGTTTTTTGTTGTTGTTCATGAATAACTTGTTGTGCTAGTATGAATTCAGAAGCTTTATCAGGTTACATTGTCTCATTTGAGACACTTGCTTTAATTTTGCTGGATATTTGGTAAAGTGTGGTTTAGGCTTGTAATGGTTCTTAACCTTTTAACAAATTAAAAGTATTTGCATGAAGATTTTTGTGCTGCTTCTGATGTGCCTCAGAGTAGAGGCATTAGAAAATACTGTACATGACAAAAGTGGAGGATATTTTGTATGGCATATAGCACTAGGCATACAACTACATAACTATATAGTGCACGATACATGATTAAAGATGAAAAATCCCTGTCAATAGCTTCTCTTACTATGTTCAGTATTTGCAGAACTAAAACATAGCAAAATGCTTCCCGTTCCTTCCTACACATATTAATCTTGCATATATATATATAGTGTTTGCACATTATCTGTGCCATTGTGTGTTTTAGTTGATGATATGCTGTCAGATCTTTGCTTAAATTTGAGATATGTATCCACAAAACTATAAAATCTGTGTGAAGCATCAAAATATATATTAAAGCACATGCTCAAATATATTGTGCAACAAGCACTAGTGTTTAATATTTTAAAAAGTGTAGTTTTTATTTTTTCTGTTTTTCTACTTTGTATTTTAGTAGTTACTCACTCGTGTAGTTTTATGGGGATTTGTTTAATGTAGTGACAGAACAGATTTGGTATATAACAGCAGCAGAGTCTCCTGCTCTTGTGTCAGGGTTAAGAAGCAAGGCAAATTTTCCCTTACTAATTAGATGCTGAGTAAGGCATCTTAGCGAAGTTGGGGCAAAAGTGAATGGGTCACAGCTGAGGCAAGATTGCAAGGACTGTAGTGATAGTGAAAGCATTCACATTTGCCAGGTCGTTGTGACACTGTGCTGATTGCAAAGGAACACTCTGTTCACTGATACAGAACTGCTGTCATAAAGTACAATCAGAAACAAAGCTTTGAAGAGCTTTTACTTTTTACTAGAAATGCTCAAAACATATGCTGTGTATTGCTTGCTTTGCCTTTTTTTTTTTTTTCTCAAACAATAGTGCTTGTGCTTTTGTAAAAGGATTTGTCTTGTAGACTAATGGTTTTTC
>VYZX01000350.1:0-13720 GCA_013401335.1 Brachypteracias leptosomus
CGGCCGAGCCTCGCACTGCGCCGGGCCCCGCACGGCTCCTCTCCCCGCCGCGCCCCGGCCCGCTCCGCTCTCCGAGTGGATTCCTGCAACGGCGGCTCCAAGGCTGGCTACCGGTGCGCACAGCCGCGCTACGAGCCCTGCCTTCTGTGTTGTGCGGGTTCTTTGGAGGAATAAAGACACGTTGCTGAGGCGGCTCTGGGGCTTTCAAAACCTAAGCGCGGACCAGGTTTCCCAGAAAAAGGCAGAAGCTGCCCCCACCTCCACGCTCCTGCTCCGCTCGCCCCGAGCCCTCCCAGCAAGCAGGGAAGAGCTGGCCCTGCTCCTGCCCAGCACGGCGGGCAGCACAGCCTGACCCCTGCACGGCGCTCGCACACGAACCCAAATTAACTTTTACTCCTAATTCTACACCTACACGGAAAAGTAGGTCTTAGTTCATTAATAGCATTCTATTGTGTATTTGGTAGGCGAGACCTAAAATAAGAGAGTTTTAACAGCTCTGCCAAGGATGTCAATCTCTGCTCCCTCTGCCCGCTGTCTGTAACACTGGCAGTGTATAAACCAGCCAGATTTTCTGTGCCTAGAAAATCCAAACCGTGACCAATTCCACCCTCTGTAAGTGAGCACCATGAAAATGCAGCCTGGCTATATTTGACATCACAGCTACAATTCCACCATCTCAACAAAAACAACGTGTAGGCACTCCTACTTCAGATGGAAAAACAAAAGAAGGATTTGGTGGTTTAGAGCCCTATAGATGGATCATAGCAAGAACAAAACAAGAGTAGCACTCACGCCAGACTCTTTGCCTCAAGGCATCTGCAACTGGAGGAAAATTCCACAAGCACACTGAGTGGTTTAGGCACTTTTTTCATTCTCCACAGTCCAGAGAACTGAAAGAGCCTGGTAACTATGCCCCTTCGGATTCCTAGTGGCACAACTCAGATTATATGTGTTATTTCTCTGTCTCTGCTACCTGTATCAGTGCTCGTGCTCTTAATACCTTCATTTCAGTAGGTGACATATGACTATGCAAGGAAGAGATCAACCAAATAAACCTACTTAATACCAGGCATCAAATGAGTTCATCAAGATCTTGCCAAAAGTACTGTGAAATGTAAAAATGGCAGCTGCATCTAATCAATTTTTCAACAATCACAATCCTTCAAGTTCCATAGTCAATATAAAGTGAAAGACAAGTAGAAATTCCTAATGTCACCCCAAATGCCACTAAAATGTAAAGTGGTGTTATCACAAGAAGCTCCCAAATGCAATTTAAAAGCTTTCTACAAATCCATTTCCAATATCAAAACCCAGATTCTTCTGGAACTTGGTACCAGAGCACACCAAAGACAGGGATCAAAGCCCTGTCCTGGTTAGTCACAAGGACAGGTACGATGCTATAAAATAGAAGAGCTATCATAGGTATACTTTTTGAATTATTAGAAACATCTAGATTTATTCCTACTTCAGTAAAAATTTAATTCTAGGGGCATTTTCCAGAATTCAGCCACTTCATTCTCTAAAAAGTGCTCTGTTGCTTTCTATCAGGAGGACCAGAATACTTTTTTAATTTCTTTTTGAGAGGCTTCAATGGCTTTGGGGACCGAAAAAAATTTGCTTCCCTAGCTTTCACCTTCCTTGCAAAATTTCAGATCCATTTTCTTGTCATTGTGTCATGCGACTGTTAAACTGAATAAATCTCTGGCTATCTGAGCATAAAGACAAATTGAAACAGCCCAATCACTTTGGTATGGTCTTTTTGATCATTATTATTCTTTTCTTTTCTAATAGCTAAAGCATATTCTTGAGCAAAGATAAATAAATGGAGATGTATGAGGGGACACATACATCATACAAACAACGCTGATAATGGGAGAAGCAGAATAGCTTTTTTGTACCTTTTTAATTCCATTCTAATGTGATAGGGATCATGTAACTACATGCAATTCAATCTAACTCAGAGGCCCTTATTTGATCCAATTTTTAACTGATTTAGAAGCAAAAAACAAGCTTTAAGTATTTACAGATGAATACCGTGGCTCATTTCATTCAGCTTTGTATTTTCGTAGTATTAGTATTAAAAGAGCAGTTTTTATTTAAAAGGTATTACATTCCCTCTGCTCCTTCATATTCATAAGGGATACTATTATTGGTAGAACAAAGAGAACACGTACGTGTCATTACCGTGGATAGTACTGCATTAAGAGCATTAAGCATAGCAAAGGAGCTGTAGGGTCTGCTATCATACAGATTTGGTCTGTTGTACAGTGACCTGGAGGAGAACTATGCATCATTACTGCTTACCTGTGTATGCAGCACCAGAAAAAATACCCAACGATTGAATACGTGTTCATGCAAAGGGAACATGAGATGTAAATGCCTCACGTAGGTTGCTATGCCCAATATTAATTTATGCTATCCCCTACCCCCATTCACACTGGCAGAGCCTGGCCTCAGTCCAACACTCATCTTCCTGCTGGAATCAGGAGTTCCGTGCAGGGAGTAAGACTCCACTACAGCTTAGTACTTATGGCACTTCTAGACCACGGATTATTCTCGTTCCCTTTGAGTCTTCTCTTTTTGCTCTTCTGCTCCTTCCTATGCCTGCTGCACTACTTTCTATGAGCCCCTCAAGGCAACTCAGCTAACTGACCGTAAGATCAGGAACTCCTTTCAGAACAAGTAAAGGGTTCGCAGCCGTGGGCACTCAGGACAACCAAATGAGAAGGCTATGGTTGCTGTATCATTGCAGAGGTGACTAAACATGGTTCAGAACCTGTTTCTTTCACCCCTCCCCAGCCCCGTTCTCAGTTGGTTGCAGTGCTGGGAACCCTTAGGTACCAAGGCAGCAATAAATCCTCGCCTCCACAACTAGGGTTTCTCTCCCAGTGTTTATATTTCTTTAGGGAATTCAGATTTTATTCATATTTTACTAACCAGGCTCAGTTAAACACTCCTGTCAAAGAAAAACCTGGCTCTTCTTTTGAATATGACTGACACCACTCAATGAGGCACTTAGCAGAATAAAATACAGCCTATCCTCTGTTAGTTCTTACACACACGTATATGAATAGCACATCTGTTCAATACTAAATTACAGGCAAATCCAAGAAAGTCAACACTCCAGAGAACAGCAGGTCTTTCATACCTTCTTGGAAAAGTATGCAAAACCACTGCCATTTACCACTGAGTTTAGGATGAACAGCAGTAAAAACACTGATGATATTTTTATTTGGAGAATAGTTTCTTTTAGCAGAGTATGGACCTACTCAGGAACTAGGATAAAAATACTATGTATGGGTTATTTTTGGACTGGAATATTTCTCCGTTCATCCTGGGCAGACAGGGACTCACATCAGGATTATTCTTGAAATCAAGAGTAGCAAAAAAAAAGATAGTACAAAGACTCTAAATAAGGAACTGTGTGACAATAGAGATACCTTAGTTACATCCTCAGTTCCAACCCAGATTTCCAAGGTATCCACAGCCACACTGCTCTTAATGCTGACTTCTCTTTTCCAGTATAATAAGGATCATTTCCCACTTTTTTTTTTTCCCCTTAATTTGGTTTTATTTAGAAGGAAAGAACTGGATCAGGCAATGGCCCTTCTCACAGATACACCAAGCAGCAGCCAGCAGAATGGATCTCCAGTTTGGGTACTATTATTGTCATGAAATCATGCAGGAGATGAGATGAATTCACAGAATTCCCTACATGACTATGTCACTCCATTTGCTCTACTTCCATATTCAAGAATCAGTGTATTATTCCGAACACACAATTTTCAAACTGTGCTAACAGTTAATGCAGTAATTATAAAACCTGGAAATACCAGGTGCTAAATTCTGCCTTGCACACATATTTGTCTAGATCAGATAGCATTATGAGGGTGTGGCAGGCTAATTTCTCACTGCAATTGATCAGGAACACTCTGGAGGAAAATCAGGTGGTGGGCTAATAATTAATGTAGCTTTGCTCTATTAAGTTACCCATGACTTGCAGAACTGGAAAGGATGAGAGCTCAAAACTATTACCATTAAAATCATAAAGACTTATTAGCCAGAAGTTCAAGTGTCTCATGCTCCAGGAATATGCAGTAGCAAACTATTACATGAAGAAGCATGTGAAGCAGGGCATCAAACATACCCCATGATTTTTAGGTATAAAAGGGTATTTCTATGAACTCGAGGCTTTTGGCAGATAGATGTTGCTCAAGTTCTACCAAATCTATTCTTATAACTCCTATTTATGAAATTAGCTTGAATGGAAGATGTGTGAGAAGGAATTGCAGGATCAAACTAAAAATAGTGGATACATCACTGTATTTGCAACACTCCAAATCTTACTAGAAGGCTCCACTTACACTTAGTATTATGCATAAATTAGATGAGAAACCTGAATTTACTGGACCAGAACAACCCCTACTAAAGATTCTGGCCTGTAACTAGAAGAGGTACATGCTTCATGGATAATTGTCATGGTTCATAATTTGATATTAGTCATATATAGCTTCCAGATGAACCTTTGGGCCAAAATCAGCATAGTCTGCTCTGGCACCATCTTGTCACCCTCCTGACAAAGAACCAGAATAGACACCAGATGAGACTGTTGAACAGAGAAGCAGCAATTGGACTTCATACCCTTCCTTAAGTAGGAACCATTTATACCATTTTCTTTTCATCTTCAGAGGAGTGAGGGAATGCTTTCATGCCACCATCACACAACAGGATCATTTTGCTCCTGCCATGATAGAGACACAGAAAATTGCTCCATATTTTAAGAGGAGAGTGATTCTGATTGATCTGAGTTCATGACATGTATCAGAACTATGTCAGAGTATTCAGATATGAGGCAAAAATTTTGATCCTGCTCTTTTCCAGAAGCATGCAAACACAAATCCTTGAAGATATATGGGGATTTTCAACCACTCTTGATAGCCTTGCATATCAGAGAATATGTGAGCAGTTCTTAATAAGGGAAACTATGTTGACAAAAATGAGAATCTATTCAACCTTACTCCTAAAGGCTTCAAGATGAGATTCACATGGGAGCTAGGTGCCTAGAAGTGCCATGTGTACTGATCCACATGGGAAAGATTATAAAACAAACCGTTCCCAAATAAATTATATAATCATAGAAGTTCACTAAACCTCTTTATTTTGGAGATATTGTTGTATGATCTCAGGGATGTATTAAGCACAAGGATAACACAGGAAAAAAAAAAAGTTCCCAGCTTGGATAAACCCACAGAATTAACCAAACTTGGCAGGGTGCAACAACAGTTATTACTACACGAGGTTGGAGAAAAATAAATCCTTTAGATTATCAAATAAATATTCTTGTGGCTAATTTTGAGCTAGCAAGCGGTGTAGAAAGACTCTTAAAACAGCCTTTATTTTGATGAGAGGTAAACATAGGGTTTTGTTGTTTTTGTCAATATGATATTTACTGAGGAAAATCTTTCCAGAATCAAAATTCCCTTTCTAGAGGGAAGGAAATTGGTCTGGGGACCAGGGACGAGCTAGGAATCAGGAAATTAAAATAGTTATTGCAAAGGCAATGTAAAAATTGCTCTAAAGCTGTTGTGTATATGGAGATACCAAAAATCCTTTGGAAATGACCCTTTTGAAGGAGACCCACGTTTCATGTTATTCAGGATCATTTAGAGTGAAGCTTGAGAGAGCTAAGATACAATTAACACAATAAAATAATAAATCCTCTACGTCAGATCTAACGTGTTGCATGAAGCATCCAGCCTGTTATCTTTTCTTCAGAGAAAACAGGAAATAGTGTCCTGGAAATCAGATGCTGCCCTGCCAGTGTTTCTCCTCACTTTCAGGGTCAGCTGTCTCATCCACGTGAGGGCAGGAATTACAGCCAGAAGCACCCTTTCTGTTTATGCACCAGAGCAGGTAAAGCTGCAAGACATTAATTGTCAGAGAATTGTCAGCCCAACACAGTGGTCCCATAAGTGGCATCACATCCCTGCAGTTCAAACAAATACTTTGCATGTACAGACCAGCTTTAAATCTGTAGGAAGCTGATGTTCTTTTGTACACTGGGGGCACAGGAACACCTGAAATATTCCTAGTTAAAATTAGCTCGGTTCTACCCTATGCCTATCCAGGTCAGTAAAAAAACTCCTTATCAACCCCTAAATTTAGAGAAATCTTGTGGTTCTCAGCTGCAGTTTACTAGAGCAAATTTCCTCATAGGTGTACATAAGCACAGGAACTCTCATTGTGTATTAGGTCCTCCAGGCATTGCTTAACTATCGTTGGACACAAACAGGGGCAGTTTTCATATGGAGATCAAAACCTCAACCAGAACACAATTATCTTTCATATGAGAAGATCCTGAAAACTGAATTAAATTTAGCTCTTTTAAAAATTCGGCACTATACCCGTGTCAAAATCCCATGTCAGAAATTAGACTGTGGAAATTCCAACCCAAATGTTAATCTCAGCATGTAAGCTCAAGGTTGGAATCACAGAATCACAGAATGTCAGGGATTGGAAGGGACCTCAAAAGATCATCTAGTCCAATCCCCCTGCCGGAGCAGGATCACCTAGATGAGGTTACACAGGAACATGTCCAGACGGGTTTTGAATGTCTCCAGAGAAGGAGACTCCACAACCTCCCTGGGCAGCCCATTCCAATGTCCTGTTACCCTCACTGAGAAGAAGTTTCTTCTCATATTTAAGTGGAACCTCCTGTGTTCCAGTTTGTACCCGTTACCCCTTGTCTTATCGTTGTTTGTCACCGAGAAGAGCCTGGCTCCATCTTCGTGACACTCCTCCTTTATATATTTATAAACATTAATGAGGTCTCCCNCTACTGATTGGGTTCCTAAACTTGGAAATTTAAGTAAGCAGGTCTAAGAGTCAAGGAATTTCAGATCTTTTCAGTCTAACACAGATTGATTTCTTTCTGAAGTCAAAAGCTTCAACAAACTGTTCAGGCTTAGGCCTGTGTAGTTATTTAGTTGGAACTGGAACCTTTAGTAGCCAGGAGATAACTTGCTCTATGGGATACAGAGCTACGTATGTAATTTATTTAGAACAGCTTATCACACTCCCCATGTGGGTCTGTATAAATGGCACATAAAGCTATTAGATACCTAGCTCCCATCTGAATCCAATAGGAATCAAGTTTAAAATGGATTTCCATTTTTGTCAACATAATTCTCTGAACCCATTGTCTAAAAGAGCCTAATGCTGAAGAATTTGGTGAGGTTTCTGATGACCTCAAGATGAGCTATAAATCTCTTTGTACTAACTGAAAGGGCCAAATCTACCTAGGCTCTTAGATCCCTGTACTCAGCACTCAACACTCTTCTTACGAATATAGTCATGCTTCACACAAGGAATTGTTGATGTGTCAATTGTGAAAGCATCCTCTGCAGTAACTGTGCTATGAACATTCACCCTACTTCTCTGCACCTTCATCTCAACATACTATGAAATGGATTCATCAATAAACTGAAGCTATTTCCTAAACAACAAAACCAAACACGGTCTGTTGGTTGTGTCGTCATGCCCTTGTCTTAATCTGTTGAACATGCACTCTCTTAGGTAAAATAATTTTACGTCATTATAGTTATAAAATAAATAAATAGTAGATACAAGAATAGACTCCCTTCTGATTAAAATGACCTTTACAAGACAAACTCATGTTCAGGAATGTTCATAAGGAGTTTTAATAAGGCAAAAACCCAAGAGAACTAACGTATAAAAATCCAGTACATCTCTTCCTGGGACAGGCTTGTCATCCTCTCTGCCATACCCACTCCAGGCAGCCACTTTCAGATACTCTGAGGAAATACTAGAAAGTAACATCTTTCATTTTTTCCTTTCCTGAAGGAAAGCAAACAATGCTGAGCTTCTCCAGACACTTCCCCTGCAACAGAGAAGGGGTGTTTGAGAAAGTATATAGCGTTGATGAAGGTGCTCTAGAGACCAAGGCTCTCTCTTTATCCATAGTCAAGCAGCACCAAAAGCAGCAAGTTCCATTTCTGGGCACTACTCTGTCTCTATGCTGACCTGGTAGGACAGAAGGTTCTGTGATTATTTCATGTATCTTATGGTGAATATTAATATACTTGTAAAATTCCCTTGGCACTTTAGTAAGAGAACTGCACTCAGAGATGAAGCAATTGCTGACTACTGAAATTAAGTAAACAAACTAAAGCTATTTTATTCCTGAACTAGTTCACTTTCTTGGAAGTCATTAACACCGTGACCTCAAAACCAGCCCAGATTCATCCACTTCAACAAGCTCAAGCTCAATTTTAAGCAAATTTTCTTTTCCAGGTTAGGAAGGAGCCAACTGAATGTCACTAACACGAAGTTTGGCTTGATCTCCAGGGTCAATTAATAATTCAAATTAAAAAGTACCAATACACAGTATTTACCAATACAAATATTTATAAAACCCATGAAGTTTATCAGATTAACCACCACCAAGAATCTTCAAATGGGAGGTGTTAGGAATGACTTATAATGGTTGTTCTGACAAAGTGGTTAGACTAAACAATGGAGTCTAAGCATCTGAACAATGTAAATGTGTGTGCATTATAGCTGGAGCCAGATTCTACACTCAGACCTTGCTTGTACAAAGTGATTTGCATATAAAAAATTTAACTATTTCCATAAATGTCTATCACTCCCCATTCTTTTCTGCAAAGTGGAATTGGTACCTTTCTGGTGCCCATGTATGTGCTGCTATATGGACACATGCATGCAGGGCATCCACCACCTGCCTCAGCTCTCTGAGGGTTTCCTTTGTGCATCCACAGAGTTATGAAGCAACAGAACCTGGTATCTCATTCACCTGTGGGAGGAAAGATGTTACTTAGGAAAATACATCATGCCTTAAATAATCTTTGCTTTCTTTTAAACATATGGCATAAACTCCAACTGTGATTTTAAATCAAAGCACCACCACAAATTCTTTCTGTGAAACGTATCTTGAATTCTTAATTTGCATATTGCTTTTGTTGGCAGTGGCAAAGGGAAAGACAAAGGTTAGCTGAAAATCAATCTAAAGGTGGGTATAGTAGCCTAGTATAGATCTGGAATATCTAAAGGTAGGAAGTAGCATTTTAATGATTGGAAAGTGAGTAGAACCTGGTAAGTTTTCTCTGAATACAGCCAAAACAAATCCCCTGTTTTATCCACAAATAAAGAAAAAAAAAAAATCTCATTGCTTGCATATGTAAAAGCCCATTACCTATCTTTAGCTAGGAAGACAGATAGACAAGCAACTACCAGCTTTATGGGGTAATTTATAAAGTCTTGGTTCAGCAGAGTGGGAGTTCTAAATGAATGTTATTTTACATTTGAGTAAATGTCTGACAGATCAGGTTTTTTAGGCAGTTCTGGAACTTTCTTTATATTAACAATGCACCGTGTTGAACTAGTAGAAAAAAAACTCTGGCAGAAAAACGTCCATTATCTAGGGAAATCATAATTGGTTTTCATATCAGCTTTCCTTCTTAAAATACCCAAATGAACAAAGTAGATAATTTCAAAGTTCACAGAGCAGCAATTATATGACTATAGCAATCAAGATGCTGACAAACTGAAGACCCACTATACACAAGTAGGCTGATTTTTGTTTACAGGTGACAAGAAAGCTAACCTTTAAAAGATATTTATGCCATCCCTTAATTCATTCTACTGAGATTTACACATTGTTTGTGACATTTCAGCACTTTCTACACATCAGTTCCACAAGGTAAACAAACATGTATCTTGGTGAGAGAAAGTGATTTGTTTCATTGCCTTTTGTGGACCTCTTTACTTCAGCACATCCTGATGCTCTTTGCTGAACTGTGCTGTAAATAAGGTATATAGAACTTAGTATTTCTTTTGTCCTCTCTCACACAATGGGAATTTGTCTGCAATTGTTCTTCTGCAACTCTATGTAACTGAAAATATTTCTTACCATGCATTTCCATTTCTGTCATAGTTGTGTTACTTGCACAGGTGTAGCCTGAACTGTCCAGCTTGGCACGTGGTGGGGTTTTGTTCCAGCAGGATTGTTCATTCCAGTCTTCTATTAAATCCAAAGTTCTGCCTCTTACTTCATCTTGATATGTTTTGATGATGATAAGAAAAATGATAAAACTTAAAGAAAAAAAAAAGAGAAGATTACTTTGCTCTGAAAATTCAAAAAGATGACAGGACAAAAATACTTACTTTCTATTTTATATTTAGCATCAAAATAATGTCATCATTTAGCTGAAATATTCTGTCTTCTGCAGCTTTTGCTAAGAAACTAACATTTATTAAATCTTTGCCACTGCAATTAAACTATGAACTTTGCCACTTCTTTTGAAAAGACATTTTCCAGATTTTCAGCAACATTCTTCATTTTCAATGAATTGGTCATTGGGTCTTTACGACCTCTATTCCTATGTTTTTCTGGGGCAGCATAAAGAAACAAAACACAGAAAACATAATATATCCTATATTAACTTTAAAACCCCAGTAAAACATGCAAACTAATTCTCAAGCTCTATGTNAGCTGAAAATCAATCTAAAGGTGGGTATAGTAGCCTAGTATAGATCTGGAATATCTAAAGGTAGGAAGTAGCATTTTAATGATTGGAAAGTGAGTAGAACCTGGTAAGTTTTCTCTGAATACAGCCAAAACAAATCTCCCCTGTTTTATCCACAAATAAAGAAAAACAAAAAAAATCTCATTGCTTGCATATGTAAAAGTCCATTACCTATCTTTAGCTAGGAAGACAGATAGACAAGCAACTACCAGCTTTATGGGGTAATTTATAAAGTCTTGGTTCAGCAGAGTGGGAGTTCTAAATGAATGTTATTTTACATTTGAGTAAATGTCTGACAGATCAGGTTTTTTAGGCAGTTCTGGAACTTTCTTTATATTAACAATGCACCGTGTTGAACTAGTAGAAAAAAAACTCTGGCAGAAAAACGTCCATTATCTAGGGAAATCATAATTGGTTTTCATATCAGCTTTCCTTCTTAAAATACCCAAATGAACAAAGTAGATAATTTCAAAGTTCACAGAGCAGCAATTATATGACTATAGCAATCAAGATGCTGACAAACTGAAGACCCACTATACACAAGTAGGCTGATTTTTGTTTACAGGTGACAAGAAAGCTAACCTTTAAAAGATATTTATGCCATCCCTTAATTCATTCTACTGAGATTTACACATTGTTTGTGACATTTCAGCACTTTCTACACATCAGTTCCACAAGGTAAACAAACATGTATCTTGGTGAGAGAAAGTGATTTGTTTCATTGCCTTTTGTGGACCTCTTTACTTCAGCACATCCTGATGCTCTTTGCTGAACTGTGCTGTAAATAAGGTATATAGAACTTAGTATTTCTTTTGTCCTCTCTCACACAATGGGAATTTGTCTGCAATTGTTCTTCTGCAACTCTATGTAACTGAAAATATTTCTTACCATGCATTTCCATTTCTGTCATAGTTGTGTTACTTGCACAGGTGTAGCCTGAACTGTCCAGCTTGGCACGTGGTGGGGTTTTGTTCCAGCAGGATTGTTCATTCCAGTCTTCTATTAAATCCAAAGTTCTGCCTCTTACTTCATCTTGATATGTTTTGATGATGATAAGAAAAATGATAAAACTTAAAGAAAAAAAAAAGAGAAGATTACTTTGCTCTGAAAATTCAAAAAGATGACAGGACAAAAATACTTACTTTCTATTTTATATTTAGCATCAAAATAATGTCATCATTTAGCTGAAATATTCTGTCTTCTGCAGCTTTTGCTAAGAAACTAACATTTATTAAATCTTTGCCACTGCAATTAAACTATGAACTTTGCCACTTCTTTTGAAAAGACATTTTCCAGATTTTCAGCAACATTCTTCATTTTCAATGAATTGGTCATTGGGTCTTTACGACCTCTATTCCTATGTTTTTCTGGGGCAGCATAAAGAAACAAAACACAGAAAACATAATATATCCTATATTAACTTTAAAACCCCAGTAAAACATGCAAACTAATTCTCAAGCTCTATGTTACCAAAAACCCCAAGAAATTCTCAGGTGTGATTCTCTGGCACCTGACTATCCTGGCACAACTGGGAGGTATTTACCAGGCTGGAAAAGGCACTGAAAAGTCTGTAAAAAAAAGTCATGGTAAAACAATGCCAAACACAGTCCATAGGGCAGGATTTAGAAACATCTTCCCAATAAGGTGCCAAACGCAAACAGAAGTACCCTGGTTTTCTAATGGCACATATCAGGAAATCCCTGGAAGAAACTCTACTTTAGAAAAACAAACGTGATGAATTTTTCTCCTCCACAGTAGGCAGAGGTTCCTGTTTTGCATAAATATACCATTCTTCTAGTAAGCACTTCTCTTGTTCTGCCTTTCTAAAATGACCAGCACTTAAGCCTATTCTGCCTCCTGCCTGCTTTCCATAATTAAACTCCCTTTTAATCTCTCTGGCAAAATGCAATTCCCCAGGGAAATAAATCGTATAATGGTTGGGCTCTTTCCCCTCTTATCTGTCATCCTCAGATTCTTCCTCGGTTACAGCAAGTCCTCTCCCCTTTAGGTCAGCCTCTTGGTAAAATTGTAATGGTACATCTTCATTTCATATTACCTAAACCCCCGGTTCTACTGCTGCTTCATTTGACCCATGGGTGACACTGCAAATCTCAAGTTTTACTCCTACAGTCTGTTTGTTGGCATTATTTTTGCCATGACCTGCCAAGTAATGACAAGCACAGGTAACACTGAACTGGTTTAGTCCATCATCAAGGTCACCATTACACTCTGTTGTAAAGTAGTTTAACTAAGCAGCACAATAATCAAGTACCACATTCAAGTAAAGACAACCAACCACCAAATCAATTTTCATTTTTTCCCAACTTTTAATGGTGAACTTATTAAGATAAGTCCTAAGGAGATCTTTCACATGTTTGACATTTCAATGGACCCCAGTGAAAAATAATTACAAATAACTACCTCCATTCTAACAAAAGAAAATGAAGACAGTTGAAATCTTTATCTAATAAAGTTTATCCTCACTGAAAAGATACTCTTGAGATCTGTTATATCTGCAAAAGAATGCTCTTACAGCACTAACAGGCAAATCATGAGGAAGAAAATTACAGTCATACAGACTAAAACAAAAAGACTGAAATGGCACACTGAAAATATACCAAAGCTTCAAGACTTTTCCCAATTAATTTTATTACAGCTCTTTGAAACCAGTGTGGCAGGGTAACAGAATCAGAAATACAAACTAGAAACAGAAAATTAGCAACTACTTCCAAGAAACTGTAAATATCTCCTCTATGTGTGATCACATTTTAAAATACCATGAAAGTACTAGTGCCAATGCCAGCTGTCTTTGAAACCCCTAATGAACAACAAGTGGAGTCATAATTAGAAACAACTCAAGGATAAGAGACACTGTGGATGTTCTAGAAGGTACCGTGTAAGAAGTGGATAGGTCCTAATGCTCTCAGTAAGGAGGACTACTAGGAATGATAAGTGCTTTTTCCTTTTTTTTTTGGTACAGGATGGAGATTATTTTCATGAAGTTAAAGAACAGACACACTTTAAATGAGGCACATTAAACTGCACCAGGGCTGCTTTATCATGAACTTCAAAAAAGCACTCGAAAAAAGGAATCCTTCTAAGTGTTCATAGTAAGCATCACCATAATTCCTGAATTAAAGAAATATTTTGTTTTG
>VYZX01000351.1:24780-35524 GCA_013401335.1 Brachypteracias leptosomus
CAGTTGCTTAGAAGAGACTGACCTGAAAAGTAAAATCAGTGAACAGAATTAGTTCTGTTCTGTCTTAAACCAGGACACACACTTTTTAATCTTTATGTGAATTTTTAGAATTAACAGAATAAAATATGTATAACAATCATTTTTTTGTGTATGTGCATATGCTTACATATACAAGGAGTCTCCCTCCTTGAAGTGTCTCAACAGCCAATTGGACATGGACAATCTGCTCTAGCTGGCCCTGAGTGGAGCAGGAGGTTGGGCTAGATGGCCTCCAGCGGTCCCTGGTGACATGACTTATTTTATAGAATAGANAATGCTCATGGGTCATTTTCATGCGAAGGTGACTGCAGTTGAACACAGAATTCCAAGTGAGAGTCTCTCACCCTTTTCCGTACAAGGAAAATAATAGTTTTCATAATATTTTGCATCCTGTTCCCATTCTCTTCATTTCACCCCTCTAATTTTTTACAGTTCATCTGTGATTCAGGAAGAGTGTTTTCAAATTATTTTGTCCAATGAGCATTGCTGTACATTTCTCAACAGTGAATTTATCTGCCATTATGTTACTTATTCACCTGCTTGTGTAGGATTCTTCTAAGCATCTCAGTCTTTTCTAGATTTTAGTCAGATTAGGTATTTTGTGTTAGGTATGTATTTTCTGATCTTCCTTAGCTATGTAATTAATAGCTAGCACAGAAATAATAATGAATAACACAGTTGTTAATGTGTCAGTTCTTAACTTCCAGGCATACTGGAATTTTTGCCGCTCTGTCAAGGGTTAGGACTGGGCCGGCCACTACACAAATGACAAATGCTCTCTATTAACCCCTCTCCTTTCCCAAAGGGAAGAGAAAGAGAATAAGGCAGAGAGACTCAGGGATTGGAGAAGAAAACTAAAACAATTTTCATGAAAATAATAGCAATAAAATTAAATATATACAAATATACACAAACCCAATATTGAACACAACCCCCCTGATGCCAATTATGTCACCATCACTACTCATGCTATGGGCAGGCACCGGAGAATTTCCAGATCAGAATCAGCAGCAGATGGGAACCAGATTCAGGAGCTGGATTCTGGAACTGGATTCAGGAATGCATAGATTGGGATTAAAGGCAGAACAGATGGAGTCCTCCTCAGACACTAGCAATCGAAGAAAAGAGTTTGACCCTTGTGATCCCTCNGTTCAATTGTAAACCTTGCTGTGAATTTCATTGTTTGTCCAATGTTACTTTCCAACACAAATTTAATGTTAATTTTTGCTATAAGGAGAAAGTTTGTCAAAAAGTGGAGGTTGATATCAAAACATTTTAGGTAATGACAAAGTCTTTAGTTTTCAAATAAATATGATATCTTTTTACCACAGATTTTAACTTTTTTATCTTAACACTGACTCGTCTAGAACTTTTTTCAAAATCTACATGAAATCTACAGTATTTTTTACCTCATTCTCCTTTTTCATTCCAAATTACAACTGAAGTAGCTTTTAATAGTTTTTGACTTTCACTGAAATTCTTTTCCCTCTTTGCCTGCAGCTTGTTTTCCAGGTCCATTAAATCTGACAGGGAAAACCAGCCTTAGTCCTACAGGGAGAATTTTGCTAGTGCCTGCTGCTGGCTGAATTATTTAAAGAAATGTAAACTGGGTTGAAAAGTTAAAAATAACTTTATATGCAACTCACTTTCTGAAACTTTATTTGAATAGTTAGCTCTCATTTATATGCCCAGCCATCAGATTGACTTAAATTGTTATTTTAAACATACTACAGCGTAGTTCTTTTAAGATTGTCTAAGAAAGAAAAATATTTGTGGGTCTACCCTTCTAGGCAGCCCCATACAGCCACTCACTCACCACCTCCAACTGGAAATCAGAAAGGCAAAAGTGAGGAAAGTCGAGGGCTGAGATAGTTTTGTAAAAGAGAAAAAGACAAAAAAAAAAGGAGAAACAGATGAGGCAGAAAGCTATCACTCCCCACCAGCTTACTGATGGCCCAGTCAGTCTCCAAGCAATGGCAGCCGTGGCCAATATTTAGAAGCTGTATGAGAAATAATTCTTCTGAGTCAGGAAATCATCTTAGAAAAAGACAGCAGTCCTAATACAGTTAGGAACTTACCTTACACAACATTCAGCCTCAATTCTAGATGAGAGTGTATTTTTGTTCCTGAGCAGAGGTGTGCATGGATGTCCAAGAACACTTATCAAATAAATCTGTTCTTCCATCACCATATTTTGAGCAAACACTGACATAAAGTTGTGCAAGGGAGTGTTAGCGTAATTAGAAACAAAATATTCATCATTTTGAGGGAAGTTATGGGATGGAAACACTTGACAATGAAGGTGGAACTATTTGCTTTTCTGACCTAGAAGCTGAAAGCTGTAGGAAAGGAAACATTGAAAAGCAACCCTTCTTGAAAAGTACAAGGCTGCAGAGCATAATTTCTGTTTAGTGGTCTGCACCTCTAAATTTAAGGTTCCAGTTACTGTGGTTCCCAGTATTTTCCAGTGCCAGATAGAGTAGTAAGTTATGGAAATAGGGGTACCATGGATGATTCTCATCTTTGTGGGGAACTCTAGAAGGAAAACTGGTCCCTGGGCTGATGTGACCAGATTTGACTCCATGGTGTGTAGAGCTAGGACCAGTCTGGTAAGAAAGTCTGGAGTTGGCTGCAGTCATGTTGGAAAATTGTCCTGGAATGGGGGTGGTGGTATATGACCATGCTGCCAGCCAAAAAGCAGAGCAAGCTGATGTGTGCACACTGTGGGCTCTCAAATGATCAGGACCTGGAGTGAAGCATGGAGGGACAGATAACATCTGCTAGACAGATTCAAGTGTCAGGGAACATGCATGTAATCTGTAATTTATCTGTAATTTATGCTATCTGTATTTATGTATTTACGTTATCTGTAATTTATGCTCTTTTTTGCTGCACTGAGAACTTTTGCTGCTGAGAAGATACTGGGTGCTTCTGGATGTTGCTGGTACTTGAACATAAAATGTGGCATGACATACCAGTATGGATTAATGAAACCTGTTCCAAGTACTGTTTTGCCAGTAAGGTGCATTTTGCCCTATTATTTGAGTTCAGCATAATTATGATTTATCTTAATATTTTCACTTGAAGTGCGGAGTCAAATTTTGTGTGAGTAAAAGTGTATTACCCTACAACAATAGACTTGGATCTAGTGAAACAAAGAGAAGGCTTCCTTCTACTGCCACCCAAGCAGGAAAGAAAAGTCATTTTAAATCATCTTAGAAAGAAGAAGAATAAATGAAACAATGAAATCCAGCTCACAAATGCCCTATTGAAATCAATGGCCTGGAGTTTAAAAGCCACTTATCTGGACTTAGTGGCTCAAAAACTTCTTTTAAATTGCTGATTTCTCACAGCAGATGTAGTCTAGGAACCACTAACAGAAAAGATCACCTATTTCATAATGATATAATGCTACAGAGGTAGTCACTGGACTGTCTGAGCTGAAGGGCAATCAGTTAGAGAGAGCAGAGTGTTTTGTGCTGGGGACCAGTTCTCCCCATGTCTCAGCCATCTTGAGAAGGCAGACTACTTCCCCCAGCCCATGATCAGGTCAGGAGAGCAGTCAGAAATACTCACTGGTGATGGGAACTCATTGTGAATCAGCTGTAGTTATTAACATTACAGCTGTACTACTTCTTTTCCTACAAGACAAATGATGGCCCTTTTGTGATGTTATCCAGGCACTGGGAAAAAGATAACAAATACGTTTTGCACATACATCAACAGACCAAAAGGAGTAACTGTCTCTTCTTTCACCAACATGGGTTAACAGTGATTCACATGCATACGAACAGGATCACGACAGATCAAACCATGCCTCAAGATACTTTCCATGATGTAAACTTTTTTCCCACCTCTTCTGTGACTGAAGTAAATTGCTGTGTGTCAAACTGAATGCCATTGTCTGGACATAGAACATCAGAAGCAATTATTTGGGGATGAAACCATACTTACCTAATTTTATGATGGCACCTGAGTAACACGAAGACTAGGCAGTAACAAAACTTGAAAAATGTCATGCACTGTAGTTATGGCTGCTTGTAAATTCCTACTGTGTGTATCCTCTCTGGAGCTCTGCACTGTCCCTCCCCTACTTGTCTTCTGGGAGTTAGCCTTGTGTTCCTTAGGAGAGAAAATACAAAAGAAAATGAAAATCCCACTACTAATTAAATAGAAAATGATAAAATTAGACATAGTTACAATTATGTTCACTGAGACATTCATGGAGACACTGCACTAACAGTAATAGACTCACCTTAAACTGCACATGCAGTTACTGCTAATGTACATGTTTCAAATGCTCCATAGCATGAGACAGAGATTAGCCTAATTGGTGATAAGAGAAATTGTAGAAGGCTCCAAAGTTTGCATACAAGTCTCAGAAGTATTAACAAGCCAGTTGGTTAAAATTAGGGAGAAAGTGGATCTTCATACAGATTAAACTGCATTTTTGGGAATTCAGTGGATTATAATTGAAGCCGAAAGTCCCTGTTTCACACATTATTACCATAATAATTCTCCTATGTATAAGAAACCAAAATAGGCTTCTTTGACAGTATTCTATGGTACACAAAAGGTATATTCACTGCATAATTTGTTAATATCAAGAATCTGTGTTTCTTTGGGATGGTGATAGTGGTAGTACATGAAAATCCAGGTAATAAATATATTGCATCATACTTCCAGTCTTATTTTAAAAATTATTTATCACAAACTGGGACTTTCTGACCTGTTGACTTATACGTAGAGAGGTGGTGTGCCTGGAACTGCTTTGTCTTGCTCTGTTTTTACAGTTTCTTGCACATTTCTACATCTGACACTGCTGCTGAGCTAACTCAGACTGGAGCAATATGAATGGTGTATTGAGTTGATGTGGTTCAGCCCCAGATTAAACAGAGACTAAGTAAGTGATAATGAACTGTAGATTATAAAACCTTTGCAAACAAATTTCATAGGACAAGGGGCAATGGTTTTAAACTAAAAGAAAGTAGATTTAGACTAGATACAAGGAAGACATTTTTTGCAGTGAGGATGGTGAAACACTGACACAGGTTGCCCAGGGAGATTTTAGGTACCCCATTTCTGGAAATATTTAAGGTCAGGTCAGAAAGGGCTCTAAGCTACTTCATCTAGTTGAAGATGTCCCTGCTAATTGCAGGGAGTGTAGGAGTCGATGAGCTTTAAAGGTCCCTTCCAACCCAAACCATTCTGTGATTCTACAATTCTGTGAAATTCCCCTTTAGAAGATATTTGAGATTACACGAATCCTTAGTAGCTCAGTTAATTCTACTTCATGAAGGTAACTGAATACTAAAAGTGGTTGCTACTTCAAGTAACTATGCTTATTACATGGGAATCCAAAACATCCTCAAAACTTAACTCAGTGTATTCAAGAAATTCCCAAAGCTCCTGATTTTTTTTCATTATCACTCCTTAGCTTCTCCTGGAAAGGAAGTACAAAATCACAGGTCTTGATGCCGCTTACCTTTCTGCTGCTGAAGGTGTATCATTAAACTAAATAACCCTCTCTGTGTTTTTCTGATAGAGCCTGCCCTGGTAGAAACATTCAGGGCACATTTCACAGATTAGACATCGGGAAAATATAAAAAAATTGGGCTATCTGTAGTCTTCACTTTTGGTGGGGTGTGATATGAAAGTCCAGTGCTCATCAATTCCTTGATTTCTCTTTTAACCTCTTGGGAAAAAAAAATAAGAGTTCAAGCCATAGTCTGTCAGGGTGCTTCTATATTGAAAAATAAAAAGTCTGAGGAAGCAATCATTGCTTCCAAGAGACAAGACTAAATGGCACAGAGTGACCATGATGCTGAAGGATAATTCAAACTGGACTTACTTACGCTATATGCCATTTGGCTTTGCTCTACCCCAGTGCTGCATATTGATCCTAAAATGTAATTATTGTTTTAGTACCTTTTCAGTTCAAAGTGTCTCATATAATGGGAAGCTGTGTTGCAACCTTCCAGAATGGTGTTTTCATAACACGATGCTGAAAGAATTTGTACACCCTGGGATATGGCAGGATGATGCTGTAGGTGTTTGAGGATGTCACACTGTTATGACAGCACTGGAAAAATGTGTAAAACAGAGAAAGCCAAACTGGTAATGTCATTTACACAGACTTTTGCCTGAAGACAGAATCTGGGCAAGGGTGAAGGTGTGCATTTCAGCTCTGGGAGTTCTAACTTGCATGAATGATTAATTGTTTAGGAGGCAATTTCCTGTACAAGAACATTTCAGAAATTCTTCAAAGGGGAATTTTGTATCTATTTGGTCCTTTGTCCTTGGTTGTTCCTTTCAAAAATTACAGCCTCTATCCAGAGGAATAAGGAAGCAAATGACTTAAGTTCAAGGAAATGATAGTGAATAACAAAACAGCAATGGGTGAATTTCCCCCTGGAATGGGGAAAAAAGGAACCAATCTTTCAAAATATATATTTTAAAATTTTGAATATTCTTAATTTTTAAATGAATTTTACAAAATATTTTCAGTTATTCAATACCTCTGTTTGTCAAGGATTTTTGGTCACCTCTGTCAGGGAGGTGGGGTGACAGCACTCAGCCCCTCTAGGAAAGAGCTCAGAATCTTCCTCCCCAGCTAACTTAGGTTCCCTGAAATCTCATGACAGAGAGCCGAACAAATTCTGCAATCCTTAACTTATTACTGAATCTCACAGGTGTTGAATATAGTTGACTATTCATAAATAAAACTGTAGGCCCCAGACAAATTCCCAATGTAATCCCTTTCATTTAAACAAAATAGAAAAATACCACTAATGAGGTGCCAAATTAAGGCAGCAAGTGCTCATATACATTCCAGGCAGCTGATTATCTCTCATCAAGGTGGCTAAGTAATACAGTCCTCATAATGAACTAATGGATTTGCAGGTCCAGTTAACACGAAAGTTCAACCTCAGACAAGTTAAAGTTAATCAAGTACAAGAAGGATTAAATTAGTACATTTAAATTCAACTGACAGAGGCAGTGCTGTATTCCCTTATTTTCTGCTTTGGTGTTAAGTGTTGGGAAGAGAATGGCAGTTGAAGTATCCTACTCTTTGGGGACTTCATGCTTCAGTTCCTTACCACCCATGCATATGGAGTCGCTAATGACAGAGCGGCTACCCATCAGGGAATGCAATTCCACATAGACATTTTCACCAAAATGGATTATTTCAGCCTCGTTGGTCACAGATTCTGTAGTTTTCCAGTGATTCATCTTACTATTAATAATGTCAGAGAATTTTAGGCCCTTGAATTAAATAATGATAAATAGGAGCCACTGAGCGAGCTCGGCAGAGGCAGTGCTGTTTATTTCAGTGTGAAGCTCTGTCAGGCCTGATAAATCGGATCCCTGAAATAGTTTATAAAGTACTGAATTGATGTGGCGGTTGGTGAGGGAGAGAATTAATGTTACGAAATAGGCCTGCAACCTAGATTTGATGAAAGCTGAGGAAAGCCTTTTATATAAATTCTGTGTCTGTGTAGGAAATGGTTGCAGTGAGAGGTGAAAGAGCTGCACAGGGAAATAATGTGCTTCTGTAATCTCTGCAGGCTACAGGTCAGGGAAAGAGACATTCTGCGGACGCCGATGGTGCCAGAGCTCTGCGGTGCTACATGAGAACTCTGCTGAGTGGAGGGGTGGTCACAGCCTGCTCGTTTATAATACCAAACACTGAGGACATACTGCACAAAAGAAAAATGAAAGCCTGCTTAAAGATGTAAAAGAGGCTTTCAAGTTTCACATGGCTGTCTTTGCTAGGCTGTTGAAGAAGAGATCCTTGATGTTGCCCTGAGTAGTGCAGTTGCTATTGCTAATCTCTCTGGCTGGATTAATCGTTTCCTCTTCAGATCACTTAATAAAAATCCCCTGGAAAATACATGCTGAAGTCATCTTCTATCTAGTTCATAATTCCAGGCAGGTGCTTTCAAATTGCAGTAGGCAGGATTGCTACGTGCAGTGGCCAGTAACATAGAATCATAGAATGGTTTGAGTTGGAAAGGATCTTCAAGATCATCCAATTCCAGCCACACTGACATGTGCAGGGACAACTTCCATTTGACCAAGTCGCTCAAATCCACATCCAACCTAGTCTTGAACACATCCACTTCTACAACCTCCCTGGGCAACTTGTTCCAGTGACTTACCACCTTCATAGTGAAAAACTTCTTCCTAATTTCTAATCTAAATCTACCCTCTTCCAGTTTGAAGCTATTGCACCTCATCCTATCCTGATGGAATTGGACACATAATTGCTGTTAAGGTTAGCGAGACTTAGTGAAACTCAGATCTTGAAAGTGATCAGTAAACCAGGTGCAATACTTCTGGATCACCAGACCAAGTTGAGGGAGGAGACAACAACAGTGTTTCTCCAGCTGTTCCACGTGTCAACACATCATTGAATGAACACCTTACTTACATGTTTTAATTATTGTTAGGATTTAATATTTTAACCTAAGTCTTTAAATAGGAATTTCCTTCCTGAGATCCTGATGCATGATGGTTCTCAGATAAAAGAGTAAAGGAATTCTCTGGGTGGGGTCCTTGATGCTCACTCCCCATGCAAATCCAGTCTGCTATACTACTTTTCAGTTTAAAATTTGCTTCCACCCTAGAATGAAGGAGAGGAAGAAGAGCTTTTTAAATTCATTTCCTCACTATAGGAGCCTTTTCTAACATTGTACTGCATTACTAAAGGCCAAAGCAATTGCTATTCATGTGGTTCACAAACTTCAAACCAGCTGCTAACCACAAGATGAGGCTGTCAGATTGGGGATGATAGTTTTAACAATTCTATATTTGCTTCTTCCTACAAGGTAGTAAAGGGAGAAGTTGGTAGAGGATTATTATTCCCAAAGGCAAGCCCTAGGTCTTGTCTCTAGTCCTTTTTTTCCCATTAAATGTATAATTCTTTATGCAGATATTCACCACACACATTTAAGAAAGCTACAGCATGTTCAAAACCTGAAAACAAAAGCCAGAGATAGTTTTATACAGTTTATTAAGCAGGAAATCTAATCAAGCAAACAGGGGAATCAGTGGGTTAAGATCTAAAGGATAATACTTACATGCAATTGAAATGTATAAAATCAGAACTTTATAACTGGTTAGATAACATTCAGCATTTGGACTGAGCATTGGGAAGATCCTTGGCATTCCTTTTTTCCCATCAGCGTTATCTCATCTTTACTAACAACCATAAAATTACTCTGTAAATTGCTTAAGTGCATGCAGTATCAAAACAATGAGAACACCATCAGGAGAAAAAAACACCCTATACTTTTCCTCTAAATATATTATTTACAACTGATGTGCATGGAAATGCCTTGGTACCTATTTTCTATCTCTATAGTCTTGTGTCATTCCTTGATGTGAAAAGCACAGGATCTGATTACAATTGCCTTGTGCAAGGAGGAAGAGTGGAACAGGCTAGATTAAGCAGTCTTCTGATTGCCTTTATATGGACAATTTAACCTTTTCATCTTCAATATCACAGGGATAGGGGGAGATTGTAAAATATAAAATAAAATTGAGGGAAGACATTTGGAAAGTTCTAGTTGGTACTGGTATAATAAATCTATTTAGGAATGAGGCAATAATACCTTTTTTCTCCAACTTAAACTGTTTTGCCATTCTAATTCCTTTTGAAATAAGAAAGAATTTTAGAGCATCAAATAGCTTGCAGGAGCCTAAAAAAAAATGCACTGAAAACAGTAGAAAGACCCCCAGACATTCAACTCACCTAACTTTCCAAATTAGCAATGCAGATACCAGCATCTGAGCTAGTTACTTGGGTCTGCCTTTTTGGAGAAAAACAACCACTTTTACTGCCTTATGTTCCCATAAGATGGTTTTATCCTTTTAAGTACATCTATCTTCTCTGAATAAAGAGGTATTCGTAGCATGACTATCTTATATGTGAGCATTATAAACAATCTATGCTCATCATATGTATCCTATCTCTGGCATCTTCCATGTGTTTGAACCAAGATGTTGCTTCTTGGTGTGAGTGATGGGTAAATTTATGCATTGCATCCAAACTTTCATTTATGAAATGCAGGGAGGCTCCATTCAGTTCCTGTTTCTCTAGTCATTCATACCAGCACTGAAAGTACAGTCCCATAGGTTGTGCACACTTCTTTGTTTAGAAAACAGCATGCTGAAATGAGGAAAGTCTGGGGGAAAAGGACTGATCTCTTCCTTGGTCCTACTGCAATACACATCAGGACGCTCCAGCACCAGGGAAGTAATCTTTGAGCCTGGATGGGGTTGCCAGATGTAGTCCAGACATGTTCTCTGTCCTACATTAAATAAGAAGTCTTTTATTCCATCCCCCTAAAATGTGTTTTGGTAAATTATTGCTAGAAAAGTCTCACTCTGAGTAATTTATATGTTGTGGGAGTTTCTTTATTTGTTTGTTTATTCGATTTTAATCTGCTTTAGTTTGAGTTGCATAAGGGTCTGTATTACTATCCTCTTATTTTCCTGTCTTCACCTGGTTTAAGTTGTAGTTAACTCTTAAGAGTGAACGATTTTCACAGTATAGCCTAGGCCCAGCTAGGGTCTTGTCTTAAAAAAGGCTGTTTTATGAGATGCTTCTCCTTAGTGGCAAGTGTCTGAGTGGGAGTAAAGCAGATTGTAAAACCAACGGGGAAAGTGTTCATTATAATAATAATGGATGAAGCTCTTT
>VYZX01000351.1:36819-47623 GCA_013401335.1 Brachypteracias leptosomus
ATCTAATACTGTGACCTTGACACACTGAGCATCTTCCACCTGCTTGACATGTGGATGCCTTGCTTGTGCTTTAGGTACATTGAGAGATTTGCATCCTGTAGCTTTTCTTTTGAAAGAAATTGGAATTAATATGCTTAGTAGTGAAGAGACTTGGATAAGGCATTAATGAACTGGTCTGACTTTGGGCTTTAAACATCCTTTTTTTTTTTTTCTTTCTCTTTCCAGAAAAAAACTCTAGAAAAATACTATTGAGTTGAATTATATAGAATCCTTGGTATAACTCATACATTTGTCTCCATATTCCTTTTTTTTTTTTTTCTGTAAAGACTGCCCTTGAGAGCTAACATTTGCATGGAACAGAAAAAAACTCTAGAAAAATACTATTGAGTTGAATTATATAGAATCCTTGGTATAACTCATACATTTGTCTCCATATTCCTTTTTTTTTTTTTTTCTGTAAAGACTGCCCTTGAGAGCTAACATTTGCATGGAATTTCTTGTTTTTCAGATAGCTGATATATTGTTTCTACAAATATTTCTGATTAAGCAGGTTATTGGCATACCCGGCATTCAAAATTAAAGGCATTTAAATGGCAATAGATGTCACATGGGAGGTTTTTGTTCCCTGGTTGCATAAGATGTATAATTTTAGAATCTGACTGTATTGCTAAGTAGTTGTGCATCCTAAACATGCTTCTCTAAGTGCTCCTTAATATTAATGTAATTTTTCCCCTTCAATATTCNATGGATGAAGCTCTTTTCAAGAAAAAAGAGATGCAGGTAGCAGAGAATTCCCTTTAAGAGGTTGGGATAGCTGGATGAGAAGAAATTAGGATGGAAACCTATGTTTTCTATAAAATATTCCATAATGAAAGCTCTTGTATGAAATCTGCTTAGAAAGTGTCTGGGAAGGGGAAAAGGACTTGGTACTGAGTTTCTTAGTTTTGAGACTGGCAAGACGATCATACAACGAATGTTATCCTAAAAAAAGGCCCTAAAAGAGTCTCCAGATGCCACATTTAAGTCTTTCTGTAGGAGGAAAACTTAGTGACACTAAGTGTCACAGTTTTAGTAATAATTACAATGAAAATTAGCAATGAATGTGGGTAGCTCTGTGACTAGTGATGAAGTATCAGCTTCAAAGATGTTTATGATATGTTAGGACTGGTAAATAATTTAAGTGAAACTAGGTGAATATTTTAAAAATGAAAAGTCTTTTTTTTGTATTTATTTATGGAAATTTTATGTAAAATGGTAAGATCAGCAGTTCGTCCAATATGAATTTAAAAATAAAGTTTCTGTGTTATATTTTTCTGCTGNTCTGTGTTATATTTTTCTGCTGGTTAGATAAACCATGCAGTTGAGTTTCTGGACACAGAAAATAAATTACAGGTCTTCCCTTCTGGATGAGGAGCTAAAGTTCTATTTTAATCAAAGCAACATTAGTTTAGTTAAAATTGGTATTTTTCAGCCCCAGCTTTCAATTTACATAGATACATACCACACTACTGTTGTAGTGTAGCTGTATGATATACACCAGTATGAAGCAGAATGTGTATTCTTCAAAGTAGTTTTCTGAATCTCATTTTGCCCTCCCACCATTACTCATCTGAAGCTGAGAGGGCTAATAAAAGCTATAAAATAAGTGCTATAGAAGAGACAGTGAGAGTTTCTTTGTCTACTTGAAATCAATATTCTGTGTTCCTAAAACTGGCTTTCACAGCCCTTTTTCATTGGAAATGCAGACATTTAGAGATCACACATGACCTCCCTTCAGATAGCAAAAAAATTATCCCCTGCTAGAACTGAACTAGATGTACTTGATTATATCATATACATCTAATAGCTTAAACATACTCACTTAACCTGCCCTAGATAACTAGATTCAGGCTAGTTATTACAAAGATAGACATGGATGAAATCTTAGAATTAAGACATAAATATTTACTTTTGAACCAGTACATAAAAATACTATTAGTTCCTTCTTTTCCTATCATTGATCTGTCCCCCTGTGTCACTTCTATTTTAATGTTCTTATTCAATCAAGTTTAATAATTTCCCATAACTTACTTCAAGGTAACAATTTGCACAGAAAGGTTACATCAAGTACAGCTTTTCAGATTTGGCTTCCCATCTACTGTGATTAAGAATGTCCTAATTTAGTCTATTGTCAAGGAAAACCAGGAAATACAAAGAAATTTGTGGGACTCCAAAATGTGCATGTCACTTTTATAAAACAGCAGTAACAGCAAAGGCATGAAGAAAACTCAGCAATGTTTTTTATAACTGCTTTTAGTTAATTTTATGGAGAGAACATTTTAAAAAATCCCAATAAACTCTGCAATTTAATAATAGTAATAATCAGGTTACCTGGGGGAATGAATTCAAATTAAAATGTACAGTTTGCTATCAATATCCACAGCAGTAAGTGTTACCATATTAACCTTTTCTGGAATCATAAATCCAATTAAGAGTTTTTTAAAAAATAAATAGTTCTCTTTGAAAGCAATTTTTTTTAGAGAAACTCCTAATTGTTCTCTTCCTAGTTGTCCAGAGTCTAATTACAGAATCTTCACAACTTCACCCTTTTCCTTTCAGCAAAAAAATACCAACAGCTAAAGTCAGTGTATTTCTTTTATTAACAAGTTATCCAAACACCTTCACTAGTAAGCAAAACAACTCCAAGCTGTTGTCTACATCCATCAGTGGAAGGAATTCAGATCAGTTTTCATCCTTCCTCCTTTCCCAGTAGTATTTTAAGCCTTTCTGGAGAATTTTACTACCTCTGGACGCCATGGCAAGTATGCAGGTTTTACTGCATGGAGAGAGACAATTCCCTCATATTAATACCCTGATCTTCATAGGTTTCATGATTACAGACTCAGAGACACACTTAGTTCTGTCTTGCTGCTTGGAGACACACTCTCTTGCCATAGCATCTTGCTCTTGTGATAGAGTTTCACTCTAGATCCAAGTTACAGCTGGATGGCAAGGTACCAGAGTTCAAAGGGCACACTGGGGCAGTCAGAGGAGAGCCAGAAAATGGGGCTGTTTCTTACACTGGACCTTTCTGGAAGGAATGTTTCCCAGGGGCTTTCCCAGTATCTAATACTGTGACCTTGACACACTGAGCATCTTCCACCTGCTTGACATGTGGATGCCTTGCTTGTGCTTTAGGTACATTGAGAGATTTGCATCCTGTAGCTTTTCTTTTGAAAGAAATTGGAATTAATATGCTTAGTAGTGAAGAGACTTGGATAAGGCATTAATGAACTGGTCTGACTTTGGGCTTTAAACATCCTTTTTTTTTTTTTCTTTCTCTTTCCAGAAAAAAACTCTAGAAAAATACTATTGAGTTGAATTATATAGAATCCTTGGTATAACTCATACATTTGTCTCCATATTCCTTTTTTTTTTTTTTTCTGTAAAGACTGCCCTTGAGAGCTAACATTTGCATGGAATTTCTTGTTTTTCAGATAGCTGATATATTGTTTCTACAAATATTTCTGATTAAGCAGGTTATTGGCATACCCGGCATTCAAAATTAAAGGCATTTAAATGGCAATAGATGTCACATGGGAGGTTTTTGTTCCCTGGTTGCATAAGATGTATAATTTTAGAATCTGACTGTATTGCTAAGTAGTTGTGCATCCTAAACATGCTTCTCTAAGTGCTCCTTAATATTAATGTAATTTTTCCCCTTCAATATTCTTGTCAACAAAATTGCTAGACAGAATATTTAAAGGAAGCAAAACAAAAGTGATTCCAAAGTATAGAAGTGTAACCTCAGACATATGCAAATACATGGCTGCATAGTCTGAGAAATGCATTGCTATCTTGCATGCATGTATGAAGAAGCACAGTTTTCAATATAAATTGTGAGCTACAATCATCTTCAGGCAGACACTGATGAAAGGAACAAATGCCTTTCCTCAATTTATTTAACAAGCCATCATGTTACAAGGTAAGGATGTGAAAATAATCTCAGTGTCTTTCATTTCCATCTGAAACTTGACATTAATGTACAGACATTCAGCTGCATGACCTCAGCCTTCGTTTATAGTAACTGTAGAAGCTGAGAACTAGATCATTGTCTCCTTCATATGGTCATCTCCCTACATTCTGGTGTTAGAGAAAAATTTATCCACAAAAATCTCCAAAACAGAAAACCAAAAAAAAAAAACCAACCCTCAAAACAAAACAAAAAAAGAAAGGTAAATTAAATGAAAAATTAGTGAGGAGATCCAGTTAAGCTCTGAATGTATCCAGGTGGGTTTTGAGTATCTCCAGAAAAGGAGGCTCCACAACCTCTCTGGACAGCCTGTTCCAGTGGTCCATCACCCTCAAAATAAAGAAGTTTTTCTTAATGTTCAGATGGAACATCCAGTATTCCAGTTTGTGCCTGTTGCTCCTTTTCCCATAGCTGGGTACCACTGACAAGAGTTTAACCCCATCCTCTTGACACCCATCCTTTAGATATTTATAAAAATTGAGTAAGCATTTATAAGTATATCATGAGATAAGCTGTAATTAGATGTTCACTTGTGTTTTCGAAGAATGCTTGCTTGGGACATCCCATTGGATATACTGTTCATCCTATTAATGATATTACCTACTTTATATTTCTTCAATTAATGGGGTGATCCCATCATCATGTCAGTCTTTCTTTGTCATACACTGTTTAAACTACATACAATTAGTATAGTATTCATATTTTTCCTGTAGGAATTTTTCAAATAGCTTATTAATTTATTTTCACACAGTACTTCAAAAATAGGAAGAATTATTCAAATTTTTTAGAAGTGAAGAACTGAAATACCCAGATGAGATGGTCAAAAATAAATGCTCAGTTTTGACACAATCTTTATGCTTTAAACGTTTTGAAGTCCAGCTCCTACTGATTTCCTACTAATTAAACTGTTAATTATGAACAGTTACCCAAATCAGTTGCAAAAATCTCAGACCGGGCACCAAGAAAGCAACCACTCATGAAAACATTTTAGTCATGCTTTGTTTCAAGATTTTAATTATCTCATGAAAGCTAAGAGGCATACTTCCTTTTTCTATGATCCTCAATTCAGCTCTTGCTTACTTCCCAGCTCCTGTAATGTTAGCAACACATGACAGGTCTTCATTAGATGAGTCCTTGTGAGTTGGCTCCTTGAGCAAGTTCCTCCTCTGTACTGAATGAAGCCAGGAGAGCTGTGGAAGATACACCCTTTGATCGAACAACTATGACTGCCAAATCCGTTCAAATGCCTGCTATTCTTGCATGGTAATCTCCTTTAAAAAAATCAATTCAAGACAAATATGGACAATTTCCAGAAGCAAAAATGTTTGCGTAAGTGAGTAAAATTGGCTAACATTCTCTACATAACTGAAAATGGTTTGTGCAATGGGGTAAAGTGAATTGTACATATTCGTGCCCAGACATCATCCATTGTTCGCTAAACACTTGGTCACTCAGCTGGGCAACGTGAGTAGTAAGAGGTGTTACCAATCCCACCTTTAATTAACAGAACTAAAGGGCATTATTTCACTGCAAGTGGAAATGATTGTGATTCCTCAAAGTGGAATTGAAGCAAATCAATCTGAGCCCATTGGACCCAATCCAATTAAAAAGTAGCTAATCTGTTTTGGAGAAAGAAACAGCCTACAAGGAAGACATGATGATAACTAAAAGAAAGTGAATAATTATGATTAATTCAGTTTTCATTTTGTGTAGTTCCTCTGACAATTTTTTCTGTGTATTTAATAGTTTATTTTTACATATGATCAAAAAAGATGAAGCTTGTTTATCAGTAGAATCCCTTGTATTTACAATGTTAATCTAAAGAAAAACTACAGAGAATAAACAGTTATTTTTCACCTTATAGTCTTGTAGTTCATATTCCAACTATTCATTAGCTATTCTAGACGCTATCCTAAATAATTATAATTAGAATATATAAGCTGTATAATTCAGCAAAAAAAACAGAGTTTTACCACTACTTGATTTCTTATCATCTCATGTAATGTTGTTGAAAACCATCTTTGTTTTGAAAGCTGAAGACACTGTGATAATTTAGAGGTAAGAACATAGATAGCTGCAAAGTGACTATGAGTTACTACCAGCCCTAACTAGGAACATATCCCATTATTATTAACTGTATTTTGTGATCTCATGCAACACAAGATTATAACCAATGCTGTGGCTGTGAGCCTGGAGTATCTGCAGCAGGAGAAGATGATCACTAAATCTTATGTTACCAAATCTTCCAGTTCTGATCTGTCGCAAGAGACTTTTAATAGTCCTGCCACAGAATTTTGGATTCAAGAAATGTCAAAAAGATTATTCAAAGTAAAACACTGAATGCTTAAGTATGCAGATTTCCAGAGAGCAGACTTTTTGCTCTTGGCACTGACAGTTCTAGTACAGACTGGAGACTGAATATCATAAACTAATGTTTCTCAGCAGAAAACTTAAAAATGGACCAAGATTCACTCTGTTTGGAGCTTATTTGGTATGAATAAGCCAGCAGTAGGGATTAATTTTACACCTCCTATTGATCTAGTCCTCTGGACTACCATTTTAGTCAATAGAGAGCAATAAACTCCCTAAAGCACAGACCAGATGATCCTAAAAGGAACAGACAAAAGGCATCAGTGCTTCTTTCTCGTTACTGTTTATAAAGGAAGAGGAGGCTAATTTACTGCAGACACTTGAAATGAGGTGAGATAAATTTCTCCAGCCCACCACTTAAGACAGGATACTTGATTTTCGTTTTGTTGTACACGTCTTGAATGCATCTGCATACCTCTACTACCATTTCTCTGTATACCTCTCTTGCCTTTTGTATAGGGTAGGGATAATAGTTCTTCCTCTCAAGAGTGATCAGTAAGGCTTAATTTTGTGATGTATAAATAACACGATTCACTGGACCTATCCTAGATGAATGAGTGGAGAGAGAAAGATAGACAGATGCATAGATGAGATTAATTTTTGTTAAATGCTTTGAGCTCTTTGATGTATAAGACTATATACCTTCAATATATTACTGTTTTAGTATTTTACTTGAACTGGTTCATTCATCCATAGTTTAGAGGATTTTAAGGATAGCTGAGATTCCTGTCAGATAAATCTACACTGTTTTGCATTGAACTAGATTTATGACTGTTAATACCTTTTTTCTTTTAAGGTGAAAATTGATAGACAACTTCCCATGAGACTTCCTATAGATATGGTTACTGCCCTAATGATTATTCCATATCAAGCCCACTCTGCTAAAGAGGTACTAAATTAAAAGGCTGCTGTTTGAAGCAAAAGCTCCAAACTGAATTTCAAACACCTCATAAGATACTGAAAATTACCTCAAGCTTTCAAATGTCACATACAGTAAAAATACAAATTAGACTGTAAAATTCAGCCTAGCCATAATTAACACTATGATGTGTTCAAATAATCAAACATTATCCTCAGAGGAGTCTATTGAAGAGATTATTATGAGCAGTAGTTCACTAATCGTTATATGACAACTATTTTTATGTCATTGATCTAGACTGCCTTGTCTATTTTGTCAGTGTCACTAGGCATCTTTTAAAAAAGGTGATATTTTCCCCCACACAGAGACAGCTCGTCCTACAGCTCCAATTGATGTCAACCTTTGCTCACAGTTATCATCTGCACACAGCCAGGCTTCATTTTAAATCAGAGAAGCAGGGATAAATAAAACTGGATAGCTTTCAGTTTCAATCACATCCTGTTTTACCTCGCATCAGCCAAAAAGTTATCATGAAATGATGGATTTTTATCTGTGAAAATGAAAAAGTAAGTTTAAGATTTTAAAATTTTGTAAAATAATATTCTCTTAGATCTCTTATATGCTTTGAAGAAAGTTTTATTCTTTACTTGGAGGATGAAAAAGTCTGTAGGCTTCTATTATTTTTAATATTAGGTAGAAATTATTTCAAGAAAAGAAAAAAACATATGTCTTTTGCAGAAAGGAAAATGAGACACAGTCACTATATTTTGTATTATTAGATAGTCAGCACAGATTCCTAAATTTTGCAAAGCATAGTAATTGAATTTCACACCTCCATTCCTCATCTTCACCCTTGCAAAATTTTCTCCATAAAGCATGACACAGATGTAAACTCAAAGGAGCTGAAGGGTTCAACCTCCTTGTATATTCCTTTTTAGTATCAAGTATCTATGTAAAAAAGTGAAGCTTCTGCAATTTGACTTTTTTATAATTTGTTTCTCCATTGCATATCTCCAAGCACAGCAGTATGAAAGAGAATAAAAATTCTTACCTACCTTGTATGCGTGGTTTAGTCTAATCCTTGAAAATAAAAATAAAAAGCCATGAATAAGAACTGGGGCTAGCCAAGTGTGTAATATGCTGCACTAACACCACTCACTAGAGGGTAAATCACGTATGACTTAGCTTCCAGAACACACAGACAATTAAGGAAAAAAAATTACACTGTGTGATATCTTTGTGCAATATAATGCAATGACAGTCAACTCTAACCTTAGTCTGGAACTCAAACAGAACCTCTCCAGAATTATTGATAAGTTCAGGCAGAGTTGCACTTGACTTGTTAAAAGTACTTCTATTGGTTTTACTTGTGTCAAAGGCGAGCATGCACAAACGTCATTGCAGAGGATATTCTTAAAAAATGTAAGTTCAATTGTGCTCTGAAAACTTTAAACAGATAGTGGCTGTTTAGGAAAAATGCACTCCAAGATTCATCTCTTCTCAAAAACCATAGTAAGTGTCTCTATCAAAAGTATGTAAGAGATCTGGATTTGGTTCCCAACTTTACTTCAGTTCTCTGTGCAATGTTGTCAACATCACTGAGTCTTTCTGAATTCAGTTCCCTCTCTATAAAGTAGATGTAACATATTTTTCTTTCTACTGTTTTTTGAATTTTTTTCTTTACTTCAGTCATTCAGGAGATGGGTTGTCTTTTACATACTGTGTTGAAAGTGTAGTCACAAAAAAAGAAAACAGTGTGAATATCATTAGTAAATAAAATCCAGGATCTGACACTATGAATATCAAGCATTTGAGATAGAACAGTAATAACTTCAAAATGGCTATAAAAGAAATTAAGAATGGCTGTAAATGGCCTATTTTGTAAATATTTAAGAACACTTAGAGTGCATTCATTAGGAGAAGCTGGGGTGCCATAAGTAAGTGTTTTCGTGACTAGGAGCAAACAGTATTGAGGACTAAAACTGTAAGGCACTCCCGCAATATTTCAAAATAGTATTCCACATGACAAAAATTTAATTGTGTAGAAAGAAAACAGTATTTTTGTTCCTGTTTTTGCACCTATCCTTCCTTTGAGTAGTCCTGTTCTTTCTCAATCAGCAAATTAATTTTAAGGACAGAAGAGCAACAGCACTGGTAAGCCCCTGAAGGAAAAAAACAACTCCCCCTCAACAATACAATCTTACTGGGCTGTAGAAAGGGTGATATGCTTTGGTGTCAGAAGCAACCTGCACACTAGTGAGGAGAAGGATTTTGGCAATGAAGGGCTCAAGCAGATGGGGAGCTGGCTGTGACAGCCATTTCTGACATGCCTTCAGTTCACGTTGATGTGGTGAGAGTGTCTGGCTGGTGTTCTGGGTGCAGGGACGTGGTGCCGGGGCTGTGCTGCGATGGGACGCTGCAGGAGGAGCGGGAGCTTAGCAAGCGCCAACTGAGGAGGCTGAACTGCACCCTCTGGGCAGAGAAAGGGAAGACTCTGTTAAGTAGCAGAGAGAAGTGGCACCTTTTAAAGTGCAGTTAAAAAAAAAAAAGAGGTTTGCTTCTTTTTGAGAAACATTTTTATTGGGGGCATTTTGAGGCCTGGTACAACTTCTGGAAACTGTTGGGAAGAATCCCATTGTGAGGAATGGAGAAGAAGACAAACACAGGATACTGTAATTTTTTTTGTGTCTTTTTTGTTTTTTTCAAATTGGAATTAAAATACCTGGTAATGAGGATTTCTGTTCACTAGATGTTTCAAATAACATTTGGTGCAAGTACTGATACAGCAATGCTGTTAAACCCCAGAAGGTGACATTTCAAATCTGCCAGCAGACCTTAATTCAGAAAAGAACAGGACTCTCATCTCCCTGTCTCTTCTTAACTATTTTCACATGTTTTCCTTGATATTCAATGATAATTATTTTCCTTGTTTCAAGTACTATTCAATGATAGATTTTTTTTTTGGTTGGTCAGAAAGTTATCTTTTTGTATAAACTATGGCACATGGTTGTGAAATATAATCTTTTTCATTTTAACTTAATTTCCATCTTTCTTTCTGGTTAATTTCAGAAATAAATTATTGATTCTCTTACATTTTAGGATTTGTTATAAAATGAGTCCATTTGGCACTTTGCATCCTTTATGAGGCCTTTGTTGTTGAAAGAATTCACATACTTTTCTTTCTTCTTTTTTTTTTTTTTTTTTAACTTCCATATACATATCACAGATATCACATTTGAATTAAAGGTTTATAGATTTATCTCTCATTTGTGGGTGTTTAAAGATGATATATTATAGCTGGTAAATGCAGAAGCTGCATAATCCAGTTTGACTTTTTCTCTCAGGATTCTTATTATCCTTTTTTTTTTCACCTCTTATCAAGTAATTAGCTAAATTTCTTTCAGTGCTGCTGCATCAATTTACAGTCATGGAGCTATTCAGTGCCCACACTGTATCTGTATCTCTCTTCACTTATTTTCAGGCCAAGAATTCCCTAGCCAGTTTAGCCATTCATTCAAGCCTACTTTTACTTTCCCTGAGCAAACAGCAAATTGATATCAGTT
>VYZX01000352.1:0-29485 GCA_013401335.1 Brachypteracias leptosomus
AACCCCCCCACTGAACCCCAGTTTGTGTTTGCAGCTCTCGAGTCATCAATAACTACTCATTAAAGTTCTATTCTCTCTCTTACAACAGGTTTAGCTCCTTTACAGCCCTTTGCATAGATTTCCAAGTGTTTTTCCAGGGTGGTTAAGTCTGATTATACTCATCTCCCTCCCAGGAAGCTGAAGCAGAGGCAAGTGAAGGAAATTGTTCCATGTGGGAGTGGGTCCCAGCTAGAGAACCCTTTGGCAGCCTCCTTTCCTCCCACTAGCAGTCCTGCCTCCCCTTCTCGATTAGAGAAGCCTTGCATGGCCAGCCACACTGGAATTAATTCTTCTTTCAAATGAATCACGCTGAAAAATTCATGAGCATGAGTGGAAGGGTTGTTTTTTGGAAGAAGCCTTTGCCTGCAGGATCCTGGCAAAGTAAACCTTGATCCTGGCTGCCTCCTGATGTGGGCAGAGCCCTCCGTCAAAGTGCTCCTGGGGACCTGCTGCTCCATGGGCAGTGACCTCCCTTCCACCAGGATCCCCTGGTGGGGTGGCCACCGAGCCTGCAGGACCCGGGATGTGGGGGGATGCTGGAGTTATCCACACAACCCCAGCTCTCTGGGGGCTGTAGCCCTTCTACAACATGTTGCCGAGGGAAATGTGAACACAACTTCTTCCTAATTTGCCCTAGTAAAGAACACTGTCTCCTAATCAATTTTCCTTTTGATTTGAGTCTTAAATTGGCTTCTCCGATCAAGTGTGTTATCTTCAAAGAGAAAAAAAACCCAACCAAACCACCTCCAGAAATCTTCTTGCCTAAGGGGTGAAGAGAAGCGTGTAGTGGTTTGTTTTCATAGGAAAATCAGTCTTTGTTAGGAGAATGAATCAAACATGCAGGGACTTTGACTTGGATGTTAACCAGGCGTTTAGCAATAGTTTTATAACATGTGCGTGATTTCTAATGAACTGCATGAGGAGAAGTGGCCAACACCATGGCTGGCAGCAGCAGGACACGTTGGGTAAGGAAGGTTGGCTTCAGTATTTGGCACGGTCCTGCCAAATAACCAGAAATGTGCTCGCTTGTTGCAGGAGCTCACGTGTGACTCCAGAATATGTACATCTGTGCAGTAAATAACAACATCTGCTTGGTAAAAAATGTCTATCTCAGGAGGCATTCCCATTGGTATTTAATGGGAGATTCTTGTATGAATTGGGTCACCCTGCAACCAACTGTGGGACCCCTGTTTGTGTGGTGGGCTGGTCTCAGAAGCCGCTGGTTGGATGGTGTCTGTGCCATTACCTGTTGCCACAGCAGCTCCTCGTTACCTATGGCCACAGCAGCCCAGCTGCCTGCGGGTTCTCTGCACCACGAGAAGCTCTGGGGCAGCTCAGGGTGCAGTTCTTGGTCTCAGCTCAAGCTGATGCAGTTTTTCACCCTGTTTCTAGGCCGCTTTCCTTTGCTTTGAAAAGCATCTTCCACGCAAGGCTGTTGCTACGTTTGCTTCTGTGCTCATCCAAACCGTCTTCTCCTTTGTTCAGACCCCCAGGGATGCTGCTCCTCTTCCTGCCCTGGTCACCCAGCAGAGAGTCCTGGGGAGAGCCCACGCGTCTCACACCGAGCTGGGCGCCTCTGGGGATCCCAGAGAGCTGAGAAAGTTGCTTTTTCTTGGCAGTAATGTAGGGAGGGAGGTGAGATGGACTCACAACTGGAAAATGCCTTTTCCGCCCTCCTCTGTTGAAAACCATCCCACTGTGAATGTTAATACTTTTTCCGCGGCTCTAGGAAATGCAATAATAGGTTGCACATTCAAACCAGCTGCTCTTTTTTTTTTTTTTTAACTGCCTCTGAAAAATGCTTGTAATTAGGAAAAATCTATAACAAGAAGTACAAACAAATCAAAGTCTGTCATTAGCCAGAAAGACTCGGCTCTCTGCCTTAGCTATGGTTTTATTAAATTAGAATAATGAAGCAGAAGCTATACAAAGAAAAACAAGCACTCGGGAAAAGGTCTGAAAATATACAGCCATCAGTTTAGAAAACACGTTTTCAAGTTTAAACGTGAAGCTGCAAACATGTTGGCTCGTGCTCTCCTAACACCTCCTGTTGTGAGGCTGCGGGGACCTTAAAGAGATACCCTCTACAAGGGAAATAGGGGGAAACCTCCTGCAGTGCTTTAAATTCAGACTATGGCACTGGCAGAACTGGTCCCAGAGCAGGGACTCAGAGATGACTCCGGGGTGTACCCGTCAGTGGTGCCAGCAGAGCTTTGGCAGTGGGCAGCTGGTTTGAGATGCAGAGGAGAGGCTGACGTGTGTGGGACATGGTGGTGGCATCATGGATTTGCCTCATCTCTTTGGGGATTTAATCCCCCTGCAGAAATGCTCTGCTCGTGCACGAGGGGTGTTGTGGAGCGATGTGCGCAGGAGCAGCTGGGACACGGGGTGAGGGGGACGGTCCCCAGGGCATCTGCACCATGTCACACCTATGGTTAGAGTTCCAGGATGGGGACACGCTTCCAGAGGTTTGATTTCTGCAGGAAAAGTGTTTTCCTGGCTCTGGAGCAGAGCAGGCTCAGAAGCTGGAGCCTGTAGATCTTCCCGTTCATTGCCTGGCTCCAAATTCACTTCATGCAACATCTGGACACACACAGAAGTGTTGAAGACCTCCATGGTCCCAGGGACACAACCCGGGCAGGCTGCTCGGGGCCATTGCTGCCCAAGGACCTACTTTCTTGCAAGCACTAAAATAAGCCAGTTCCGATGCGTTTCACTGTTCCAAGGTCCATTTTTTCCCAGCCGTTTGTTTTAATAACTGCCATATGGTCTCTTGTTGCTTTCATAAACAAAACAAAAATGACCTTGCTGTTAGGAGCAGAAAAGCACTCTAAAAAATCTTCACCTGTGGGTTTTAGACGTGAGCTGGAAAATAAGCCCTGCCTTTAATGCTCCTTAATTCGAGGTGCTGGGGGTCTGGGCATCCTGTGGGGCAAGTGGGCAGGACTTATTGGTCCTGGTCCAGGGAGAAGCTGGTGGCCCTGGGCAGGGTCAGGACCCCAAAGGTGGCATCAGTAGGTCCAGGTGACCACCAAAGCCAGGCTTGGGGCTCCTTGGCTTTCAGCAGCATAGGCTCTGGTGGTGGTGATCTCCTCCTTGTGCACGGAGCCAGGGAGGCCATCCCCGAGTCCATAGTGGTGGGTCTGGGTCAGAAGGTGGGTTTTAGTTGTCATTATTTCTGGTTTATTTAAGCCGTGATGTCTGGGCCCTCAGTCCGTGGAACATGAGCACGTGTTGTTGGGTCACAGTGGATTTGCAATGTGGTACCCACAGCACCTCATGTGTGTGTGGATATTTACCCACAGGATGTGATCCTGCTCCCTCACACCGAGAGCATCTGAGCACCAGGAACCTGGCTGGCAGCTCCTCCAGCTGCCCACTGCGATGGGCAGCATCGCTCGTGCCAGTGTGGAGGTACAACAATATATATAATATATAAATATTTATGAAAATAACTTGTTTCAGCATTTGAGCCCACACTGAGCATGCGAACCCATACACTGGGCCCTCCCCCCTCATCTGAAAGGGTCCGGGTTGGTGTGGGCTGCAGGTGATCCCAGTTACGTGTCCTTTGGTCTCCTCCCTGGACAAGCCTCTCTGCGAAGAGGGGCCGCGGACAGCTCCCAAGGAATGTTTGTTTATTGCTTCAGCACCAGCCAGAAAAAAAACGCCTAAATCAGGATAATTGAATATTCATCTTCTGTGAATTCGATTAAGTCTGCGCTTCGTGTTCTGAAGAGCAAAATAATTGCCATAATTTCATTTCAAAACCTAAAGTAAATAACCATGAGCCTGTCATTTTTCTGTGTGTTTTCACTGAAAGGAAATTCATCTGCCTTCCTGCTTTCATTATGAAATGATCAGTGGGGCCGCTGGAAGAACAGCGTATTTATTTCTACATTTCTCTGCAAAAGCCTATTTACTCTAAGTGGCACGGTTAACACTGCCAGGGATTTCTTTGTCCTGATTTTAAACAGCCTTTTAAAACCCAGCATTAATTTAAACAAGATAATGTAAATTGAATTACGTGCTGTGGTGCAGTTCAGGGTTCCCCCCATTCAGAGGCTCGGCCTTTTTTAAACAACCCCTGAGGGGACGCACTTTAATATTAATAGTTGGACTAGACGGTCTTTCAAGATCCCTTCCAACCCCTGACATTCTGTGATTAATCAGAGCTAAAAAAAAGATAATAGTTTTTAAAAATCAGGTTTTATCCACTAGAGGAAAGCACAGAAAGGAGGTGAAGTTTAAACGTGATTTGGGACCTGGTGCGTGGGATACGTGTGGCAGTGGGACAGACAGGCAGGGCTCGGGGGGAGCTAGTGGAAGACCCGGTGTGCTGTCAGCTCTTTGCTTCCTCAGACCAACACCAAACTCAGCAGCATCTCCCCAGCATAACTTCAGCTGTTGTTCTTCATCTATTTGATCTCTTCCATCTCCCTTCCAAGGGGGAACACACCCCTGAGAGAGAGCTCAGCAAGTGACCCCAGCAGGAACTGCTCCAGCTGGCCCCAACAGGAGCTCTCTTCCCCAGAAACTCTCTTCAAACTGATCAGCTCCTTGTTTCTTCTCCCAAATTGGTCGGGTCCTGATTGATCCAGCTCTGGCATCACCCCCCACCCCAACCACCATCACCTGGGGGCAGCTGGGGCCTCACACAGCTGGGCCAGGTTCTGTCTCCAGGGCCTGAAACCACTTGGGGAACAAGACACACTGCTGGGTTGGGACTCATCCATAGGTCAACCCCAACTCAGAGCCCAGAGCCCAGGCCCCAGCACTTCCCCCCAGGTGGGTGGGTGCATGGGTGGGGGGGTCACCAATGCTCCCCTGGGGCAGCCCTTTGGGGAAAGCAGCTGGATAACGTGTATCCCGGCTGGGAAGGGCACGTGCTGGCAAGTCTCTCCCTGGCACCATGCGTGGTGTGACCCAGGGGCTGTCTCCTGGTAGCTCCACAAGGGCTTGACACTGTGAAGTTGCCTGCGAGAGGGCTGTAAAGAGTCATTTTTGTGCTTTCTGCGTGGGAGATGTGAAGGAAGTCTCCATATCTGGCGTTTTTATCTTGCCCCCTTTATCTTCTCATCAGTGTTTACCAGACACGCTCTTTTGTCATGGAAGAGAAACTCTGGGTTTTGATGCTGGGGTGATTTGGTGTCTGTGTCACGGAGACACTGACCCCTCTGGCCGGGGCTGCGGAGCGTGTTTGTGCACGGGTCGGTGACGGGGCAGTGGTGCTGGCATGTACCCTGCTCTGCACGCTCAGGAGGAAGGTCTGCTGGGCTGCTCGACCTACTTCAGCTGTAAATCAGCCCCATCTCGCTGTGCGGAACTCTGACATCCTGGGGTTGGCTTTTTTTTATCTTGAGGAAGGGCTGAGGAGCCCACGCAGACGCATGAGCTGCTGCTCCGCTGAGCAAACCCCCTGCACCGGTGTGTGCTGCCACAGGAGCTGGGCAATGAGTTGTGCCCTCTGGGTGCCAAACCACCCTGGCTTTGCCCAGTGGGTCCTACAGCAGTTGATTGGGTTTATGGTGAGAAAAGCGTGTCACCAGAGCTCCAGCCATGAGCTGCTCAGCAGGTTGGAAGCAGCTTATAGAGCTCTTGGCAATTAAACACTCTCCTGCTGGACCCGAAGGCAGGAGGCTCCTGCAAAGCATTGGGATGTTCCTCAGGCAGCAGAAGGCCACTGCCATGAGATGGGTCTGCAGGAACATCCCATCACTGGGGGGTGTCAGCCTGTGGCACCCTCCCTGCGTGCTCACCAAGTACCAGGGCAGCCTCGGGGCAAAGGAGGCTGAGGCTGTTGGCGCTGGAGGACCTCACAACCTGCCGTGGTTCCGGAGCAAGCTGCCAGACACCTGCATCCCAATTTTTGTCTAGAAATAGGTCCAATAATTAGACCTGCCAGTTTACATGAAATTAGTCCTGTTCACTTAACCACCAAATTATGACTTCAGAGCTTCAATCTCATTATTTGGCCAGTAAGCTTGGCAGGGTGATCCCTCTTCTCTCATTAGTTTACAGAAGTACTAAGCCTGTGCCCTGGCTGCTATTTTCCCCGCTGCAGCGGGGACCAGGGGGATTTGGCAGGGTTCCTGAGGCAGCCTCGGCCAAACAGCTGAAGCCTCATTAGCACCTGAACCAGGGAGGGGTTTATTTCCATTAAGCCAGTGTGGAGGGAGCCTCCCTGCCAGGCACGGTTCGAGCATGGTGGGAGATGGAGTCCTGCTCCCCTTCCCTCCAGAGCCCCCTCATCATTTGGCATCTATTTAAACTGGCTGCCAGGATCAGGCTGAGCCAAGAATGAGCTTGTCTGGGGCTCTGTCCTCCCTTCTCAGAGCCACTGCTGGCACCCCAGAAAGCCTGGGGACACGGGGACAGGTACAACCTGGCTGTCAGGTTCCTGGCCAGCAAAACATCTCAAAGCTATCCAGGGCTAAAAATCTCAATCTTAGTTTGCATGTTGGGCATGGAGGAAGCCAAGGGAGGTCCTGGGTGCAGGGCTGGGCCTGGACTGGGCTCGGGGATGGTGGCACATTAGGCAGGATAAGCCCCTGCTTGGTGGTCGCACCAGGACTATACAGGTCTCCTACAAACATCGCTATTTTAATTAGTGGAGCTCACTCATCTCCCACTGTCCTTTCTTCCCAGTGACTCAGGCCAGAGGAATTTTTTCCCTCTTTGTCCCCCAGTCGCTGCTGGTTTAGAGATAAGGGGAAAACCGGGCGATGGCAACGCCCAGGCTGTTCCATAGCAGGAGGGTGACCACCAGCTATATCTCAGTGGTGTTTCCTCTGCCAGACTCTGGGATTTCAGTGAATCACGCTCTGGGCTGTGCAGTAGTGACAGGATAGGACGGGAAAGGGCACCCCAACTCCCAAACGATTTACATTTACAGCGCAGAGTCACATCGCTGTTGTTTCCTGTCAGACCAAGGAGTCACAGGGAATCTTCCCTTTCCTGAACGCTTACAACTGTGGCAAATCACGATTTTAAAAATTTATGATGATGTGCAGTGATGCCATTTCTTAAAGGTCAGGGTTACAGAAAGGGAGAGAAAGGCAGCTCTGTGGGTGTGGGGAGGCTAAGCCAGGGCAGGGAGACCGTAAAATCAATCATTAATTGCTTTAAAAGGTTTGTTCAGCAGCAACCATAATCTCTCGTGTTTGAACATTAACAGAGGGATTTTTCCTTAGCAGTGGGTTCTTTTAGACAAATTCTAGAGATTATAAAAAAAGATTATCTATGCCAGTGATTATTTTTTTTCCTGTACATTTTTAGACGAGGTTCCTGAAATAAGCTCCTGAAGCTCCGATTTTAAAACCCAAAAGTTAATCCCTTAAGAGCTGAATAAACAATCACTAGTGGGATGGAGGCATCAGTGCGGTGCCAGCAGGAGCTGAGCAGCAGCAGGAGGGGAAGCTGTGCCCACAGCTGGGCCTGCCTGGGCACGGGGAGCCCGGCATCCCACTGCCAGCCAGCCATGGGTGCAGCCTGGCCTGGGCAAGCTGGGCTGGTTTCTAGGCAAAAAAACCAAATGCTAGAAGGAAGAAAGAGCCTAAAATTCACCTGAGGGGAAGAAAGGTCTGTTGTCTTTCGCTGAAGCATTTCATGAGAGTGATGGTGGTTTGAGTGGCTCCACACCTCGTTTGTCTCCATCTCCCGAGGGGTCTCCATGGCCAGCTCCTGGTTTGGGTAGATGCTCCCAAGGCTGGGAAGGTCCATGCCCGCAGGAGGGCAATGCCATGCAGCGTCAGACCTGTGAAGCACAGGGGAGGCACCCAGCTGGGTGGGCATCTGGAAGGAGTGAAAAATGGTTGCACACAGTGGGTGGTACAAAACCCAAAAAAGTGACTTTTTGTGGATGGAACAGGAGAGAAAAGCAGGGACATAAGGAATGGAAGCTCAAATAAGTCAGATAAATTGAGAGACCTGATCCTGGTGTGATTAGCCGAAAATAGAGGGGTTCTGATGGGGACGAGCAAGGCAGGGACAACAGTCAGAGGGGAGCTGTAAGGCTGCAGGGACCAATGCAGTCTGCAATGGCACTGTGCAGAGTCACCTGAACACTGAAACTGGTACCCAGCTTCCCGAGGGAAACTGGAAACCTGCCTGGTTCAGACAGGACTTCCCACCAACTCTTGTGTCCACATCCACACATCACCTGAGGTGTGTGCTAGTTCTGCTCTGCAAGGTCCCAGAATGCATTTATGCTTATGTTTTCTGTACGGTTACCATGCCTACCAGGTTTGTTTTATAACGGCTCAGATGCACACCAGGTGAGTCTATCTGTGTTGGGAATTTAAATAAGGGAGGTGGGGACCTGGGGACAGCAGGGTCCTTGCAGCGGTGCCGCTGCCAACCAAAGCCACAGCGCTTCAGCTTGTGCAGCTTGAACTGAAGCTGTTGCTTCAGCAACTGCACATTGAATTAGAAATGGCCTTAGTAATGATTGCCAGGGTATTTTTTTCCGGTAAGAGCTGAGCTGGCGTTTCTTTGTAGTGCATGATTAGCTTTCATTAAGCTTTTTTTATTTCAGGTACTGACGTATCCCTTTGTTTGCTCCCCAGCATCACGTCCTTCCTAATTGTCATGGGAGCTGCCGAGTCTTACCTCAAGTTGTCAGATGCGCACTGAAGTTTCGCTGGGTTACAGAGAGCTCTGAGGCACGGCCAGGAAAAGGTTCAGCTCACTCGGGTCCAGCCCAGTGGCAGGACAAAAACCAGCTCAGAGCATCCCAGTAATGAGGCGACTGCGGCCCACGCAGCAGCTCCTGGCGAGGAACGGCTCCGGCAGAGACAAAGAGCTGCAGGATAATGAGAAAAGGAACAATAGCTGAAGGAGAATGGAAGGGTCTGGCCACAGAGGCACCAGCACAGAGGTGCTGGGCGATCCTGCCCTGACCAGCTTCAAATCCATCGGAAGAGAGTACAGAAAAAAGGGGTATCTAATACTGAGCTTGAACCCCTGCCACCTCTTTGTCATTACCACATTTTCAGGTACTCCCAAAATAAAATCAAATAGAGTATTGGCATCAGGACAGCTAAAAATCTAGGATTCGTTATGCGGCAGCACTAAATTGAATAATTTAGTTTCCATTTCCATGACTGGTATTTTCGAGGCCCTTCCTTCCCCAAATTAAATGCTTTGGGAAAGAATGAGAAGGAGGGCAGCTTGCAAAAAGGCAAACTGATGGAGGCAGGGACAGGCAGGGCTGGTGCAATGGGCAAAGGGGCATCACCACCACCCAGGGCAGGCAGGGCAGGGGGAGATCACCATTACCAGGGCTACTTGGGCTTCAGCACCAGCTGTGAGACTTGGACAGGAATTGCATCTTGTTCTTGTCATAAAACCAGTGCCAAAGTAGATCCTTAGGATCCATTAGGAAAACCATTGACTGGCCATTACCAGTAGCTTTGGATCCTTGAACTCAAGGACAACTGAAACACAGTCAGACTTTAACACAGCCCCCAGTTAAACAGAACAACATCAAGTTACACCGACAGCCTCTGAAAATGCAGTTCTAGGGTTAGACACTCATTATGTCAATGTTCAAACGCACAAGCACATAACCAGAGCTGCACAGCAAAGCAAGAGGGTACAGGGATGTTTGTTTTTATCCGTGTGGAAATAACAATCCATCAGAATTCAGAAGTTACGTGTATTCCAGTGAACTAACAGACATGAGTTCCAGTCAGAGCTGCAGCCTCTCGGAGGGAGCACCGTGTTCGTTCCCCTCAATGTATTAGGTAGCATGAACTTAATTGAAATCATTTTGTCTCCCTTGGTACGTGACCTTCACTGTTTCCTGTTTGTTGTCTTGGCCATTTGAGGAAAGTCTGTAATGTGAGTATTAGGGCACTATTAAACCTCCCTGTAGAATCGTCTTTCTTGGCTAGAAGCTGAACAAAAGATCTTTTCTACTGAGAATAGTCATTTCAATTTTAAATGGCAATATAGTAAAGAGGCAAGACGCTCCCTGCTGTAATTAGAACAAGTTTTCCAGTAGTCAGAGTTATCTTTAGACTCTGGAAGTGTAGTTGCTCTAGCAGGATTAATAAGTCACCTCTGTTAACTCTATTTACTGCTGTGCTGGTATCACGGGGGCATCGTGCTGATCAGAAACTATTTGCATGTTCTGAAATACAGCAGGCACTCCAAAACAGCACTTTTGTTATTCTTGATGGTTTATAATATTAACAAAAGCAAAGAGGGAGAAGAAAAGGTGTAGGATATTGATCCCTGTGGGTGTGACAGTCCTATCAGATACTAGCCAGGGCCCCAGGGACCGAGCGCTCCCAATTCCCGTGCTGGCCGCTCGCCACCTTACCCAGGTTGGTTATAAATGACAATCTCTGGCATGCACAGCACTGGGTCGTTCCAAAGATCACACCCTGCTGGGACTCTGCCGCTCCCTGGGGCTTAACTCACACCGTGTGCAGATCTATGTAATCAGCCCGTGAGCAGCTTTGGTTTTCAGGACAGCCAATGTCAGCCCGGGCACTATCGATGCACGGGGCAGATAGCTCCTTGAGGGCAGGGTTTTGTCAGCCCCTAAATAGCCTGTTGACAATCCCCAAAAGCAGCAATGAGGAGAGCAAGGTCGGGTCTGCAGGGACAGGAGGGCAGGACGGTGGCAGAGCAGAGACTCTGCTGGCAGAGGCACCAGGGCCATGGCACGTGTTCTGCGGCGGGTTTTGTGAGAGCCTGGAGCTCAAGTTAGGACTCGCTTCCATCCCCCAGCTCCTATCTGCAACAGGCACAGCTCCTTATTCTTATCAGCTCCTCAACTGCTGTTTCCCATGTTTGCTTTCTTAAGCTCACAGCCGTGCCAGGGTCAGGGTGCCCTGCTCCCCGTGCCCCCCGAGCCCCCTCCCTGCATCCCAGGGCTCCCACGCTGCTTTCTGCAGCCGTGCCCTGTGCAGTGGAAACCCTGGGGCTGAGGCAGGACCACAGACCAGAAACCCACCCTGTCAGCCCACCACGAGGGGGAAAAGGGAATGTTGGGCATTTCTTTGGGGGGCTTTTACACGCCTCCCTAGTTTCCTTTACTGTTAAGGACATTCTTATCTTGAGCGTCATTTCCTCGCAGCATCCAGCCCTCCTCCTCCACTGCTACGGGCTACGAGTTCCTGCACAGAGGTGACAGGAGCTGCTTATTGCACAAAACCAACTTTCCACACACCTGTCTGCTCACCTTCGTGTTTCCCAACTAGATTTACTCACCCCTCAAGGCCAAACGTGTGCATTTTCAGCATAGTCTGGAAGGAAACAAAACCTGGGGTAAATATCCACTACTAATGTTGTCTACTATATATTTGTATTTTTAGATAGACAAGGATGAGCTTTGGTTTTTTTTGTATACAGGCAAGTGTTTGTTAGAATCTTTTAAATCGGAATTTCCTCACTTGTGTGCAGGTGACCCTTGGAAGTCCAGCTGAGGGACCCCCTGTGTGCTGCTAGCTCTCTTCTTCCTCAGGCCAGGGAGGAACACACCACTGAGAGAGAAAGAGAGCTCTCTTCAAACTGATCAGATGCTTGTTGCTTCCCTCAAACCAGTGGGTTCGCGGTTGATACAGCTCTGGCCTCACCCACCACCCCAACCACCATCTCCTGGGGACAGCTGGAGCCTCACACAGCTGGGTCAGATTCTGCCCCTGGCACCTTGGGGAACCACTTGGGGTACAAAACATGTTGCTGGGTGGGGACTCATCCATAGGTCAACTCCAACTCAGGGCCCAGAGCCTTCACTTGTGCAGCCTCAAAGGTGGAGTCTTTTAAATACTGTGGACGGTAGCATTTTAAAATGAAATAAATTAGTATTTCTGGCTCGCTGTGGAAAGTCTGCATGCGGTAAAAGCGGTGCTGGGAAGAGATGCCATCCTCTGTGAGAAATGGAAAAGGAAGATAGGACACTGCAGAGGCTGGAGAAAGAAAACACAGTGTGATAAAGCATGATTTGTCCTAAGGGGAAGGGAGCTCCCCAGAAGCCAATAGGTAGGTCACCAGCCAATTCAGGTAAGATGTGAAATGGGCATTTTTGCAGCAGGTGAGATGTTCTGCAGCGGGGGACTGAGAGCAGCTCACCCTCCAGGTCCCGAGCTCATCCGCCCCTTCCAGCAGCACTCCCAGGTGAGATGTAGAGTGCCTTGTACACATCTGTGTACATATATCTGTATATTTACCCTCACTATGAGCAGACGTTGCAGTGATAGAAGGGGTCCCTTCTTCCAGCCTCTCAGTCTGGGCCTGTTGTTCATACCAGCACACTTTGAAATATTGAAATCTGCATCTAATTCCTCCCGATAACCAAGCCCGACAGGTGGAAACAGCTGGATTTATGTCCAGCCCGTTCCCTCTGCACACCCACACACTGCAATAGTTCAGCACTAATTGGACTGCCTGGGAATTTCCATTTGCTCTGGAGCATGCTTTCTTTCCTCATTAGGGATATATCATCCGTTTGAGTTAAATCAGCTGTTAACAGAACAAAACATTCAGTTTAATGGAAATCAGTGGTATAAACGCCCAGATTTTGCAGAAAGTGCATTCAGAGGCAAAGCTGGAAAGAATTCAGTTTCAGCTACAGCAGAGAGAAACCTGCTCAGCTCCAAGGCATCTGCTGGAGCTATGGAGGAGAAGGTGCTAATGCAACATGCTTTATGGTTGCGCTCCAAAATAAGAACAGATCAGTGATACAGGCAGGAAGACACTAATTTGCTGGCTGTGTATGAAGGCATGTAGCAGCATGGCTGCTAAAAAATATGCCTTGTTCTTCACTCGTGACAGTGCCTGGACCTTTCACAGCTGAAGCACTGCAGTCAGAACATGCAAACTGTTAAACCAGTATGTGAGATTTTCATTCCCAGTGCTGGCAGCAGGGCGGTGCCGAGATGCCGGCTGCTGATGAAGGTGCAGGAATGAAGCATCCCAGGCTGTGAGGGTCTCCTCGGCAGGTCCAAGGTGCCCCTAAAGCAGGTGAGGAGTGAGGGACATGGACATCTGCAGCCTCTGCCCCCACCAGGAGCACCCATCTGGCTCCGGGTTGTAGCAAGAGGGGAAATGTAAGCAGGGAGAATAGATGAGGTTTGCAAGGCGAGGCAAAGGATGAAATGCTGAGCAGTCACTGGAGTCGGAGTATGGAAAAGGAGAAGGGAGGCCTGGATGAAATGAGGCATGGGGAGCAGGAGCAAAAAGGAGGCAAGACCGCCAGTGATTTAGAAAATGTGCATAAAGAAGGGAAATGGCTCTTTTCCACTCCTGTGAAGCAAGGTCAGTGTGGGTCTGGAAAGACACAGCTCTCTGAAGTATGTGGTAGCACCTGATCTTCTGATGGTGGAGGTTCTTCCCCAGGAGAAGCCAGGAGGCAATGTGTGACTGTGATGTTACCCTCGAGGGTACCACCAGGAGCTGCCGGGGCAGGGAGGCAGCTTGATGCTTGTAACCCGTGTGAGCAACACCAACACAACGGTGTCTGCTTTGGGTGCCCACCCCTCCAACAAGCCATTGAAACACGAGATGACATTCAGAAAAAAGTTACAGGGGTGACTCAGGTACCTCGGAAAATCCTGCCCTGGCCCAGCAGACTAAATAAATTGAAGTTTCTCAGACTGGATTATAAATCTGAGCTTGGAGTCTCCAGTAATGGTTCAACAGTACTGGAGCTGGAGGACGCAGAGATGGGCTTTGCGCAGAGTCCCCTCTGCCTTCAGGTATTTATACATTTGTATTCAACCTTGAATACACGTAGTGGTCCCACAGGATTGTTACGCCAGATGAGGTGTCACCTCCCTCTGCATCCATGGCCTTGTGCTGGATCAGGGGTTGTCTCTCCTGTCCCCACCAACATCATGCCAGTGTTAAGCCTGAAGCTGATGAGAACACTGCCATGGGCAAACCCAACACAGGCAGCCATGTCCCCCTGCCTACTCCTGCTTTGCTTGTGCTGCTGATCTCATAGAGTCACAGAATGAATCATAGAACAATTTGGGTTGGAAGGGACCTTTAAAGGTCATCTAGTCCAACCCCCCTGCAGTGAGTGGGTTGCTCAGTGCTCCATCCAACCTCACCTGGAAAGTTTCCAGGGCTGGGGCATCAACCCAACCCACATGCAGGACCTTGCACTTGGTCTTGTTGCACCTCATTGAGGCTCACACAGGACCACTTCTCAATCTTGTTCAGGTCCCTCTGGATGGATCCCTCTGGATCTCATACTTCTCCCGGTCCTGTATGAATGAGCCGCAGCCCTGTTCACAGCCGGGCTCATAAGCCCCGTTCCAGAGAAGGTCGAGAAGGCCCCGTGGCTGGACCTGTGCTGGAAGCTGCTGCCCACACCCCAGCCTGGCTCAAATCCCACCAAGAGCCTCCTTCCCCGTGGGCTCCCAGAGCTACTGCTCCAACCTTTCCTCTTCAGGGGCTGGATTTACAGTGCTGCTCAGGTAAGCGAGGAACACAGGCTGGAGTCCATGGTGCATGTTTACTGATGCTATCTAATGCTGCTGCTTTGGTATGACTCAAAATTTGCTCAAGATGGGGAATTCAAGGAAGCTGCCAAGAGAAGCGACGTATATAGCAGCGGATTGAGAACATCACTAGTGAAACAACCCTTGTCAAGGGGCAGATAAACTAAAAGGCCTCTCACATGCCAACAGCATCACTTTTTATTTTTTCATTATTTTCTTTACACAGTAATCCAAGTCCTTTCTTAAAGTAAACTCTGCTTTGGGCCACGCAGCTGATCCCCCAAGGACCGAGATGGGTTTTTCCTAACCCGGCACGGTGGGCTTGAGGTGATCATACTGTGTCCACTGTACGTCTGGTTTGTGGGTAGGGTGTTTTATCTCTCCAAAGATCAATTTTCTCTATCACTTCAAAATCCTAGAGGGCACCACTGAACAGCCTTGTGAGCCAGGCTGGCTTGACACCACCAACCTCACAGGTACTGCTGTGCCCCTATCATTTTCCACTTGCCTTCCTCTTTGCCTTCAATTTGTATTAAAATTTAAAAGGATCTCCCAAGTACTAAATATGCAGTTAATGGATGAGTACAAAAAGAAAAAAAAAAAACTTGACATACAAGAAGGAAAGGTCTTATATTTACAAAATTGAAACTGTTGCTTCGAAGCTGTAGCCTGTGTAACTTGCCCCAGAAGAGATGCCCGGCTGGCAACTCCATCTGCATCCACTTGCATATTCCTACAATATGCAGCTGATTTCCCAATTAAGCTTCCCCAACAAAGTAGTTTTACCATTTAGACAGACTCAAAAGTTTGAAAAATGAATCCATATTCATGAAGTGCTAATAATCCTCCGTCTAGAACACAGCTTTTAGCTGAGAGCAGCTATGACTAGCTCATGTATCACTCCCCACACATCCGAACCAAGATGTGAACGAGGAAGAAATGGCTGAAACCAGCAGCTTGTGTTTTGCTAAGACAATAAATAATAACCGTATTCTGACTCAAGTGCCAAATGTATAGTGCCTAATTAGAGGTCAGTAGAGCATATTTCTGCTCAGCTGTTCCGCCGACAGCAATTAACACGTTCGCGCAGCTTCAGCCTGGTTGCGGAGCAGATTTCCAAGGGCTGAGAGAAAGGAAAACCAGAGAAAATCGCGGCGGATCGGGAGCAGCGCACCTGGCACCGCGCTCCGGGGGAGGGGCTCAGCCCGGGGGTCCCCCTGCCAAGCGGCCAGGGACCCTGCCCGGGGGGGACCCTGCCCGGCGGGTCCCGGCGGGGTGACCCGGGAGGGGCGGGTGTCGCCGTGAGCACGGGGAGCGCCGGCTGCGGGGGGATCGGGCCGCTTGCCCCGGGCGGGGCGGCACCGGCTGCATCCCCAGTCCCGTCCCTGTCCCGCTGCCGCTCCCCCGGCCCCCGCAGCCCCNCGGCGGGCGGGCGGGCGGGCGGTGGGACGGGGCCGGCAGCCGAGGAGGTGGCAGGGCGGTGGCGATCGCAGGAGGAGGGCGGACGGGGCGGCCGCTCCCGCTGCTCCTCGGCCGCTCCCCAGCTGCCGCTGCCGCTTCGCCCGCTCCCTTTCCCCGCTACCCCCCGGCCTATCCCGGTGCCGCTCTCGCCGCCGCCCCGCCCGGTGCCCGGGCTCCCCGGCTCGGCCCCCCGGGGACGATCCGTGCCCCTCGCTGGACCGACGAGCCGAGCACACCGGCACGGAGACGCTCTGGGGAAAGCAGGGCTGGTTTTACCTCTCAGTTAGGGTTTTTTTTGCTGTTTTCTTTTTTTAGATGCGTTACTGTGCCTGTAGAGACTTTGTTGCTTCGCCTCAGATCTATGTGACTCTGGTGGAAGGATCATGACCGAAGTCCTCCTCTCTGCTGCTTTGAATGGAACTGAACCCAACCTGTTGTTATCCAGCGGCGGCTGGTCTGCGGGAAACGCCACCACCAAATGTTCCCTGACCAAAACCGGCTTCCAGTTCTATTACCTGCCCACCGTCTACATTCTGGTCTTCATCACTGGGTTTTTGGGCAACAGCGTGGCCATCTGGATGTTTGTCTTCCACATGAGGCCTTGGAGCGGCATCTCAGTTTACATGTTCAACTTGGCGCTGGCCGACTTCTTGTACGTCCTGACTCTGCCCGCCCTCATCTTTTACTACTTCAATAAGACGGACTGGATCTTCGGAGATATCATGTGCAAGCTGCAGAGGTTCATCTTCCACGTGAACCTGTACGGCAGCATTTTGTTCCTCACGTGCATCAGCGTGCACAGGTACACAGGGGTGGTGCACCCCTTGAAGTCGCTGGGGAGGCTGAAGAAGAAGAACGCGGTGTACATCAGCACCCTGGTCTGGGTCATCGTGGTGGCCGCCATTTCCCCAATACTCTTCTACTCGGGGACGGGGATAAGGAAGAATAAAACCACGACGTGCTACGACACGACAGCCGACGATTACCTGAGGAGCTACTTCATTTACAGCATGTGCACCACCGTGCTGATGTTCTGCATCCCCTTCATACTGATCCTCGGTTGCTACGGGCTCATCGTGAAAGCTTTGATTAACAAAGATTTGGACAATTCTCCTCTCAGGAGAAAGTCCATTTACCTGGTTATTATAGTGTTGACGGTCTTTGCTGTGTCTTACCTTCCCTTCCACGTGATGAAGACCTTAAATCTCAGAGCCCGGGTGGATTTTCAGACCCCACAAATGTGTGCCTTCAACGATAAGGTTTATGCCACCTACCAGGTGACAAGGGGCCTGGCCAGCCTCAACAGCTGCGTCGACCCCATTCTTTACTTTCTGGCAGGTGATACCTTCCGAAGGCGCCTGTCCAGGGCGACCAGGAAATCGTCCAGAAGAAGTGAGCACAACGTGCAGTCCAAGAGCGAGGAAATGACTCTCAACATTCTGTCAGAGTATAAACAGAACGGAGATACCAGTTTGTGAACAAACGCGGAAGATTTGGGAAGGGTTTGAGAACGTCCCGTGCTTTGAGACGGCAGGACTCTCTAGTGCTGCAAGTGTGTGAGGAGAACCTCCCAGCTTCTCAAATGCATCTTAGGTAAAGCCTCGTTTTCTGATCCTAGAGAAAGTTTAACAAAGTCAGTGGAAAATGGAAGTATGGAAAATAACATGTCAAAATCCAGCTTTCCTCCTCCTTACAATGTTCTTGTTCCTTTCTGACTTGTGTCAGATAAAGTCGCATGAAGTAACAGAAACAAGCAATCCGAGTGCTTCTGTTCCGGTGACTTAGTCTCCCACGTTCAAAAATGTTCTCAAAACAGCTTCTCTTTAAAAATAGGAAATAAAAGTAAGAGTGAGTGGTGTCTTCTCTTCTGGGGTTCAGTCCACGTACCCAGCCTTTCGCTCACTCACCGTTCTAAATAAGAATTTCCATCAAAGCCACAAAGCAGTTCTCTCACCTTTTATTATTCCTTCATCTACTCCTCATGTTGCTGGTTCTGTGGTGTTTTGGTAGCAGTGACGACTCAGTCTCCTTCGAGTGCCAGTAGTAGCCTTACTGGTGTGTGCATGGTTATGCTTCTGGATGACGATGGGTGTTGATGGAAAAAGCTGGACCCCTCCTTAGAGGCAGATTGGCTCCCAGGTGGATGGACCCCCGGCCCCTGCAGACAGAGCAGGGGGGCTGTGGGAGCTGGGGCGGGCAGCCACTGTGCCCACACACGTGGGGCTGTGTTTGTAAGCAAGTGCCAACGCGCAACGTGTGCGGAGGCGACGAGATGCCGAGCGGCCGACGGCCCCATCCTGCCCCCCGCGCTGAGAACTGGCGTGCCATCGGCTGGAGGAGCCCTGGGATGGTGCTGGGCACGGGTCAGGCGCGCCCGGGGTCCAGCCACCCATCCCCAGGGCTGGCCGAGGCATGGGCGCAGCGCTGGGGGCCTGGCTGGAGCTCTTTACGGGTAAAAACACGAGAAATGCACGTGCTGGAAATAACCACACCTGTCAGACAAGAGAAACAACAGCCACGCGAGTCACCTGCATGTCCACTTGGGATGAGAAAGGTTCTGCGCCTGGCCATCTGTAGAGATAAGAGTTGCTTCCCACGAAAAGAATTATTAAAATGGATAGTATAAATGGATTATATATATATTATATATGTAATAACTGGGGAGGAATTAATTTTTTTTGTACTGTGAAAAATAAATTACTGTATTAACAAGATGTTGCAATGTACTACAGACTAAATCCAGCCCTTTAGTATGTACCTTCTCCAAATGTGGAATAGGTCATCCAAAATTAGCCGAACTGCAATATTGTGTAACAGGAGAGCTGGCAGGAGGAGCACAGGCAAAACCATACAGGGGCAGTCTTAGTCATTTCTCAGATTCTTAAGACATGTATTTGAAAATATTGTGTGCTAAACATGGTATGAAAGCATGCTCTAAATTATAAACTTTGTGTACAAAGTTGAGTTCTGTGTGATCCTAAAGGTGATTTTAACAGATCTTTGTTCCTCCGGTCTTCATAGTAAGGGTAAAATATTTATATTTTACTTACTAATTTCCAGTTATTGGTAACAAACAAGAACAGCTCTAGTTATTTTTTGGACAACATTGTAAAGCAGCTTCTGTTCACACGTACAGCTTCTTAATCTGCAAAGTCCCTATTTATTGAACTTATTTATTAGAAAGCTAAATGTAAAGTATGTGAAGTGTGGTTCTCCGTGTTCATGTTCAGGCCTGGGCATTAGGGGCAAATTTAACAGCATGTTTCAATCACTGTAATACCGTGTCTTCTGACAGAACATCTTTATAATAAACTCAATTCCACCCTGACTATCCACTGCTGATATGTAACCTAGAGATAAATTAAACCACTGAGATAAATTACACCACCGCCTGGGAGGCGTAGCTTCTTAAAGCAACATTAGGATCTCATTAGCCCTATAAGATGAAAAATGTAGAGGTAGTGAAGAAATCCCAACCGAGGGTCAATTGCTAATTAATCCCCGCCGACAAAAGGCTGTGGAACAGCACTGGCCTATTTATAGCCCTGCAGAATGAGCCTTATTCACAATAAATGACTTCTCCTATTATGTGATTATTTGAGACTTCATTCAGCTGAGGCACGTCTTGTTGGGAATGGCAGATGAATTATAGGGAGAGAGAGAGAGAGCATAAAAATAGGATGTTCTCTGAATCTGCTGCTCTAGGTTTAAAATCACATCCATTCCCCAGCATTTCGTGGTCTATTTCTCTCTTTTCTTTCAGCTAGGCAATAAAATGTTCCACCAATACATGTCTGAAAAAAGCTCCTAAACAGAATGTAAAGCTGCACACCCGGGCGGGTCCTTCTGGAGTTACGTGCAGCCTTTTTGCAAGATGTCTCTTTAATATGGCAAAGTTGGCCGACTGTTACCATGTGTGTGGAATCCAACCAGATAGATTCTGCGGGCCCAGCTCCAGAAGAGCTGCAGAACCCCACAGCCTGGGGGACACCGTGTCCAAAAGAACCATCTTCTGGAGCTCAGGACACCTGGGCCTGGGTCATACTGTTTCCTCTGTGGTAGAACACCTGCAAGGGGTTAATGCTTTCCTGGTGAACTCGTTGAAAGCTCTGTTTCAGCACTGAAGAGGACCATGCAACCAGCCAGATGATTCACCCCATTCAATCCTGAGGTCTGCTCTGATAGTTTATTTAATGAAGATGACTTTTACTGATGACCAGCCACGGCAGGCAATGACACTCAGCATCTTCACCTCACGGAAGCGTACGGGGGCCTCCCACCCAACACCGAGGAGAATCATTTAATGCGTTTAGCACACAGTTTATGTTCCATCCTTCAGATCCTGTGACTTGCAGAGCTATTGCCTCAATCCACATCCTGCTCCATGGTGGCTCCTGCTGTACACACCTCGAGAGGTCACAGCCTCCCCCAAGTCCTGCTGGAACTTGAAGCTCAAATTAAGATCCTGCTTTTTTTTTAAGCATTGCTATAGTTGACATGGGGTAGTAGGAACCACTGCAAAAATCACACCCGATTCCCATGTGATTACTTTTTACCCTTCACATGATGGAACTGTGTCTGTGGGACCATCCCATCAGAGAGGAAGCTGGTCAGACACAGGGGGATTGGACCAAGCAGACCTCCTCCAGGCAGCATAATGGCCGGAGCCATTAGCTCCTGAGGAACTTGGCAAGCCTGGTGTTAAGCATTTTGGCTTTTTGATCCTCTCTGTACTGCATTTGTGAAAGACAATCAGTCCACCAGCCTTAAAGGCCCAAGGTGATCCCTGTGTTTGTCCACAGCCCTCTGTGATGGTCACAGACACCTTTCCCTAAGCCACTCAGCTGCAGTTTCTTTCTGATCCATTCGACAAGCAAAGAGAACAGGCTCAGCTACAGCCTTCGGGTGGGTCCTTAATGATCAGTTATGATGATGGGTTGTGTTTATTATAAATGAGATTCAGCTCCTTGTTTCACTAGCTGAAGACCACCTGGAAGTGCCACCTTCCCTTGTGCTGATTAGCCTCTAAATAGTGAATGAGATTAAACAGTTCATGATTTTGTGGTCATGCTTTCAACCTATTGTTCCTCTGGGTATATTGGGAATCTTTTAATAACTACAGATCATTCACTGGAGACATTGAAAGGGTTGAAGTAAATAGTTGCTTAGAGCCCGAGTTTTGCCTGAACACCACAACGATCCCTGCCCAAACAAACCCTTATTCACTTGCTCTATTTTGCTTCCTCCAGCTTTTTTTCCTCATTTGTGCCCATTAACCCTTACACGTGGTAACTGCTGACACAAAACGAGCCCTGTGCAGGAGCTGCTCTCAGGCTGTACCTTCCCATAACACAGCACCCTGGGTATTTTATTTTAATCCACTTCATCTGACACCAAGTTAACGCAATAATGCTCAGACACAGGGAGCCAGACATCTCTTGCCTGCCCCTGCTTTCAGCAGAAGGTTGATGCCCTGCTGAGCTGCTCCTGACTCGAATTCCCCAGGATCCCGGGGGAAGCTGCAGGGCCCTTTCTGAGGCTGGTGGATCACTAGTGAACACCACAGAGCATCCCCTGCCTCCTGTCATGCCCAAGAACAGGACCTGGAGCTTTGTTTCCAGTGCAGGCCCATAGACTGAACCCTCAGGGTTGTGTTGTATGAGCCCCAAGATGGATCACACCAAGATTCCCTGTGCCCAGCATCCTCCTCCTTCTTGATGAGGAAGGACACGGGGGATGCCCGGCCAAGCAGGAGCCCTGGGGAGCTGCTGCTGCAGCTGCAGGGCTGGACCTGTCTGGAGCCCATGAAGCACGAGGTGCTGGTTCTGCTGGCTCTAGTCCTGCTGAAAGCAGGGAAAACATGGTGTGGAAGGGGCTGTTCTTCCCCACTGCCACCCATAGACAGGCTGGCCTGGCCAGGCAGGGCTGTAGCTGGTGAACACACTGACCCTGGGGCTGCCAAGGGACTAAAAAACCTACACGTTGTCTTGCTGGGATTGGGTTGGGTCCTTGTTAACAACATTTGTCTTCAGCTTGGGCCAGAACAAAGCCTTTAATAAAGAGCAATGTCTCTTAGCACAGATATTGATGATTTCTGTAACAAGCTCACTGTTTCCCAAGCCTGTACATCGGTATTTGTTATTTGTGGTTAGTTTTCACCTTTAGTAAGATATTTGAGGGACGCTATAGGTCTGAAGCTGAATTTGTATATAAAAATGTATCTATTTCAAGCTCCTGAGCAGCTGTGTTCTTTAACTACTGCAAACCAGGGCTGGTGTGAGCAACAGGACCCACAGACATGCTGGGTGGAAGGTGCTGTAGACAGACACTGAAAGCCCTTCACTTTAAAAGCCCCACAACTACAGCAGCTTGAATAGGACTCCTCCACCCAATAATGCATTATTTGCTGTATTATTTCTAACTTCACATGCTCTGCACTGAATCAGACTCTACTGCAGAACGGTATTTCTAAGCCTAACTGCAATGATTTATAATGCTTCTAAGACATATAACTTGTGAATTAACACCACTACTTCATGGCTGTGCCTGTGCTGCCAGCTCTCTCCTTCCTCAGGCCAACACCAAACTCAGCAGCAGCCCCCCAGCATAACTTCAGCTGTTGTTCTTCAGCTGTTTGCTCTTCTCCATCTCAAACCAGCCAAGGGGGAACACAGCACTGAGAGAGCTCAGCAAGGGACCCCAACGGGAACTCTCTTCACACTGACCAGCTCTTTGTTTCTTCCCCCAAACTGGTGGGTTCCTGGTTGATCTCTCTCTAGCCTCACCCACCACCCCAGCCATGATCACTTGGGGGCAGTCGGGGCCTCACACAGCTGGGCCAGGTTCTGCCTCTGGGGCCTTGGGGAACAAAACACTTTGCTGGGTTGGGACTCATCCATAGGTCAACTCCAACTCAGGGCCCAGAGCCCAGGATATCCGTGAAAACATTTATTTTTCTATTGTACTGTGATTTTAATATTGTTAGGTAAGGTCAATTTTTGTGTAAATACTAGTGAAATTTGACTGCAATACCTGCAGAGACAGAGCTACTTGGTATTTCAGCTCAGGTTATGCAACTGCTTTAATTAAACAGTAGTAAAAAAATCCTGTTATTTGTCTATAATTTTAAAGAATAAAGATATTTGGGGTTTTTTTTAACAAGGCATGAGGTTGTTTGCATGTGCAGGTGCTGTTAGGCATGGCTTTTGGAGTTGTACCTATTTTTAGTGGCAGCCACAGCATTGCTGACACTGTCCCTGGCAACCTCACTCTGAAACCACCCCAATAAAATTATGAAACACTTTTCCTGCCTTTTGTATTATTGCAGTTAATTCACATTCCCAGGTGAGCCTTCTGGTAGCAGTAAGTTCCTAAAAACAGATAACAAAAGGTTCTCAAATATATATATAAAAAGCAAAAGCTTGAGGAGAACCAGGTGGACCAAACGAGGAGTGGAATCAGTGGGGAAATGAGTGATGCTGTGTCTCTAGGCTGCTGGGGATGCCACGTCCATGGGTGGCTGGGGTTGACCCATCTCCCAGCACAGCTCCAGTAACACATGTGGTTCAGAGGGCTGCCCAGCACCCAGCACCTCGCCCGGGCCCAGATTTGGCTGGAGAATAACCTGCTCCCAGGCCCTCGCTGCCCTTCTCTAGCAGCTCCTGCCTTGGGTATTTACTCCTCCAGCTCCTGCCCAGCCTGGAGCCCATCGCCTGCTCTGTACCCACCAAAAGCTGCTGTGACAGAACCTTTCTTTTTTCCACTGGTGGAGGCTGCTGTGTGCTGATTGTGTTGCACACGGCAGGAACATGGAACATATATCGAGATTATACACATATGTACACATATACATATCAATATTTCATTTGTTTCACCTATTATTATCTTTCTTTTTTTTTTAACCTATTTTATTTTATTTTTTTCATCCTTGGCTTCTCTTTGCAATTCATGAAAATTTTTTACCTTTGCCGCAATACCCCTTCAATTCTCTTTTCTTGCCATCTCCAACAACATGCTTTTCCCAGGCTCCCTTTCCCAGCCAGACCTGCCAGACCCTTCCACACGGATGGAGGGAGCTCCTGAGGGCTCCCATCAGAGGGGACACGTTTGGATCCCCCTGGCACAGAAAACTTTATATTCTCACAAGTGTATCAGCTCTTCAGGCACCAGGGTTTGTAAAGCTCTGCCCTTGCTGCTTCTGTTTAACACAGACAGCAGCGTGCAGCAGGTAAACACCATCCTTTAATACCCAAACTGATTGTGGCTTATTTCTGGCTTCTTTTAACCTTGGCCTGAGCATGTAAATGCAGTTTGCTGGTACCCTGAGAGATGTGAGGCACCGCGTGAACACAGAGAATATTTGATTATAAACTTTTTTTTAAATTACCTTACATTAGGAAAGAGAAGACAAGGCTGTGGCAACAGGCAACAGGCCGAGCAGATGAATAATTAAATCAACGGGGCTTTTCAAACTGTGCAGCCCAGGTTCCTGCTGCCAGAACTGGGCTCCTGCTCTGGCAGGAGTGGGAAGGAGGTGCTGGGAGTGGGAATTCAGGTGGGCTGGGCAGGTCAATGCCCGGAGGCCACTGGCAGAAGTGACACATTCCCGTGGGGTTTACCATAAATGGCCCCACAGGACTCCCTGGGGCCCCAACTGCCCGTGCAGGGTCCCCCACAGCCACGCCTGCATCCCTGGGGGGCTTCAACCTGGCTGAGGGATGGGAGATGCAGAGTCCTTTGGTGCTGCTGAGGCCCATCCAACCGTGTCTGCTGGCAGAAACAGAAATACCCAGAGACTTCACGAGCTGCATGGCAGCTGAGTGTGGGTGTCACACACGCTAGCAGTGCCTGTGTGAGGTACCAGGAGGACGGTGAAGCACTGGGTGTGTTTATAGCCCCTGGGGCACATGCATCAGCTCCTTGGGGAAGGAGGAGCAGTGACCCCCCACCCTCCCCAGCCTGCGGCAGGAGCTGCTCATCTCACTGGCAGAACTGGAGCTGGATGGGCTCTGTGCACCTACACCAGCCCCAGACCCTCCAGGGCTGTCTCTCCCCAGCCAGGGCCACAGCAGCCTGCACTGGGCAGAAGCCAAGTGTCCTGAGGCTCGGGCATACACTGGATTTCCCAGTCCAGACTCAGGCAGTGACTCCGACGAGGAAACCTGTGACCAGGGTCCTGAGCAGCGCGTCCCACGGGGCTGCTGCCTGCTTAAAGCAGCAGCCTCATGTCCCTCAGTGACCATTGCTCATTTAAAGCGCTCCAAAAACCATCTACCCTTCCTGGCATTCCCATACAGACAAGGAAAAGCAAAGCTATTCATGTAAATAATTCATAGAAGTCTTTTCTCTGTGTTCAGCTCTCAGCTCTTCCCCGCAGCCACCCCAGCACCACCCCAGTGTCTGCAGCAGTGACCCAGGTATGGACTGAAAACCACCGGGCTTCAGGGGCTCGGGTCCTGGTGCCATATGGGCATAGAATGGTTTGGATGGTTTGTGTGGGAAGGGACCTTTAAAGCTCATCTCATCCAACCCCCCTGCAGGGAGCAGGGACATCTGCAACTAGAGCAGGTTGCTCAGAGCCCTGGCCAACCTCCCCTGCAATGGTTCCAGGGATGGGGCAGCCACCACCTCTCCGGGCAAACTGGGTTGCCTTCATATTCCTTCATATATCTAGCCTAAATCTCCCTCTTTTAGTTTTAAACCATCACGCCCTGTCATGTCCCAAAAAAAAGTCCATCCCCATCTTTCTGACAGGCCCCTTGAAGTCCTGAAGGGCTGCAATAAGGTCTCCAAGGAGCCTTGTCTTCTCCAGGCTGAACAAACCCAGCTCTCAGCCTTTCTCCACAGGAGGAAGCTACGGAGCATCATTTGAAGCCCTTACCCTTGATATCAGGCCACCCAAACGGCCAGAATGGACTGATGGGGGTGGGGAAGGGATGATCCTGCGTGCAGCCGAGCATCCCAAAGCCATGCACCAGAGGCTTGAGAAACCTTTTTCTGCTCCAAGAAAGCTTTGGAGACAGAGGGAAATCCCTCCTGGAGCAGCAGGTGCCTTCAGAAACACAGATTAATGCAAAATGAAGCCAAACAGCTTTTGTCTCAGGTGCAGCCAGACCAGTCTGTCCCATGTAACCTGTAGGAGCAGAACATTGTGTGGCTTCTGACCCTGCTCCAGGAGAGCTGTGAGTCACTGGTGCTGCCACACAGACCATCCCGGGGGCACACGCAGCGCCGGCAGGAAACCCGGGACCAGCACGGGCAGAGATGATAAAATCCAGGTTACAAATAATGAACCACTTGGCTATGGGGAGGGGACTGCACCTATGAATTCCAGCTTACAAAGTCAAGCCTCCTTTTTGCAAAAAGCCATCACAAAAGAGCAGCCCCTTCAGCTGATTTCACGGGGGGCAGAGGGGCAGGCTGGTGCCACCTCGAAGGGCCCGGGCTGTGCTGGCAAGGGGCAGGAGCCAGGACAGAGCTGGGTGTGCAATCATGCCATTATTTTTTCCCCCAACAACTCCCTTTTCCCTGTTTTCTACTGTATTCGTTCCATAACCAGCAATGTCCTCCACCACCTACCTCCACAGCAGCTGCTCAGGGTAGCAGTGTGAGGGACGATGGGCTGGAGCCCAGCTGATGAACCAGCCCATCTTCATCTTCACCCTCATCCCTATCCCATCCCTCTCCCATTCCCACCCTATCCCCTCTGTAGGCTCCATACAGAGCCCCAGGCACAGGAGGACGGGGTTTGCCTTTCCCCACTCCCCTCAGTGAGGCAAATACAACACTAAAAATGGCCTTGGAGGGGTTTTGCAGCGATCCCCAGCATGGTGACACCAGCCAGGCCGGCTAAAAGCAGCACACCCGGGCTCTGCCTGCAGCCTTCATCTGCGTGCAGCCTTCATCTGCCTCGGCAATGTGTCAGGACACGTTTGGCACGCAGGAAGAAGTAAGTTGTTGTTTGACATTCTTGTGTAGTGCTGAGCGGTGGCAGTGATGCTTCCTGCAAGGCAGATCTGGGAGTGTGGCAGAGCTGTGTGATACTGCAGCCTGATTTAAACCAGCATTTAGAGAGTAAAAGCAGTCACTTCCCTCTGTCCCCACATACCAGCTACCCATTAAAATTCCTTCTCATGCTCTTGCACAAAGACTAATTTTGGCAAGAGACTGACTTGCCCTAGATTTTTAAAAGACTACTTGTTTTAAAACAAAGTCCTCCGGGGAAGGGAGAGAGCTGGGAGAAGGGCTGCTTCCTCTCCCAGTCCTGCGACAACCCTGACACCCCCCAGCCCCATCACCTCCCATCACCCCCCTCCCCATCAATCCCAGCCCCATCACCTCCCATCCCATTACCCCCCTTCCCATCATCCACCAGCCCAGGTGGCTGCACCATCCCCCTCCTCGCCCATCAAGGGGGCTCCTGGCCCCGTCAAGAGGTGCTGGAGGGGAGCAGGAGCTTTGGGCACCAAGCAGGAGAAGCCGGGGGAAGATTGAAAGGCTGCCATTCGCCTTGACATTTACATGCTAAAAATAAAGTTTCCAGTGTTAAATGCTTTCAAAAAAGAAAAAAAGATTCCAATATTCAGATATTACTTAAGGGACTCGATTCAGAGTAAAAGCTCTGGTTTTATAAGCTAGTTCTTGTTACCATCAGAATAATTTTTCACCGAAAGCATCTTTTATTTCTAAGCTGTTTCCTCTCCTTAAGGCACAGGGCAAAATGTCACTTGTCAGTGGTAACAGCACAGCAAAATTCAGAGGAGAAATGACCTACAGGTGTCCAAGGTAACACCACAGAAAATAGGTACTGAGAGACCCGCAGAGGCAAATTACCAACTCAACCCTCCCTTCAAGCAGATGGAGAAGGCTGACTTGACTGTTTGGATGCGATTCAAGGAAAATGTTCTCTAGCCTTCCCTTTCTGCATGGGGAATAAATCTGCAAAGAAAAACATTCTCTGTGCTGTTTGCTGGCAGGACCAGTACCACACCAGCGATATCCAGCATCGCTACGGCAACTCCGTGCACCCTTCTTGGTGAGTGCCCCAAAATCTGCCCTGGGATCATCAACAGGCTGCTGGGAGAGGTTAAATACCAGTGAATACCAGTGAACACCATTCCCCAGTAAATGCCCGTATAAGCAGCTGCCCTTCATGGATGTACCTAGCAAAGCAGACCTGAATTGTTGGCTCTGCAGCACTCCCGTCCCAGGCCGTGGAGCCCTGCAAGGGACAGCTCCACTGAGGGACACTGCCCTTAAAACCTCCTCTCCCCAGGGCAGCTGGAGCCCAGCCCAGCAGCAGCACCAGCCGCCACCCAAAATTCATCCCATCACCCTGTGCCAGGCTCTGGCAGTGGAAAGGGACTAGAGCTGGTACCCATAGACCAGACCCACAGCTCCAGGTTGGCTTCACGGCCCCAAATCTTGACTGGTGGGCTTGGGCACCAGCTCTGCTCATTTAAGCTCTCCTGCAATTGATACTGGAAGGGATGACTCAGCCCTAAATATAGTTATCTACACCCAAAATAGAGCCCAGCCTGCAGCTCGCCCAGCTCCCGCTAACACGGCAGGAGCCCACGGGGCCAGGCAGGGGCAGCACCTCCAGCTTTTCACCTGCTCAGGAGACCCACCAGCTGAAGCAAAATGGCTCCACTTTCCCTCCCAGAGCTGCCTGGTGCTTCGTGGCTCTGTAGCAAGAAAAGCTTTCAGGTGCTGCTTTTCTTAATCAATTGATACTAACCAGTGAGCTCACGGGTAGGATCCATTTACCCTGCAGCTAAAAATACACCTCAGACACACACACATGGCTCAGAGGGGGTGCGAACATGTGGACCTGAAATGCTACCATCCAATTGGAATTTATACTGGTTTTTTTCCACTTTAAATGACACATTTGAAATTTCTGACTGCGATAGCCAGCCTTGCAGAGAGAGAAGTTTTACAGCTTCTGTCTGAGATGGTTTCTACCCTCCTCACTTGACAGGGACTGAAGAAACAGGCACTACCAGCACATTCCTGAAACACCCACCCTGTGCTGCCTGGGGCTCCGAGCTGCAGTGTTGGGAATTCACAATGGCCATGGCAGCAAACCCAGCCCTATCCACCAAGCAGCCCCTTCCCCAGAGGTCCTGTCTCCCAGTGACCAACCTGCCTTAACGTGGCCCTTGCAGTGGTTACTGCAAGTGTTCCAGGGTTTCCAGACCAGGAATTCCCAATACTTTGCCATAAAGGGTGGGGAGGCAGAAACCATGGTGCCCAGACCGTGCTTTCACAGTGCACGTGAGAGTCAGGAGCATTAGGGGCAGTCAACATGGCTTCACCAAGGGGAAGTCGTGCTTGACCAACCTCATAGCCTTTTATGAGGATATAACGAGGTGGATGGATGATGGCAGAGCGGTGGATGTGGTCTACCTTGACTTCAGTAAAGCCTTTGACAAGGTCTCCCACAGCATCCTCACAGCTAAACTGAGCAAGTGTGGACTGGACGAACGGGTAGTGAGGTGGACTACGAACTGGCTGAAGGAAAG
>VYZX01000352.1:31382-57107 GCA_013401335.1 Brachypteracias leptosomus
AGAAGGACAGGGAACTGCTGGAGAGAGTCCAGCGTAGGGCTACAAAGATGATTAAGGGAGTGGAGCATCTCCCTTATGAGGAAAGGCTGAGGGAGCTGGGTCTCTTTAGCTTGCAGAAGAGGAGACTAAGGGGAGACCTCATTAATGTTTATAAATATATAAAGGGGGAGTGTCACGAAGATGGAGCCAGGCTCTTCTCGGTGACAAACAATGATAAGACAAGGGGTAACGGGTACAAACTGGAACACAGGAGGTTCCACTTAAATATGAGAAGAAACTTCTTCTCAGTGAGGGTAACAGGACACTGGAACGGGCTGCCCAGGGAGGTTGTGGAGTCTCCTTCTCTGGAGACATTCAAAACCCGTCTGGACATGTTCCTGTGTAACCTCATCTAGGTGATCCTGCTCCGGCAGGGGGATTGGACTAGATGATCTTTTGAGGTCCCTTCCAATCCCTGACATTCTGTGATTCTGTGATTCTGTGAGCAGAGCTAGAAGTGTTGATAGGTTCACATTGGTAGGAAACCCCCAGGAGGGAATGGAGGAGCCAGAGCTGCTCAGCCCCATCCATCAGCATCCGACACCAAGATGAGGGGCTGTGCTGCCAGCTCTCTTCCTCCTCCTCCCACACCAAACTCAGCAACAGCTCCTCAGCATATCTTCAGCTTTTAGCCTTTGTTTCCACACTCAGGACAAACATCTATGTTTCTCTTCATCTTTTTAGTCTTCATTTGTTCATCTTTTATTCTTCATCTGTTGCAGGAACTTTCTTCAAATTGATCAGTTGCTAGTTTTCTTCTTGCTTCTTCTCAGACTGATTGGGTTCCTGGCTAGGATAGCTCTGGCCTCACCCACCACCCCAACCACCATCACCTGGGGGCAGCTGGGGCCTCACACAGCTGGGCCAGGTTCTGCCTCTGGGGCCTGAAACCACTGGGGAACAAAACATGTTGCTGGGTTGGGACTTATCCACAGGTCAACTCCAACTCAGGGCCCAGAGCCCAGGCCCCAGCACTTCAGGGGCTCCTTGGTCTGAACCATTTAAAATATCAAGCAAAAGGATTTGCCTCTGAAACTAAATTGGGACAGGGCGTACCCCAGCAAACCCCAGAAATAATTTGTGGGTTGTGAAAAGCACCTGGGTCCATTGGTGGGACCCCGCTGGCGGCAGCAGCACCACTGGCTGTGCCATGCCATGCCATGATGTGCCATGCCGTGCCACGCCTTGCTTTCCCCACCGCTCTGTTTCCAAGTGGCAGCCAGCAAGTGCAAACCCCAGGCTCCATTAGCACTCGCTGACTAACCCGCTGTCATCGCTACCTGTGATTAATGCCAGATTTAATTTCTGGAGCCGGGCGGGAGCCGGGGCAGGAGAGGAGCCCGCCCGGAGCAGCTGTGCTGGGGCGTGTTGCTCCCCGGCCACGTCTCGGAGCCCAAAGCCGGGGTGCTGGGGTGCTCTCAGCAGCAGCCGCCGGCTCCCCAGGGCGAGGGGCTGAGCCTGGGGGCAGCTGGGGGGGCTCAGGCAGGCTCTGACCCCCGGCTGGCTGCCCTGGGGTGCTCCACGTTGGGCTGATGGGAAGGAAGAGCCCCAGCCTGATGCTGGGAGGGAAAAGGTTCCAGGAAGCAGAAGTCAGATGGCTTTAGCCAAAACAAGGACAGCAGACTCATCTTGCCATGGCAAACTGCAGAATTACTCATTTTCTACAGTTTTTCTCTCTCTTCTGAGATACCCCGTCCTTGCTCAGTGTGGCCAAAGCAGCAGCTCTTTGGGTTGCCTGTATCGGTGCCTCTCAAGCTGGTTGGGCAGCAGTGAGGGCAGCTCCTCAGCATGAGGCACTGGGGGCCCCAGGATGCTGGGGCTGAACCAGGCTGTGCACCCCCAGAAATCCCGTGAGTTACTGGGCTGAACTGGGCCGTGCAGCCCCAGAAATCCCCCAGGATGCCAGGGCTGATCCAGGCTGTGCACCCCCAGAAATCCTGTGGGATACTGGGCTGAACTGGGCTGTGTACCCCCAGAAATCCCACGGGATACTGGGCTGAACCAGGTTGCACATCCCCAGAAATCCCCTGTGATGCTGGGGCTGACCTGGGCTTTTCCCTGGGAAAGCCCAGCCAGGACCCACAGCAGCTCGTCCATCGGGCCAGTGCTCCTCAAGAAGCTTCTGCTCTTCTCTCCTAGTAACACTTTAAAGGGTATAAATACACATGAGATCACTCAAAATGAGTCATATTTCAGTGTCATCTAATTATTAGTTCTATTATATGATATTTGCCAGCTCACATTGTAAACAGTTACTTTATATAACATATGGAGAAGTGTGTCGGGCTGCCAGTGGTTCTGCAGATCTCTGCTTTGGAATGGTTTGAGTGAGCTGCTCCTTTTCATCAGCTCCAGCCCCGTGCAGCTGTTAACATGTTCTAGCCAGAGCCATGAGGTGTCATGCAGATGCAGTTGTCATGCAACCTTTTGAACTACCTTTTGTGCGCGGAGGAGATCGTTTCCCAGGTGCCTGGTGCACTTGCCAGCACTGGTGCTGTGATTCAAAGAGAAGTCAAGAGCAACAAAGGAAAAACAAGGTCCCTGTCACACCACCCAGCACATGCAGGAAACGTGTCGGGGCTGGCACTGCTTCTCCTCCCCGAGATCTGCTTGGACTCTGTTGCCTGCAAGCTGCCAGTGGATCCTGCTCTCCTTGCAGGCTACAATTCAGCATTTACAGACTTCAGTGTGAAAATACGTCCATGAACTCTGGAGATGTGCAGTTGCAGGCACCGAGCAAGGAGAGCCTCTCCAAACCACCTGGGCAGGAGCACCAGAAAAGGGGAAACCACAGCTTCTATTTCACCTCAGCCTTCTGGGCTACTTTAAAATAGAAGCAGTTCTGCTCCACCCCAGCACAAGGCAGTGCTGCCATTGCTCCATCCCCAGGAAAGCTGGGGTGCTGGGAGATGAGCAGCACACGCTCTGACGATCTGCTCCCAGCCTTCTCCTGGTGACTTGATGTCTCGTGGCTTGCAGGGAGAGAGCTGTGCTATTATTTCAGCTCTGTTTTGACTGACGATGAGAAGGAAGGGCGTGCTGGAGGCTGCTGGCTTTGTTTGATTTCAGCGACTTCAGAACTTCTCAGCGCTTGTCTTTGCTCACCTAACGATCCGTGTGCTTCATTAACCATCCCCTGTGCATCTGGCACGTCAGGAGCTGGTTATTCGGGGAGCAGTGCAGGCGGGTGGGCAGCCAGCAACAACAGCTCCCGAGAGGTGCCAAGGCCCCAGCACTGGTGTTCACCTCTCCCAGCTCAGCTGGTTACTCCCTGCCTCTCCTAAGTGATTGCCAAAGCCACCACGAGAGTTTCAGTCTCTCTGATCATCACCATATCTGAGTCTCGGTGCTTTCAGCACCCACTGGGCCAGGGGAATGGTGCCACCATGGGAGAAGGGCACAAGGAGCAATGGGACTGCCCCAAACCACATGGAAAGCCTGTGGAGCAGCAAAACACTGAGACAAAAGCTCTAACCACTGCACCAGCCCTCTCAGCCAGGCTGAACTATAAAAGCCACTTATCCGGCATCTAAACTTTCTCCAATGAATCTATTACAGTTGTCCCAGTGCCAGGTGGCCATTAAATGAGCACAGTCCAAAAGTCACATTAGCACATCCTACCAGCGAGCCCCAGGGACATCGAGAGCAGCTGGAGAGAAAGGTGTGAGCTCCAGCCCAGGCTGCTTGAGCTGCAGCCTCTGCGAGCTGCGGGCAGATGGACCAGGATCACCACGTGGGAGCAGGGACTCGGTCTCACCACCAGCAGCTCCCAGGAGATGACACAGGCCTGGTCTGGCCGGGCAGCACAGGCGGTGGTCCTGGAGACAGAGGCATCAGCAGAGCCCTCTGTTCCCCCAGCACCCTCAGCACAAGCAGTGATGCCCAAGGCAATGCCAACTGCACAAGGTAATGGCTGCTTTGGACAAATCCTTTCACAGCTGCTGGAAAATAAGCAGAGAGAGGAGCTGAGGAGCTTGTCAGAGTTCAGGGAGTGTCTGGACACTGCTTTTAGTCATATGGTTTAGTTTTAGGCAGTCCTGTGAGGAGCAGGGAGTTGGGCTTGATGATTCTCATGTGTCCTTTCCAATCCAAGATATTCTATGAGAAGCGAGAGCCTCTGGTGTGCCCTGGGAGAGCTGGTGGAGCAGCAGCCCGTGCCCGGCTGGCACCCAGCACTGCCCATGGCACCGCCGTCAGTCCCTCCCCACTGCCTCAGCTCCCAGCACACTTCACCTCTGCTGTGAACTCTCCCCAGAGAATTCAACCAGTGCTGAGAGGTTCTGCAGTGTATTCCCAGCAGTGGAGGAGCTGCATTATCTCCCCTGATGTACTTTCGGTTGGGGCAGCGATGCGTGAACCAGCAGCTCCCCCCTCCCCACTGCTCCCCGGTTCCCAGACACCCTCCCGAACCCCGCTGCTGCCACCCCTCCAGAACTATATTTAGCCACTGGCTGTTATGCTCTCTTTTAATTGTCTGGGTTAAAACACTCAGAGAGAGGTTTAAAGAAATGTGGTTCATACCCTGTGCCTGGCCCGGGGAAAAGGAAGAATTGTGATCTTTCATCATGGGCTTAGTACTGGAAGAGCCCACGGCTGAGGACTGACCTGGACAGTCCCTGAATCAAAGCTGCTACCACTAATGAGGTAGAGAAAGCTCGTGCAGGTGGAAGCCAGAGCTCCCTCTGCAGCTCCCAGACGTGACATTTCTCCTGTGCCAACCTCTCACTTTCACCACCACCAACTCTGTGCTCCAGCTGAGCCCAGAGCCACTATAGGGTTATCCCCTGGGACCTGCTATAGGGTTATCCCCTGGGACCCACTCTAGGGTTATGGAGCTGGAGCCGTACACAGCTCATCTTCAGCTGCCCTGCACACAGCTCTGGCTCCCCTCTCCTGGGAGACGTCCTAACGATGGTAGGATCACTGGCTTTGGACTGTCAGGTTCCCTAACCCCCCCCCGTGTCACCCCATGGTGAGCTGGGGTGGGCTGGCAGCATGGAGGGCATCATGCCAGTGCCCGGAGCCCAGCCAGCCTCACCCTGATCACGACTCACTCCTGAGCAAATGTCCTCTGTGCTTCCAGCATTTAGCACTAACCTGGCGCTCAGCCAGAAACACACAAAAAATGGGGTTCCCTCTAAGACACAAAGGTTCAGCAGTCCCACCATCAAGGCCTTTGGCTCTAAGGCTCCTATTTGGAGAGGGTATATAAATACTGAGAGAAGCGTGAGCTCCGTTTTCAAAGCCACTTGAAAGGCTACTGTTCAAAAAAAGAACCCAAACAAACCTCGAGGTGTTTGTTCACAAGGGTTTGACTGAAGCAGAGGCGATTGAGTGCAACCCACTGCATCCCCAACCACTTAATTAGAAACAGGACACTGCAGGAAATTATCACACCACATCATTTCGGCCAAAAGCTTCTCAATAAAAAGATTAAACGTGTCTATAATGCGTGAGGATACGAGCAGGTTATAATTACTATTGACCTCACCCCATCAGCAGTATTTAATTGATGTCAGGGTCTTTGTCTGCTTGTTCAAGTTAATCAGCATCCTTGGTCCTTCAGAGACCACATTTGCAAACCCTCCTAAGGAAGCAGACATCTTCCTGGGTTTTTTTTTTCTCCCTTTTCTTCAACACATTTCTCTGCAACGCTGGCAGCTCTGGCTCTGCCAGGGGCACTCACTGCCTGTGTTGTTAAAATAAAGCACTAAAATAGCTGCTCGGAGCCACCTCCTGCCACTTGTGTTTCCCAGCCACTTGCAGCAGGCTCGGGCTGCCCAGAGAGGCTGCCCGGAGAGGTTGTGGAGTCTCCTTCTCTGGGGAGAATCCAAACCTGCCTGGACACGACCCTGGGCACCCTGCTCTGGGCGAGCTGCTGGAGCAGGGGGGTTGGACCAGATGATCTCCAGAGGTCCCTTCCAACCCCACCATGCTGGGATGCTGTGAAAGTTCATGTCCAGACTCCAGGATGGAATAGTCACAGGCAGACTTTTCTTGAATGAAACAGATTATCTGATTATACAGATTCAAACAGAACCAGGACCAGCAAACATCCCCTTTTGCATTGCCATAACTTTACCATAAAATCTGTCAAGGAAAAAAACCCAAATCCTGGCAGTGAAACTTTTCTCTTGGCCTTGAGTATCCTTCTCAGCTCTCCAGGAGCTGGGAGGGGGGGGGCACCTCAGGGTGTTGAGTGCTGCCTCCAGCTCCCCACATCCATCCTGGCATCAGGTCCCTGGAGACCTTCACCCAGTGAAAGTCCAGCAGAGACCAGGGTGGAAGATGTGTCCCTCCACAGCTCCTTCCCCTCCCACCCTGCAGAGGTACAGAAAGAGATTTGGAGCCAGGGCACCCCTGGCTAATTCTACAGTGAGGTCAGGATGGCAAGACTTTCTAGAATTGCAGAGTAACTTCTCTGCTGTGCCTTTCGCTGTGTTAAGCTGATTAGTAGCATTTAAAGTGAAAAGAAAAAGCGTAGCTTAATTCTATAGTTCTGTAAAGCTGCTTTACCAAATGCATTCAGGAGAAAAATGAATTTTTCTCTTTTCAGAGGGCCTGAAACCATTAGGAGAGATTTGTTGCAGGAGCCCATCATCTGCCCAGCTCCTTACAGCCACCCTTAAGTCCTGGGCTTCCTTTCGCTTTTTATTTATAAAACACTCAGGAAAAATATGTCACAGCTGTAATGGGCTGAAGCAAGGAGATGTCAAACAGCTTCCGTGTCACCTTTGCCAGACACAAACCCACTGTTGGTTTAGGCAAATCCCACTTAGCATAGCTGAAGTTTTTTGAATCTCTCTTGCTTAAAAAAATCCTCCTGACTTGCCAACTCTGGTTAGGACCCAGGAGAAGCAGCATTTTTGCCAGGAAGCCTCATGAGCTGGAGTTAAATCTCACCAGGTATTAGACCTCATCTGCCCCTGAGCTGGCTGGGGCTGACCGGGCACCTGTGCTGGCAGCTCCCGGCTCTTCCCAGGTGCTCCCATTTCAGACCTCCTCAACTGCAACATCATCAGGCGAGTTGTTAGAGGCTTATGTTACATCCTGGAGGTAAGAGCTGGGTTGTAACTCACAGCATTTGAATCACCTCTGTGAGCTGTGCCCTGTGCATAACTCCAGCAGGACACGAAGCCCTGCTGTGGGACACATCTAGTCTGGGCTGGCACCCGCACACGTTGTGCTTTCAGCCAAGGGCCACAAGGACAGAAAATGAGAAACAAAACTTTACACATCAATTAGTACCTGGAGCATCGTGTGCAGCTCTGGGGTGCTCAGCACCAGAAGGGCATGGACCTTTTGGAGCAGGGCCACAAAAATGATGCAAGGGCTGGAGCCCTTCTGCTGAGAAGAGAAAGCCTCAGGTGTGCTGGGGATAACGTGGTCTGACCAGAAAGGGGAGGGACAGAGAAGGTGTGTCCGAGCGACAGGAGAGTGCAATTAAAACTGCTTTTATATTCCTTGTGCAGTGAGAGCACAACCCTGCAGAACACAAGAGACACCCAACACAGCAAATCGGGACTGGAGCAAAACAAGGTGGGTGTGAAGAGGCTGTGGAAAGAGTCGTGATGTTTTGGTGAGATGTAAATGAGAGCAGCGTGCTCGGCAAACAGCAGTCGGGAGGCAACAGCAAGCATCGGGATGGAAGCAGGGTGATGAGACAGCTTTCTCAAAACCCCAGCAGCCGAGGAGGGCTCTGGCACTACGAGCTGTTCAAGTGTGTCAGTTAACGAGAAGTCACTTTAAAATCATGGAGTGGTTTATTTCTGGAGAGATGATGTATTTCTCCTCTTGAGCTAGAGTGTCCTAATCCCGCTAAAAGAATGATGGCCATATAATGTGAGCTCCTAAATAATGTATCACGGGTCAATTTAGCAATGCACTAGAAAGCATCTGTGGAGCACTGGAAGGTTTTATTCCCTTTAGGTGCAGTAATGCGTTAGCTGGATCCCAGCTCCTCAGGTACCAGGCAGGCAGAGCCAGGGCCAGGCAAGGCTGCCTCAGAGGGGTTGAGGAGGGTCTGAAGGAGGTGAGTTTGTCACCAGCACAGGTCTGCCAACAGTCTCCATCCTGGAGGTGAGTGTCAGCTCCATGGCTCGGTTGCCAGAAGCTGTTGGGTGCTGGGCAGAGCAGCCCAGCTTCTGCAGACCCCGGTTAGCCAAGCACCAGCACAGATATTCAGCAATATGTATTAGAAACAATAAGAGGACAACTGCAAATAATAATTTGCTTTTCTGCAAAGCAGCCTTTCTCTTCCTCCTTTTGGAGGACAGAGCTGGAGCCGCAGGCATCTCCATAGTTACTGCTGGGCTCAGGCTCCGCAGGGTGCTCCAGCAGCACCCACGGCTCGGCGGGGCTCGGGGAGCTGGGCAGGACACAGAAGGTGGGGGTTACATCGGCGATGGGCTGCCCTGCAGGGCCACCACTGGGCAGGGACACTCAGCACAAGGCTCGATGTGCGAGGGCAGAGGTGGCTTTGGCACCGGCGTTGCGTTGGTCCGTGGTGATGGGTAACACACCCAACGCTGCCCTGCCCCACAGTGACGGTGCCCCGGCCCCTCTGGCACACTCAAGTGCTGTCAGCAATAGCCACAGGCTCATTTACACCTATTTTTAAGCTGGTGATATTGTCTGTGCACTGGCTAAATATACGAGCCTTGTACCACGCGGTGAGTAACGCCTGGCGAGGAGCCACGGCAAAGCAGCATGTGGCCTGGTGCAGAGAAAGCTGCCAACGCGGTGCAGTGAGGTGGAGGAAGAGGAGATAAAAAACACCCCACACCCAAACTGCTGCTTGTCACCTCCTGGAGGGACACGTGGCACAAAGGGCAGCGCTCCCGGGTGAGGCAGCACAGCAGTGGCGGGCACAGGAGTGGCTCTGCAGCGATGCCCATCTCCATGGCATGGACCGTGCGGGGAGATGCTGGTGCAGGTGGGTCCACAAGACCCTTTGCATGTGCAAGGAGATCCCAGTCCCAGGTCTGGAGGTTTGGTGCTGTGCTGCTGGCTGCACAGTGCTGACCATGTCCCTGTGACCCTGCACACCCCACGACAGCTGAATCACCCTGCCCAGCTGCCCACCCCACTGCCCCTCACCCCAGCCCTGCTCCCCCTGGAGAGGCTGCCCAGGGTGCCGGTGGACACCGTGCCCAGTGGATCAGCCATGGGAGCCTCAGCTGCCCCATGCTGCTCACTCAAGCCAATCCATCTTGACGGAGTGTTTGCCAGACAATTAACATGCTCCCCAGCACTAACTATGCAGAGCCCTCCATCTCCCACCATGGAAGCCAAAGGCCACTTCCAGCACCCTCTCCCGAGGGTGCCCGGTGGCCCCATGCCAGGGGCTGGGAGCTGGGCAGGGATCGGCGCCTGCGGGAGCAGAATTTCCTCATATATTTCAGAAATTTATATTTCAAAAGCCCAGGCTGTGCTGGGAGGAGCTGGGTGACCTGCTCCCTTCTCAAGGCTCAAGTGTCACCCCCCACACCAAGCTCCTCCAGCAAAGACCAGCGGCTGTCTGTAGTACAGGGTTGCTGAAGAAGCCTTAAGGGACACATTTTCTAACGGACTTTAGGAAACACACGAAGGTCGAGCTGAAGCCCCTCTTGGAAAGCACTGAACAGAAATGAGCCGAGCCACTGCACCACTGCAATTAACTGGAAACCAGACTGGGAGCAAAGGGTCGTGCCCAGCTGTACCCGGCCGTGTCTGGCTGTGCCGGCTCCGGCAGCACCAGGTGGCGCCAGCGTTGTCTGGATTTTCCTTCCCAGCTCCAGAAAAAAACGGGAGACACCGTGGGGAGAGCGGAGCGAGGGGCTGGAGGGGACCAGCGACAGAGTCACAGAATCACAGCATGGTTTAGGTGGGAAGGGACCTTTCCAGGTCACCTAGTCCCAAATCCCCCTGCAGGGAGCAGGGACATCTGCAACTAGAGCAGGTTGCTCAGAGCCCCGGCCAACCTCACCTGCAATGGTGCCAGGAATGGGACAGCCACCACCTCTCTGGGCAGCCTGGGCCAGGCTCTCACCACCCTCAATATCAAAAAATTCTTCCTTCTATCCAGTCTAAATCTCCCTCTTTCCATGTAAAGCCATGACCCCTTGTCCTATCACTACATGCCCTTTAAAAAGTCGCTCTCCAGCTTTCCTGTAGGGCCTGTGTAAGTACTGGAAGGGATCCTTCAGCACTGGAAGGGGATCTTAAGTGCAGCTGGGGAAAAATGCAAGGGGAACGGGTTGATTCTGAGACTGCCTCCTCGCCCAGCCATCACTCTCTCTTGTCCCTGAACTTCACTCAGACTCAGGAGGTACTGGGGGGGGAGCAGAGTCACAGAATCACAGAATTGTTTAAGTTGGAAAGGACTTTTAAGAGCATCAAGTCCAACCATTAGCCCAGCACTGCTAAGGATTCAGGCCATGGCAGCTTGTGCTGTGGGGAAACTGCTGCAGCACCACTGCTGCAGGTCTGGGGAGGATTTGTGAAGCCTTTTCACCTCCCTGAGAAGTCGTTTTGATTAGTTGCACAGTACCCCAAGGATTTGCTGCTGATTCAAACATGTGTTTTCTCTGCAGTGATGGTAAAACACCATCCTGACCAAGGACATGATTCATGACATCTTGCACAAGAAGGAGCCAGGCTGGTCCAGGCCTCCTGCCCCCGGTCAGGATGCAAGTTGTTAAATGCCTTATCTCTATGATAATTAGCATCTGACACTGTGTTCTGTAATTTTCAATAGTTACTCAGTTTCTTTTTCCTGTAATATCTCAGGTTTCCATTTCACAGGCTCTACTTGCTGTAGACTTACAGTCTACATTCAAAGAACCCAAGCCCAGCAGAAATCACTGTAATTTTCCAGCACGACCTTCTCCATACTATAAACTGCAGCACTCCCCCAGCCGCCTGCCTGCAGCAGCTCATGTAGGAAAAATCCATCATTTTGAAAAACCCACCAGGGCAGGAGGCTCCTAGTTCTCAGGAAGCTGTTCCCAGCCGTGGTTATCCTGGCTCTCTACATTTGTCCCGTGCTGCCCTCACAGAGCTTCAACCTGCAGGCACGTGCTCTTAACACGCCTCTGTCTGCTACAACCAACACTTCTCCTTGTAGATGTTCAGAAGCTGTCATCAAACTACTGTTGTTATCTTTCTGTTAAACTAGACAGATTAAGCTCTTTAGTTCGAGGAGTGTTGAACGTTGTGTGGTTTTTGATGCATCAGCTCCCAGCTCTGAGCAAAGAGCAGCAGCTGGTTTTGTGGGGTCTTGCTGGTTTCATTTGTAAATACAACTGAATCTACAAACAGTTCCACACCCTGGGAAAGGCATAAAATAAGCACAAACACACTCAGGCTGGAAACACTCAGCAGGCTGCAGGTGGGCTGCAAGTGCTGGCCAGGAGCATCCCACCAGCTTCATCCCGAGCCCACCCCACCAGTATCACTGGGCTAACACAGCCTCTTCTGCTCTGCACTGTTGCCTTGGAGACATTTCACATGCAGCAGCAGGTACGAGGTTTCCTTGGTGCCCAGGTTGGTGGTTAGGAGCAGTGTGGTTTTCTCCACGTGTTGCCATCTGCAGCGTTTTGGCTCCTGGGGGAGCCAGGCTCTGTGCCAGCACCCACCCAGCCCACCCAGTCCTGCTCCGCAGGGGCCAGCATGGGGAGAGGAGCGTGGGGGAAAGGGTGACACAGGGAGGGTGTGAAAAAACAAGGTACGGGTCACATCACGTGTGACTGTCAGCCCAACACCTCTCCCCAGCAGCCCTCTGGTGCTTCTTGGTAGGAAGCAGAAAGGATTTGAGGTGGAGCATGCATTTACAGTTATCACAAGGTGAACACAAGCACATTGCTCTTCATATTGAGTCATTCTGGGACCCAGAGAAGAAGGTGCTATTGAGGTTGCATTGCCATGGACATTGTGCACATGGCCACAAACGGGCCAGAGGTTTGGAAACGCCAGCACAGCAGTGGCCTTGGAGCACCAGCACGTCCCTTTTCCAGGCATTGGGAGAAAGCAGAGCCCAGCCCCAGTGATGCCACCAGCCTCGTGGTGAGCCTCAGAGCCAGGGAGAGCCAAGTGACTGAGACAAAGCTCTGGGTGGGTCGAATCCTTACGGGAGTGTTCACCTTCAGGAAAGTGGGGGCCTCTCCTAAACCCTTCCATCAGCTCTGTGACCTGTAGCTGTGTCCATCCATAGCTTTGGCTACTCTCAACTCCAATCTTAGAATCATAGAACCATTTAGATTGGAAAAGACCTTCAGGATCATCAAGTCCAACCTTTGTTCAACATCTCCCTGGCCCCTAGACCATGTCTCGAGTCACCTTAGTGGCTGGAAAGCTTCCAGCACGCACCTACAGCTGCAGTGTTCAGGAAGGTACCCAGGCTGGGCTCACCTCTTAGGACCTTCTCCAGTTTGAAAGTCCAACATCTTTTCTCTGTTTGACCAACTGCTTAGCACCCCTACCAGAAGACTAATCCTATTTGCTAACTGACTCTTCTTGTCACCTTGTTTGGCTAGGAGAAGTGATTTTAAAGCAGACAAGACTGTAAACAAGAGCAACAAATGGTGCTTGAAACCGGGAGGGTTGTTGAGCCTCAATGTTCCCGTTGTTCCAGCCTGGGATTATGGCTGCATGTGTCAGATGGGACCTTCCCAGCCTCAAACCCTCCGGGCTGGGGGAGCCTCTTGTTTACAGATGTAAAACCTCAGCCTGGCCCTTCCTGCTCCCCTCCAGATAACCCTGCTGAGGGTGATTTGCTGAGCTGTGTCCTGAGCGGTCAGCAGCCCCTCTGCTGAGGGGGGATCCTCAGGGAATTAGTGTTAACAGAGGCTTTGCAACAGACCTTCAAGCACAACACACAGACAGAGCTTAGCTCGACACCAACCAACCACTGAAGTGACCCATATGTTTGAATAAAATGTTCATAAGGTTCTTGTACCTTTGATGCCTTTCACAAGCAATCCTCTTTTCCAGGCCTTCGTGAAGAAAGGAGCCAAAAGGCCTTTGGGGCAGGAGGGATGATGGGGCTGGCTCATCCACCCCATGGCAAGCAGCTGCAGCTCCTCAATCCACCTTGGAAACCCTTCTCCTCTCCAGTTCTGTGCCAGCCTGATCCAGAGGAAAACAGCTGAAGACATAGGGGAAAACACCATAAATTCCCATGAATGTCTGATGGGAGGAAAGGAGTGTTTAAGATTTCAAGGAACTTTAACACTTTCTTAATAAGAGGTTGAAAGGGATTTGGAATTGTCTTCTGCACAGCTGCCCTCTCTAGAGATCTAAACTGGCTAAAATCACTGGACTGAGTTGTCTTGGACTTGCTGTGCAACCCCTTAAGCATTTGTGACTGAGCAGAGGCTGATGAGCACAGAACTCACCCCAGTGCAGGAAAATCAAAGTAAAGCTGGGCTGGATTTGTGAGCCATTCACTGAAGTTAATGCAAGCCTTTTTCCAGTAAAAGAAAACTTCGCTCCACATGATTGAGCAATCCCAGAAATGCAAAGTCAAGACAGTGCAAACCCAAACACTTCTCAAGGGTAGATTGCTGATGTGCTGGTTGCAGAGCTAGCACTAGAAACACAGAATGGAGTTCAGTCTGTGGCCGTATCTGTGCTTCTGGTTCATTCCCACTGCCAGATCAAGGCCTGAAATGTGTTATCAACCAGCCCTTGGCGGGCTGAGGTTGGCACAGCCCCACTGACTCCAATTCCTGCAGCTCCCAGGCTCCACAAGCATCACCCACTGGGCAAGCCCCTTATCATCCCTGGGAGATGTGAAGTGAGTGAGTTTGTGTGCTGGAAACATTCCTTCACCTGCACTCTTCTCTGACACTAGGTATGAAAGCTGCAAGAGAAACACATTTTTTAAAGGAATTAAGTTGAGATGAAATGTAGGAAACAAATCAGGAATGAATTGCACAGACAAAGAGCCAGGACTGCTGAGAGAGCCAAGCCCCACGTCGCTGTTTAGCCAGAGCTGCATCCAAGGTGAGAGGCCAGAGCTTTTATCCACTTATTTCCCCAGCCCCTGCTCTGAAGCACGAGCACAAACCCATCTGCTCAGCAGCCATCGACCCCATTAGTGCCACGCTGCGTGACTTTGGGACCTCAATGCATTTGGAGGAAATCATCTGCATTTATTACTTGCTTAAGAAAATAATGCTACCTCCAGCTTATTTTCCTAATAATTATTTTTTCAGCTTGCTTCTGTAATAATTAATCAAAGCACTGCCTTCCTAATGGAGTGCAGCAAAGTCCCATCCATTTATCTGTCCCAGGGCAGCAAAATGGCATTTGCTGTCTTAAGCAGGAAAGGAGCAATTAAAAGGCAGCAGGAGGTTATTTTTTATTTCTCTCTCTGCTCTAGAACAATAAATATACCCGAGTGCCCGTGCTGTATGTGTTGATTACTTGGACAATTAGATGTGAGGCAAATGCTCCTCAAACATGATAGCAATAGATGTGTCCATTACAATTCGAAAAATTCCATTATCTTTTCAAAATAACTAGGTTTTTATCTCTTCCAGAGCACGGTGTAAGCAAAAACCTTTCAAACTAATTAATAAGAAGTAAAATAGATTCATTTTGCCAGGCTGTTTCAACATGAAGGGATGCAACAGCACAAACACATACAATTGATCACTTAGCTAGGCAGAAGCCAACAGCTGTTATTACAGTGCTCAGCATATTAATTCCAGTCTATTCAAAATTCCTGTCAAGAACACGAAGTGGAGAGGACTGGTATCATTGGGCTTGTGAAGGACATGGGCACAAGGGTGGCTGTCTGCAAGAAAAATCAGTGCTGGGCAGTGCCTTTGGAGGATGTGTGCTTAACTTAGGGAGGAAGCCTCAAGAAAAAAGTCACAGCCCAAACAAAAGCTCTCCTTGCATCAAAGTTATTTTGTTGTACACATTTCTGGGTTCATAGAGCTCTCCTGCAGCTGTCTTTGCACAGCAACAGTCCAGGGGGACCCTGCCTTGACCAGGATCTACAGACACCTCCATATGTCAGCCCTCTGAAAATACAGATCATTGTTAAGAACGACCTGAATAAAATAACAACTTTGTACAGAGCAAGTGATTTTATCTGCATTTGTTCTCATTGCTGGGCCTTGAGCATCAACAGTTTAAAGGTGCCCACGTTCTGTTGTACCAGCAGTGAAACAACAGTGAAATGTCAGTTAAATGTCAATTAATAGACATTCACGGTATGTAACAGATCAAACTGCTTTTCAGCTGGGGTTTGGACACCGGTTCTGGTGTTTCTGCTCAAAGTCTCTCTCTGCTTGTGTCCCTGATGAGAACAAAGATCCTGCTCTGTGCTCAGCCTGAGCCACGGCCACGCTTCAAGGCGAGCAGGGAGGGGAGAAAAGCCTGTCAAACAGGATTATTCACCAAAAAAACAGCTAAGGGGAGCTGAAATTGCAACCTGTCACTGCCTTCTGCCAGTCATTGAGGAAGAGCTGGAAACTAGAATAGCAATGTCATCAGGAGCAGAAAACCCAGGAAAGAAAGGAAGGAAAGGGGCCTTGGCTGTGGGCTGGCAGGGGGTGGTGTGCCCAGGCCAGAGGGGTCCTGAGGAATGGGGATGGGAACGATGCCTGGAGTTCCCAGGGACAGAACAGCAAAAGACATAGAAAATACAGAAATTTGGATGTGTTTTTAATATGGAACTTATATATAACATGCATTACACATAGAAATAGATCATTTATGATATGTTTATATATTTAAGTGTATTTAATACTTGTATATGTGTGCTGCCAGCTCTCACCTACCTCAGGCCTGCACCAACCTCAGCACCGTCCCCTCAGCTTACCTTCAGCTTCTGTTCTCCAGCTGTTTGCTCTTCTCCATCCCAAGCCAGCCCGGGGGGAACACAGCACTGAGAGAGCTCAGCAAGGGACCCCAACGGGAACTCACTCAGACTGGGCCCAACAGGAGCTCTCTTCACACTGACCAGCTCTTTGTTTCTCCCCCCCAGCCGGTCTGTTCCGGTTGGTACAGCTCTGGCCTCCCCCACCGCCCCAATCACCATCACCTGGGGGCAGTTGGGGCCTCACAGCCGGGCCAGGTTCTGCCTCTGGGGCCTTGGGGAACAAAACATGTTGCTGGGTTGGGGCTCCTCCATAGGTCAATCCCAACTCAGGGCCCACAGCCCAGGCCCCAGCACTTCAATATGTAAATATACAATACCCTGGTATATATTTTAATATGCTTATATATGCACATATATATAACTTCCTTAAACTAAACTGTTCCTGTGAGAGCAGACACAATGAGACTTCGTTCCTCTTTGCCTCCTTCCTTTCCACCCCAAAGACCACTTGGAGGCACGTTCAGAAATCTCCTGAAATAACTAACTGAAGAGAAACACCATTTAATCCTCCAGTGTTCAGCTTCTTCCACAGCCTCTGAAAATCCAAACACCTCTTGTAAGTGGCCCAGGAAAAGGAGTGAGTTTGTGGGTCAGGAATTTCACCCTCACCCAAGGCTGTGTTGAGAACATGAACTGGGAACAGAAATGAGAACATGAGGAAACCCAGTGATTAAGTGCCAGTGCTTATTAGCCTGAGTTCTTCTACCCCCTGCATCGAGATCTGCAGGAGAAAGCCAGGATCTCTCCACTGACACAAACAGGGCTTAGCCACCTCTATCAGATTACAGGATATTGGTCCTGAACTAGTCTTGAACCAATGATCTAATCCCCTTCCCAACCCTGTGAGTCACTCAGCTCCTCCAGGAGCAGTTAAAGCATTTTGGATTTAATAAAAACACGCAGGAAAGGCAGAGGGTGTTTGTGATACGCTCTCATTATCTCTGCAGATGTCCCGAGACCCGAAAGAAGTGCTACAAGTCTCAGACTTCTCGTGCTCCAAATGAAGATGTACGAAAAGCATAAACTGCTTAAACTGATGGTCCTCCACCTTCCTGGGTCCTGCCTTTGAATTGTCTCCAGACAAACCAGTGCTGAGAGTTTGGGCTTCACTCAAGCAGTGCTATTGGGCTGGGCCTCCTCGCAGCCTCGAGAGATCTACAGGGACCTGCCCCGAAGAGCCATAAAACAGGGAAGCAAAAGAGAAAATACATTCTCCAGGAAATAACCAGTACCAGGAGTTCTTGGGTCTGGTCTCACAGCTGAGTGAAATCTCGTGGATTTTGTCCAGACCACTGGACAAGGAGAGCCCATTCTGTTCCTCTGGATTGCAATCACTTTCTCCTTGAGCTCAAACTGTCTCCTGCTGATGAGCAGACACCCCCGAGAACTGCAACAGAGCCCCTTGAGATGCTCACTATAGAGAAAAAAAGGCAACTGAAGGAAGGATTTGGGTATTTGAGTGAACACTAACACTATTTCATAAAATAACAGCGGAAAGCTTTTCTGCAGTTAGAAATTTCTGGATTAGAAATTTCAGTTTTAGACACTAGTAGGCAATTACTTAACCACAATCACAGTGCAAACTCACTCCTTGCTGGGCTCAGCCACCTATCTGCTTTTATTTTGCAAGTGTGGTATTAGGCCCTACCAACTCTGACATCACCAAAAGTAGGAAAGAAAAATGAACCCAGAAGTTATAAGCACTGTGACCATCAGCAGTTGGGATATGGCAGGACCCCTCGAGCACTGATGGGTCTATCACACCTCCCTGTGCCTTCACCCTGCGCTCGGGGCAGGGCAGGACCAGTCTCGTTTTACCATTCCACTGGAAGTGGTCACTTTGACTTTTAGTTTTGTGCTGGGAGCAGAGTGGACAGTACACTCTCTGTCCTCTGCAATGGTCCTTTTGTCATTAATCAAATTCAAATGTATGCCTCAGCTGCTCTCTTAAATCCTCATCCATGAGCTATAAAGCAGCAGCGGTTATCTGCTGAATTAAGTAGTTTGACTAAAAGAATCACAGATATTGTTTCCAGTCAATGGACACTATGAATAGATTTTATGTAAAATTACTGGGGGTGCATAAGCCATTTTGCCAAATGTTATGGAATTTCTTATCCCAAACCCTGCATGAGAAGCAATTTATGTTCAGATAGTGACAAATGAATCATTCTCCGCATTTATATAGTGCTTTATATATGCAAACAGCCATAAAACATTAATTAAGCAATAGATTTCCTAGTGCTGAAAAAGTACATTTACACCAGGCTCAGTGTGTTGAAAGTTTAAATACTGTCAGTGCTCAAACACTATTTAGAGAATTTCATTGTGCTGTGAGCTCAGTTATTGGCATAGCTGTAACATTCAGTGGCTCTTACATACGGTAGGTAGGAGTAGGAACGGTGGTTTGCTCTTTAGCTACACTAAACTTTACTTTGAAACTTTACTTTTGCCACCAATATGTTATTTTAAAAACAAAGACAGTGTAGTAAGAACACAGCCTGTCTATTTGTAGACTCATGGTACAATAGAGAGAACATTACATTTCATGGGGCTTTTTAGTGTTTGAGTTTTACCCCTTTTCCACAATCTGTTCTGCCATATCTAAGGGTGTGCAAAGAAGCAGCTTCAAGAAACCCTCTTCACCCCCAAACCCCTCCCTGCAGTGCCCAGCTAATGGCTGTATCTTTTGTGCCACTGCTACATCCTAACAGGTAGACCAGGCAGGGCTGGGCTGCCCTGGGCTGCAGGGCTCACAGGGGTAGGTTAAACTGGGTGGGACCCCTCCTCGGGGGGAGGTTCTGCGTACCCTTAATGGAGGGTCGCTTGGGTTGACCCTTCAACATGGACAGGGCTGAGAAATACAACGTGACCCCTTTGCAGTGGGAAAGACATACCTGCTGCTCCAGGCTGTGCAGACCCCAGGCTGTTCTTGCACCACAGTGCTGGCTGGTTTAGTTTAAAGAATCAACAATAAAAGACTATTTTTAACTGATTTGTCACTGCAGCCACAGAGTTTACTTTCCTGCTCTCTTGAATGCATTTGTTTATATTTGCAGAAGGATCAGTCTGATGTAAACTATGAAATCTGCTGTTTACTGTACAAAGACAGATAGTGAGGGACTAGTGCAGGATGAAATCAAAACCAAGGCTCACATCTCTGCCTGTGAGTCAGCACCCTTGGTGTCAGCATACCTGGCTGAGTCCTACAACGCTTCATTACACAGTCTGTGAAAGCCTCAAGAAGATAATAACCTGCTAGGAAAGTTCCTACGTGAATCCAGGCGTGGACTCCACCGTGTACACAGCTCCCATGCTCGTCCAAAGGACTGGCCACGCATTCAAAGTGGGAGCCGGTGGGTCTGGTGACTGTAGAAAAGCTTTCCCCACACCACCCATTTCCAGTAAGAAAACCACACTGATGTATTATTGTTTTCAGAGAGTTACCAATAGTCTGCTGTAAAACTGGAGGATTTGTAACGCAGTTTGTTTGTGTTAATGCCTTGAACACCAGAAGTCCAAATGCAACTTTTGCTGATGCTATCCAGCACCCTGGAGAACAGGACTGGAGATTTAAGGGATTTTGATAAATGACAAACACTTGTATGGCTTGTCTGCCATCCTCCATGGTGCAGCTAGTTTGATTTTTACCGTTACACACAAAGAATCTGCTCACAGGGTGGGGCAGCCTGCAGGCTTCACTAGGAGGGTGAAACCAAGCAAAAAAAACCAAATTACAGATGAAAACTGAAACTCTCTGACCACCTTGACATTTTACAGTGTCAAAACCCACCTCTGTTTCATCGGTACTAAGAGATCCTCAAAGTTCTCCTCCTCTTAAGCAATCAAGAGCTGGCCAAAAGGAGCAGAAGCAGCAGCAGGGTTCATTGGAATAGGCCATAGGACAGCACCTTGTTTGCAGCGTGCACGTGGGACAAACAAGTAGAATTTGGTTCTGTTCAGAGGAAGATGCTTCTTGTAAATAAAGTAACTTGTGCGTTTTTTTCCATTTACTACAATTCAGCTCCCGCTACCACTTTATTCTACTTTCAGCCACAACTCCCAGGTGAGTCACAACCTGCTTGACAGAGAACGATGAAATCTGTCTCTATGAGCCTAGTGCAGGTCCCTCACCCTTGTTAGGTGGTGGATTACAAACAGAATCAATTCATTTTTCAACTAATTTTTAGCCTGGTCTTTCCAATATACTTTTCTCACATGACAGGACCAGTTTGGGCTGTGTTTTACTGGTGCACTTTGAGCAGTGCCATGGATAAAGTGCCACTGGTACTCCTGTGGTATCTGCTAACAGGAACTACTTATGGCAAAATAAAGGATACAGCAATAGAAATGGGTTCAGCAAGTGATAGTATTTTCCATTTCTTGTTGCAGTTATGGACTGTGGTATGCAGAAAGGCCTCCAGAAAACCCAGAGTGGTGGGTTTCCCCTGGGGGACAAGGAGCCTGCCTGCCAAGAGCCGGTTGGGGGAAGAAGCCCTGGGGGAGCAGTGTCCTGACGGGTGTGAAGACAGCCAGCCTCCAAATCCTCCAGGGACTTGTGGTCACACCAGCATTCCTGACTGCCCTGGCTGACAATATCCAAGGTGGTTTACAGATCAAGCACTATCAACATCACTTTGTCTTATCTGCTCATTCTCACAAGGTCATCTGTCAATAGAGCGGGGCTGTTTGTGCCTGCCTTGGCCTGAATCAGCCTGGGTGGGGTTATCTCCAGAGGCCAGGTGTTGCAAGAGTCACTTGGCTCCCACATCCACCTTCTGTGGGCCCAGCAGCTGAAAGATGAGACACTCTTTGGGCTGGTGACACAATCAGTGGTCAGCTACAATGAGCCCTCCAACCTTGAGCAGCCAGAAAACAACTAAGCCATAAGCAGGAGCTCTTAAAACAATCAGAAAACGTGGCTTTTTGTTAGAGGAACTCAAGAGATTCGCAGGCTATTGAGGCTGTAAATAATTACATCAGTCTCAGCCTTATTTTTCTCTCAAAACCCCTTATCTCCCTTGCTGATATGTTTACCCCAAAATTACTTCAAAATACTCAAATACAAGTCTACACACACACAAAGAATAACAATCAATATTTAAACACCATTCTTTTCAATCGCCCGGGATGCAGCAAAAGATCTCTGCTGGTTACCCCAGAAGCACACACACTGCAGAGCTGAAGTGACACCACCCCTCCTGAAACCTCCTCTCAGATGGCTGAGGAGTGAAATGACACAACTGCCACCGAAGTGGTTTCCACTGACCTGCCACATGTCAGGGCTGTTCCATAAAGGGCCCTGCCCAGGTGGCCCCAGGGCTCACGGAGATGTGCTGACCCTGCAGTCTGCCTCTGCCTGACAAAACACAGCCCAGCCAAGCAGAGGCTCCTCCTGGATACTTTCATTTCTTTTCTTTCACCATCTCGAGGGCTCAGGGTGAGGCCGAGGGATCCGTGGCTCGCCTGCCTACATGAGACCTAGAGGTGTTCAGCGTGCTGGAGGGCCATGCTCTAAGCATTTCATGAGTTTGGGCCAAGTGCCTGAAAAGGGGTACATTTTTTGTGAGCTTTTGCAAGTACAGTAATATCCTCATTCCTCAAAACATCACATGGGGATAGACAGACAGAGAGCAGAACATGCTTGTGTGGCAACTTCCTCTACAAGTACAAAACCAAAAGCAGGCGAAAGGCCTTGATGGTTACTCTGTACATCTCTTTTACAGCTTTGGCTGGTCAATGACTGCTGTGTGATCCTTTTTAGACCTGGAGACATAACCTGCAGCTGGTCTTTTACAGCCATTGCTGTCAGAGAAATGCTATTTTCAGTCTCCTTCAATATTAACTGATTTGGCTCAGGGACCTAAAGGATAAAATAAGGTAACACAGAGAACAAGAATTCACTCAGCAAACCCACATTCATCTGTTAGATAAGATGTGGATCCACACAAATGTCCCCAGAGGTTTAATAAGTGAGTTTTTCCTTAACTCAACTCGGTTTGTCGCAGTCAATGTTCTTAACTTGGTATCTCCCCTTTGTAGCCAGCACAAACGTTCTCAGCACACAGAATCAAACGGCTAAAAAGGAGACTTTGGGTTTAAACATGTTCACTTTGCAAGCACTGCTGTGACGTAGGGCTCAGCTTCCTCCATCCCTCTTACAACCCAATCTATGTTAGAGGCTACACGAGAGCTGGCAAAAAAAGGATGCTGTGAACAACTCACAGCACAGCACAAGGTCAGTTCTCTTGGCTTGGACCTTTTGCTGTACCTGAATTGGCAGCAGAGTTATTGCTGCAATGTGAGACACTGCCCCGGGCCAACGAGGGAAACGCATCTCTCTACAACAGGGCTCCCGCTGCAGACAGGAAGTTTATTTTTGGAGTTAGTCACCGGTTTCACTGATTATACCATTGTCATTACCACACAATAGTGCTGTTCCCACGCGAGCACTATCAAGGTTGCATTTCTGGTGCCAGAAGCTGTTTCACCACACCTACACACGGCTCGGCTGCTGCGCGGGGCCGCAGACCCTCCTCTGTCTGCATCGGGTGTTCCTGGAACCCTCATCTGCTTCCCCTGCTGCGGGGAAGAGAAGGGGCTTGGCAACCAGTGACGAACAGAGAAATAGAGCTGAACTTTGCCAGTTTGGACTATGAACACCACCTCTACTGGGGGACAGAAACAGGCCACTGGACACGTTCTCTATAAAGAAAAATAAAGTGCCATTATCACACCAATTCAAGTGAGATATGCAAGAAGGTCTGGCAGCACAGGCTATTTTTTCACTAGCGATAAGATCTCTGGCAGGGCTTTTGATGGAAATAATGAACTTTTTCTTCTGTGTATGTGTCACTTCTTAAAAAAATTATTTATTTACACCCACCAGCAGCTGCTGTTATTTCTTGGAAAAAAAATGAAACTTGGCTAGTCTGCATTTGGGAATCTTTTTAGCAGAGGAAACTCGAGCAGGGCTGCCTTTCCCAGAGCCACACAGAGTAGAAGGCTGAGCCCGGCGGGCGGGAAGAGGATGACTCTGCAGGAGCAGCTCCTGCTCAGGAGGCAGCTGGTGAAGGGTGATGTTCAGCTGGCAAGGCAGGGAGCAGCTCACACCACCACAGTCACACCCAGTGCTTAGCAGTACCTTTGGCCTGAGTCACTCCGCAAACTTATCAGTTTCTTCCTGACTAGCTGGGTGCTGAGCAGATGGAAGAGTTTCACTTACAATAAAGGTAGTCTGGAATTACCCTAACTGACTATCTCATCTCACTCCATATGTAGACATTCTGCTCCTAGAAGAATACCCGTGCATTAAGATAAACAGACATTAGGCAGGCTCCTTTCAGATACGGATTCACACACAGAGTTATCAAGGATAACTCAAGGTGCTGACAAGTTAATTATTATATTTAAATACTGTTGGAACACCAGATTATTTTTGATGAAGAATTCCGAAAGATCTTTTCTCTCTTAAACGGCCTTTTCTCCCTGCTGTAATACAGAACATAGGAAAACAAGTGCATTTTAATAACCACCCACATAACCCGGGCAGAAAAGTACCCAGCTTTCTGCTCAGCTTTCCGGGCAGAGCGTGAAAGCAGGACACTTTAGTGCAGCAATATATTCCATTCCCTTCTGATCAGTTTTTAGGGTCACTGGTAAAAAGAGAGGCTCAAGAAGAAGCAAAGACAGAAGGCCAGAGATCTTCAACCCACAATTGCCAGGATGTGGACAGACTTTCAGAAGTTGTCAGCAGCTTCCACTGTTATTCTTAAAACGAGTTCATACCCACCATGTAAACCTCCCCTGCTGATTTCCAAAGCTTGCCAGCATATTTCCAGGGCTGAGGACGGAGCCTCCCTCCTGTGCAGTGCTGAAGGCACCACCACTACTCGCCAGGAGCAGCCCAAATTAAATACAGAAAACGAAAGTTACTGTTCCAGAACCGGAGAGGTGCTGAATCAGCACCAGTGCTACCCGACGTTATTGTTGATAAATGAAACCAAAGCCACTCTTATAGGGGAGAGGGGGTTTATTGCTTAAACACCCAGAGAGAACCTTAAAAACGGCTCAGGGGAGGGCTGAGGGGCTGCTGTGAGACCCCAACACCTCCCAGGCCCTCCCGCGGAGCGAGAGGCCGCAGCCGGCAGCCCCGCCACGGGGGGAACCCGGGCTCGGCTCCCTCCAGAGGTGCCACCCAGGGTGGGGAGCACGGCAGCCGCCCGGGCACCGAGCCCCCTGTTCGGGACCGATAGGGTAGGAGAGGCCGCGGTGAGGCGATATCGGGGCCGTGCCCGCCGCCGATACGGGGGGCAGGGGCACTTGGGGCTGCCGGTCCCGCCGACCTCCTCCCGTTCTAGTGCCGGGCGCGGGGCCCCGCCGCCGCCCTGCCCGGGTGAGCCCGCTCCGGAGGGAACTCCTCCGTTACCTCCGCCCGTCCCCTGAGGGGGACGGGGTCTGAGGAGACCCCGCTGCTCCCCGCGCTCGCTCCCGGGGGGACACACCGGAAGGGACACACGGTGCGTCCCGTAACCCGCCCTGCCGCTGAGGGGACCCGTCTCCCGGGGGGGCGCGGCGGAAGAGACACACGGGGCACCCGAGCCCGCCCCGCTCCTTCCGGGCACCGGCCGAGGGGAAGCCAATGAAGGCGGGCGGCGGCAGGAGGCCACAATGGACCGCGGCGACACCGATAGCGGGGCCTTCCTCCTTCCCTTCCCCTTCCTCCTTCTCCCCCTGCCCCGCGCAGGCGCCGCAGCGGCCGCGCAGGCGCCTCAGCGGCCTCGCAAGGCCCGGCGCCCGCCCCCGGGGCAGTCCCGGCGCAGTTCCGTGAGGCGCGGCCACCCCTTCCCCGCCCCGGCGGGCCCTACGCGGCTCTCCCTTGTTCCCCGCCCTTTCTCCGCCCGCCGTGAGGGCGGGAGGGAAGCGGCAGCCCCGAGCGGGAGCCGAGGGAGGCGGCGCGCCGGGAGCCATGCGGGAGTACAAGGTGGTGGTGCTGGGCTCGGGCGGCGTGGGCAAGTCTGCCCTCACCGTGCAGTTCGTGACCGGTTCCTTCATCGAGAAGTATGATCCTACCATCGAAGACTTCTACCGCAAGGAGATCGAGGTGGACTCCTCGCCGTCGGTGCTGGAGATCCTGGACACGGCGGGCACGGAGCAGTTCGCCTCCATGCGGGACCTCTACATCAAGAACGGGCAGGGCTTCATCCTGGTCTACAGCCTGGTGAACCAGCAGAGCTTCCAGGACATTAAGCCCATGCGGGACCAGATCATCCGGGTGAAGAGGTACGAGAGGGTGCCCATGATCCTGGTGGGCAACAAGGTGGACCTGGAGGGCGAGCGGGAGGTCTCCTTCGGGGAGGGCAAAGCCCTGGCCGAGGAGTGGAGCTGCCCCTTCATGGAGACCTCGGCCAAAAACAAAGCCTCGGTGGACGAGCTGTTCGCCGAGATCGTCAGGCAGATGAACTACGCCTCGCAGCCCAACGGGGACGAGCAGTGCTGCTCCTCCTGCGCCATCCTCTGAGGGCGGCGGCGGCCGGGGCTCCCCGCGGGGACCGGCGGCAGCGGCGGGAGCGGCTCCGCGCCCCGGCAGCCCCCGGGACAAACACACGCGAAAAACACAGCCGGGGAAAGCGAACGAACAGAAATACCGTGTTGGAAATCTGGCTGGTTTTTTTCGGCGTGTGCGTTTCGTCCAGTCTTGCTCGTTGAGTATTTGTGTCTGCCGCGGGCACCGGGCCGAGAGCTCCGGCGGAGCAGCGGGGCCCACCCGGGAGAGCGGAGCAAGGGGCGGGGACCTCCCCCCGGGGCAC